>CM034532.1:1101749-1185690 GCA_020002185.1 Paraescarpia echinospica | reverse complement strand
ATACATTTTGTTTAAGAAAAAACTGTCTCCAACACTAGCCCAAAAACATAAAGAAACAAAACACTGTAGCAACTGGACGGCTGCAGAAAAGAGGGGTGTCAGGGTGCCAGGACATACCCCAACAGCGACAGTGGTGAGGTCAAGGGGTCCTTGCCATGGATGTGCAGGTTGCTGACACAACCCTCCAGCATCTTCTTGTGCTGACCAAATGTCATGCCGTCCAGGTTAGGCACGCCACCTGAAGCATAACAACCACTGTCAACACTCTGGCAATACTGGCTGAACACGCTACAGATAACCTCTCCATCACGTGACCTGTTGCCTAGCAAAACCTCCGTCAAGTCAGCAGAAAATATGTAGTGGGTTCGGACATTCCGTCAAATATTTTGTTGAAATTCTGGTCACAAAAATGTTTCTTTATAGCAAAAATATAACGCAAAGTTTGTAAAGTGACCACTGTATGTGGGAATGTTTGATTTAGGAGATGTCATGCAGCAATAGTAATGTAATTCACGTATATATAACCATTAACAACATTGTTGGCAAAGCAAAACTTGACGGAGGTCATGTGCAAAATTCAATTGTGATGTAAGCAAAACCGCGATGTAGTGGATACATCAATTATTACACAAACTAAAAAGTACTTATCCATCAGAAGGAATAACTTGGTCACTGGTATGGTGATAATTTTCACGGTTAGGTAAGAAACCAAGTGCTTAGTTTGGTATTTTGTGTGCCACATGGCGATACCTACAGAGACGCAAGAGACAGTTTGAAGAAGTATTTATATGAGACATTTGATGGGACAGTTGTATGCAATGCCATGCATATTTCCTATGATTGTTCCATGCTGCATTTTTTAAGTACAATATATTTTTGAGACTTACCAATTTACATGTTGCCGCGTGTGTTCAGCATGCATGATACTCCTCCAGTTTCTCCCTCTGCAAAGCTGAATCCGTCGATCTCAAGACTTCCTTTCCTCCCAGTTCTGAAGTCAACACATAGTCCATATTGGTCTACTCATACCACAGCTAATATCACAAGTACCTGGGTTTTATTTTTAAATTGAAAAAAATGCTTTAAAATTCACATCGGTTAAAGTAAAATCAGTATGTTTTAATGTTGGGAATCTTGCATCACCATTTTCTAACTGGAGTCTTCAGTTGCCACCATTTGGAACATAACAGATACTGAAACCTATTTTTTTATTAAAATAAGTGAATAAGTAAAATTACTTTCCCATTGTTAAATCAGTGTTTACCCTTAACAGACTGTTTGTAAACATGCTGGCTTTCACCGGTCAAGAACTGCATGCCATCGGGGTCATTGCAATGAAGGCCAAACAAACGATACCACTGAAGACTCTACAAACGCTTCGGTTATTAAAGATTTGTTCCATGGCAAAAACACACTGAGGAACCCTGCGGAATTAACCACTATCATTCGATTCCGACATTAACTATATTTGATAGGAACTTTCATAAAGCTGCATTCTCGGGTACCAACAGTGTTAACTAATATATTTTATGGCAACATTACACATACACCACTGATATCTGCACAACTTCAATTATGCACAGTGATGATGCAACCTCGCATGCAACTTTGGCAGCGGCATCAACAACGACAACAGCAGCAGCAGCAGCAGCAGCAGCGACAACAGCAACAGGGGCAGAAGCAGCGACGGCGGCAGCAGCAGCAGTGATGGCGACAGCAGTAACAATAACAGCAACAGAGAAACTGCTCAATATTCGTGATGCTCGGACTGGAGCTAATCTGAACAATCTAATCCATGTTAAGCGAGTAAACACACCATCGTGATGGACAAGGGACATCCAACTCACTCTTGTGAATCCGTGTTGTGTGTGGAACAAAACTGCAGGCGTCAGTGAGTATATCGTTACTAATGACATTGATATCGTTCTGATAACGGAAACCTGATTGACATCTGGTGATCCGGTCAAACGTGAGGAACTAACACCCAATGGCTATCATCTCAAGAACAATTCAAGACTGTCTGGCAGAACTGGTGGACATATCTATATACTGTGGAAGAATGGTATTCGCTGTAAAGTGATGTTCCTTTTAATTTGCTAACTATGAATTATTTTGCGAAAAGACGAAAGTTGATGTGCATGTGATATACCAACCACCGTATTCGTAAAACCATCGTGTCACTACTGCTACTTTCTTTGAGGAATTTCAGAACTACCTGTCACATGCAGGTCAGACCGCTCACTCATTCCTGTAGTAGGTAATTTTAATATTCATATGGATATTGACATCGATGCTGATGCAATAAGAATGTGTGATGTACTGAGTATGTATGACTTAAAACAACATGTTAGGGTTGCAACTCATAGATCTGGTCATACTCTGGATTTAATTATCACTAGGCGTAATCGTGAACTTCTTAGTTACCCGGTGGCTGATTACATGGTCTCAGATCACATGTTTGTGCGTTATCGAGTAAACATGCCCAGACCTCCTTTAAAGACATGTACTATATCATATAGGAAACTGACACAAATTTATAACAACGCTTTCAGCACTGACTTCAAGGGTATAGCTAATGCACTATTGAGCATCACGGATATCAATCATCTAGCTGGTGAATACAATACAGCATTAAGACAGTTGTTGGATAGGCACACACCCACCAAATCCAAAACTAGGGTAGTGAGGTCACTTGTGCCATGGTTTGATGATGAACTCAAAGCACTTTGATAGAGGGTGCTACCGGCAGCGGTTTGTTTATGTCAGAGGCTCCGTATATTATAGTCATTTTCTTGGTTTTTGTCCAGCTAAGAAAGAGTATTTCACCCCCAACAATAATGCATTGCATACTAAATGACCCCCACACGTTGTTATGTTTAAATTACTAATTGATCAGAGTAAATCGCACCTTTAAATTACAAAGCAGCAACTAGTATTTTCCCGCCAAATTCTAGACCCTCTCATATCCGGCAGAAAACATAAACAAATACTCTAAGTCAATATACTTAGATCTGCACTACCCGCTTCTGTAAAATATTACTACTAATATTACTACTAACAGGCTCATTTCACCAAGGCGTCTATGATACCCAGAGTAGCCCTGGGTTGGAGCAGTTACATTAAGTCTTTTTTTCCCCATCGACTGCACAAACGCCTTGAACCCTCAGCACGTACGCACTGTACAACAGCACGGTAAGAATACCCTTTGAGTTTTATGATAGGTAGATCTAACTGGGAACAAGCTCGAAATTGTACTGTTAAGAAGTTAGAGTTTATTACCATAGGGTTGATTTAAATTATTGCATATATAGATTGGATTAATAAACATAGACCAAGACTATAACAATCAGGAACTTAATACAAAAATGAGTGACATTCAAGGTAGCGGAGGGTATGCCCAAGCAGTAGCCACGAAGCTCACGAATAACAATAAGGGTGCCAGGAGGGGTAGCAATAACTCAGAATCAGGTGAGGCATGGAAATGCGAGGATTGTGGAAAAATCTTCAAAAGTGAAAAAGACAAAGTACTAGAGTGCGAATACTGTGAACAACATTACTGCATCAGATGTTTAAAATTCAAAGCAGGAGAGTATGAAGCCATGAGAAAACCAGGATGTATGTGGTTTTGTATCGGATGCAAACCAAAAATAGAAAAAAACATACTGAATGAGAAAATAATCCAGGAAAGATGTGAGCTGTACCTTGAAACAATTAATGCACGACTAGAGACTGTAGAAACAAAACTACAGGACAAATGCGACGAACAAGAAGTGAAAGAAATTGTAAGGAAGGAATTGATTGCAAATCAACAAACCGAGAATGCCATCCATACTGATACCACCGACAGAGTCAACAACGAAGTGTTACAGGACGCAGTTAAAGAAATAGCTGAAAGAAAATCCAGAGAAGCAAACTTCATTATCTTCAATGCACCAGAACCAGAAACCAATCTAAAAGATCAAAGAATCAAGATAGACATGGAGTTAGTTGAGGGGCTATTCAACGAGGTATGCCACCAAAATCTAGATGTGCATACGGAGGTAGAGAAAGTGATCAGGTTAGGGAAAAAAACAACTGGAGAGAATAACAACAAACCAAGACCACTTAAGGTAATAATGAAAGACACAAACAAGAAGATGAAGTTATTCCGAAACCTTTCAAACCTTAAGGAGGCTGATCCAAAATATAAATGCCTCAGCATTCAACATGACCAAACGTATAAAGAGAGAGAGGAAGGAAAAAAACTACTAGAGGAGGCAAGGGCAAAGGAGAGTAGAGACTTGGGGAAATGCATATACAGAGTGAGAGGCCCACCATGGGCCAGGAAAATTATAAAAATCAAGCCCTCAAAGGGCGAGGAGGAAAGACACTAAGAACGACAAAACAGAAAACTAATGTAAACAACAACAACAGCAGCACCTACAAAGGGCAGCCAGTCAACACCTCCCACAAGAAACAGACAATCAAGAACGGCTCCCACCAGGAGGGGCAGCCAGTCCACAAAACCAGCAAAATAGTAGGAGAGGAGATGGGAGTGGATAGCACCAGCACTAGTATGTATATAAACACTTACAGCAAAAACCTGCACAAAATTGGAGAAGGGAATAAAAAAGAAATAGGGAGCACAGGCCATATTACTGTAAATAAACTCAAAGCCATATCTGTGAATGCCAGAAGCCTTTTAAACAAGCTGGATGAAATGCGGTATGTTGCAACTGAGGAAAACCCAGACTTGATATGTGTAACCGAAACGTGGGCTCACAAAGATGTATCTGACGCAGAGCTTAACCTCGAGGGATACAGTTTGATCAGAAATGACAGAGAGGGAAAGAAAGGAGGAGGCTGCATTATATATGTAAGAAACAATATAAACTACGTCAAATGTGAGGAGCTTACACAAACACACAACACGGAATCAGTATGGTGTCGCTTAACAACAACAACAGACTCCCTACTTGTGGGAGTATGCTACCATAGCACATCTGCTGATCTTGACAGCGAACTAGCTCTACATACATTATTATGCACAGCATGTGCAACGAGCACGATAAGTTTAACAAGCATAGTATGTAAATGATTTCAACCACAGAACCATTGACTGGAGTAGGATGCAGGCAGGAGCCGAGGGGATACGTTTCATGGAACTCACCCAAGATCTGTTTTTAACCCAACATGTATGCGATGCTACTAGGGGTGAGAATATATTGGATCTTATGCTATCCTCTGAACCAAATATGGTTGGGCAAGTTAGGGTAAACGAACCCTTCAGTGACCACAACATGGTGATATGTGATATTATAGTGTCTATACACATAAGAGTGGAGAGAAACTTACTACGACTACAAGAGGGCTAACTATGATGGAATGAAACAATGTTTAGAGAATTACGACTGGAAGCAGGCATTCCAGGATACTAATGTACAAACAAAATGGGACATCTTTAAAAGAGTCGTTAATTCGGCAATGAAAAGTTTTATCCCTGTGTCAACAAGGAGACGAAAGACCAAACCCAGATGGATGACTAAACGAGCAGACATGGCAAGACGGATGAAATACCACATGTGGAAGAAATACAGAGAAACAGGAGAACATCATCTGTACGAGGCATACAAACGTCAACTAAATAAAGCCAGGAAGGAAGTGGTTAAGGCTAAACAAAATTTTGAGAAAAGACTTGCCGACAACATAAAAAAAGACCCGAAGTCTTTTTATTCATATACTAGGACGAAAACTAAGACAAAAGACACTGTCGGCCCCCTTTTGGATAGCAATGGGGATGTGATCATAGACTCGGTCGAGACAGCAAATGTACTAAATGACTACTTCGCCTCAGTGTTCACTGAGGAGGTAACAGAAAATCTTCCTGACGCTGTGAACTTTTTCACCAAGACAATTGAGGAGTCACTCCAGCATATTGAGATAACTACAGCAATAGTACTGGAAAAGTTGTTACAACTTAAACCATACAAAGCCCCTGGAATAGACGAATTAAATTCGACAATGCTCCGAGAAGTGGCCACGGCCATTGCACCACTGCTAAGCGAAATCTTCGCAGACAGCATGGAAACGGGAGAAGTTCCACTAGACTGGAAAAGTGCAAATGTTACCCCCATATGTAAGAAAGGTATCAAATCACAACCCAGTAACTACAGACCTGTACGTCTAACATCACAGATATCTAAAGTAATGGAAGCCATCATCAAGGATAAAATCGTGGGCCATCTTCAAAATCATGTTTTGATTAAACCGTCGCAACATGGGTTTTGGAAGGGACGTTCATGCCTGACGAACCTTTTAGTGTACCTGGATAAGGTCACATCCTATATCGATAAAGGGCTTCCTGTGGACTCTATTTATCTAGATTTTAGTAAAGCTTTCGATCGAGTCCCACACTGCAGGCTGGCGACGAAACTAAATGCACATGGGATAGGAGGAACGGTTAATAGATGGATATCGCAGTGGTTGACGGACAGAGTACAGCGTGTCATTATAAATGGCTTCAGTTCAGGGTGGTCACCTGTTAAGAGTGGTGTCCCCCAAGGGTCTGTTCTGGGTCTAATTTTATTTGTAATATATATTAATGACATAGACGAAGGAGTGTGCAACCATCTCCTAAAATTTGCTGATGACACTAAACTGTTCAGTCAGGTATCAACCTGTGAAGATGCTGAGAAACTTCAGAAGGACCTAAACAACTTGCACGGGTGGAGTGCAGAATGGACAATGTTGTTTAATGCAGAAAAATGCAAGTGTGTACATTACGGTCATAACAAAAGGCAGTACGACTACTTCATGGGTGATAACCCCATAGAAACATCACATGTAGAAAAAGATTTGGGAGTGATAATAACAGACACACTTAATGTAACGGAGCAATGTGTTAAGGCATCAAATAAGGCTAATGCGATGCTAGGCATGATCAACAGAGCTATCAAATATAAGACCAAAGAAGTAGTTGTAAAACTATACAAGTCCTTAGTAAGACCTCACCTAGACTACTGCATTCAGGCATGGCGCCCATTCAAACAAAAAGATATAGACTTATTAGAAAAGGTGCAACGTAGGGCAACCAGGATGATTTCAGATTTAAGTCACTTAGATTATCAAAGACGTTTAAGAGTGCTAAATATCACAACTCTGGAGACTAGACGACTCCGTGCTGATTTACTGGAAGTTTATAAAATATTCAACGGGTTAGAGAGTATTCTTCCTGCAGATTTCTTTGTTATGGAAAATAAACAGACCAAAACAAGAGGGCACCCCTTCAAAATAACCAAAGTGCACTCAAGATTAGATATACGCATGTACTCCTTTACTCAAAGGATAGTTAACGACTGGAATAGACTTCCGGAAGCAGCAGTGATGTCCAAAAACATCAACCAGTTCAAGGGTCACATTGACAAATATTTACGCAATAGGGCGGAGGATTACACGAGTCAACGTTTGACTCCCTTCCTCGTCAACTCCTTGACTACTAAGTAGAAGAGGAGGATTCAAGGTAAATTCAAGGTAAATTCACTATAGTCGCAAAGACATAAAGCTGAATTGATCTGGAGACAGGATAAAATCATGACACTCTGTTGTCATTACATCGTGCTAGGTACACAGAAGTCAACGCACTGAACAACAAACGAACTGACCATTTCTCTCACTTTATCTCAGAAGCTAAGGGTGATTCAAATAAACTATTTGCCCTCATCAACACCCTGTGTGATAAGAAGCAGAGTACCCAACTAGCTCAGCATGATTCTGTGGAAAAACTTATAAACGAGTTTGGCAACTTTTTTAATGATAAAATAGATGCTATTCGAATGGACATCGGTGTTACCAAACCACCCAATATACCATTCAGAGAAGGTGTGTGTGATAATTTAGATACATTGTCTGGTCAAGCATGATGTTGGTTTCTCAGATTCTGCCAGGGCAGTAGGGATTCCCATTACACAATATAGTTACAGCCCACACAGAGGCATTCAGTTTGACACTGGGAGAATGGCAGGCAGAGCGCCTACACTAGACCAATACACAGATTTACAGCTGGCCACTCCATTCAGAGCCACCCCAGTGATCAGGGCAAAGTCTACTATCCAGTTACATCAGTAAGGTGGCTTCCATGATAGCTGCATATAATTGTCTTAATGGGAGCCTCCCTGACCTTACAATGAATATTATATTGTAGTTTATGTGCTTATGATGTTCAAAAAAATACTGTCTGTCTGTCTACAAAATAAATAGAGATCAGTGGGGCTGCAGGAGGGATCAGTGGGGCTGCAGGAGGGAGCAGCAGAGAAACAGCAGGACAATTTTGCATTTTGGAGGGCCCTGGGGTGCTCTTAGAATGATTCAATCAAATACAGATTTCTTGTGTATAGTGGCAGTACCATAAGATACATCTATGCAAAATATATAAAAAAGTTACTGAACAGTTTTTGAAAATATAGAGCTTTGGAGACTGGTAGGTGGTAATCTACCCTCTCAGCACCAGTGTTCACAGCCAACATCAATAGTTTTGAAGATACAGTTTAAAAGCTGCAGGCAACTGTTCAGTTTAACAGGGGTCAAATGTGTCTGCTCTGCCTGTGACCAATTAAGGCCAGACACGGCAGTTAGAAAGGATTATTTTTTAATTTGTGCAAACAGTTCAATTTTGTCTGACCAATGCATGAAATGGGTCTTACTGAGTAAAATATATCTTGAACTTTTTTTCAGCCAGACCCCCCGTTTCCATGGTAACAAACAAAAATGGCCACCATTTTGAGCAAATATTAGCAACTTTGGAAAAACTGCCATTTTTTATTAAATCCATATATAGTTATAATTCATGTTCTCTACAGATTCTATTGTGAAATGATCAGAGCATTTTTTTTAATGTTGTGTTTTTATTTTTTAAATAATCTTTTTGGTAAAATATATCTTTCAAACTATTCATGATTAAAAAAAGTGTCTGATCATTGCACACAGTAGAATATGCTGAATGCAACACTGAAAACATTATTTATATAGCATAATTATTCCAAGAGATATCCCGTTTCCAAATGCAGAAATTTGAAGAAAAATGTTTTTGAGAAAATGGCTGTCAAAGATTGCATAATGGATTTCATTACATAATATCGACATGCTTGATCCATGATTAAAACTCACTTAGAGGTACATAATTGTCATAGAAGTGAACTTTATTGATAGTATGCATACAAAGGTATAATAATCTGGCAGAAAACCATTTTCAGTATTTTTTTGCCAAAAAACACAATTTCACCTGGGGTGTATGGCCTTAAAGATTAGTCAAGCTCTCAATGGAACAATGCAGAGTGGAGTGAGGCTGGGCACTGTTTCTGGTACAATACACAAAATCTACTGTTGGGGGTGGTCTAGATAATATAAAACGTTTGCACTTTGGGGGCCCCTGAGGTGCCCTTAGAATGATTCAATCAAATACAGATTTCTTGTGTATAGTGGCAGCACCATACATCTATACAAAATTAGAGAAAAAGTTACTGAACAGTTTTTCACAAAAATAGGCAAAATGTGAAGAAAAAAATTTTTTGGGGGGCCGTTGGGGGCCCTACGGGGCCCATAGAATGATTCAATCAAATCCAGATTTCTCGTGCATAGTGGCAGTACCCTAAGATACATCTATGCAAAATTACAGAAAAAGTTACTGAACGGTTTCTGAGATACGGCACCTAACGGCGGACGTCAGACGCAGAGTGATGGCAATAGTCCCTTGGACCTTCAGCCCAAAGGACTAAAAACTATCGCCCTGTATCGAATCTGCAGTATACCTCTAAATTAACACAACGGGCTGTTGTAGACCAACTTTGCTTTCTTTAGAATGTGGATTTCCTTTGCCACCTTGTCATTCTACTGAAACTGCACTTGTTAAGGTCCAGTCTGACATTATTTATTTAAACATGGACAAACAGAAGGTCACACAACTGGTTTTAATTAATGTGTCGTTGGCTTTTGATACCATGAGATTTTGTTTAATATTATGAATTGTTCTTTTGGTGTATCAGGCACAGCTCTAAATTGGTTTTCATCATATCTTCATTCAAGGTCGCAATGAATTATTATTGATGGTACGGTGTCAGATCAGTTTAAACTTGATCAGGGAGTACCGTAAGGATCATACCTTGGCCCTGTGGAATTCACAGAGTATTCTAGCCCTGTTTTTCATATCATTGATCAGCATAGTAAGCTGGGGCATGTGTATGCTGATGACCATCAGGTGTACTGTGGTTTTAACCCCGATTCTATGCACAGCAATCGCAAGTCTATAGAACGGTGCATTAGTGACATCAATAGCTGGATGCAAAGCATAAAATTAAAAATGAACAACTCCAAGACTGAGTACATCTTAATTGGTTCTCCGCAACAACTGGCAAAATGCACCAACACGTCCATTAACATCGGGGGCAATGAGGTACATGCTTTCAATTGTGTACAAAATTTGGGCATTTATTTTGATAAGCACATGTCTATGGAACAATATATCAAGTCCAAATGTCAAGCAGTTTATGCACAACTATATAACATTGGGAAAATTATAAAATATCTCGATCAACAGAGTGCAGAGAAACTGATACATGCTCTGGTCCACAGCCATATTCATTAGTGTAATGCCTCTACTTGAACATGCACCCGTGGTCGTGCCTTCAAATTGAGATCTTAGTTACACGCTTACTAAACACAATTTGGCGGGCAGTTTACCTTCAACATAGTTGGTATACTCTTAAGAACATTAAATTAATTAATACATGAAAAACTAGGAACAGACAACATCCTTTACATGAAGACACGCCGTACCTGATCCACTGTTGAACCTGAACTCGACACGTCTGTTCTTGATTGCAAGGGAGATGAAGTCACCCTTTCCCTCGTCGCTCTGGGTGTTATACAGCAACAGACTGTCCGGCACTGTCTGGGCCTTGGTCATAAGGATCACCAGTGTCTCCAAAAGGGCATCGGACAGGGTCTCATAGTTGAACATCGGGTCCCTCACAGCGATACCTTCAACAAATGGTCATAATGAATCATAATTAAAGAGACGGAACACATAAAGGTAAGTTCTCAGGACTGCTCAAAGCACTTTTATACTTCACTCCCTGGCAGACATGTTCAATCGAACACCATTTCGACTTCTCTGGGAAGCATTCAGCCTTGCTGCAATTAATGCACAAACACTATTCATATACAAATATCCACCACTGTCTATTTCAGGTAGCCATAGAACTGTAGCAATGTAGAGTGAAAGAACTTGCTCAATGTTCGATGCGACAGCAAAGGACTCGAAACAGGATTCTCTCGATTGAGATTTCATTTAAATAGGTCTGCCAGAGAGACAGTTTAAAGTGCTTTGAGCAGTCCTGAGGACTGGATACTGCGCTATATAAGAACTAACCTTTACATTTTACTGATGGTCTCCATCTTCTCCTTCTACCACTCTCTTCTCAATTCTCAACTAAACATTGTGAAGTGACGTAAAACGCAGACTGACTTACCTGTTTCACACCTGTCACCAGCCCTTCCAACTGGACAGGTACACATGTAGCTGGTTGTAGCATTTACCCTTCTCTCCACATGCACCTGAAGCATACATAGGGTGAGTAATCAACTGCACCACTGTCATTTATAAAGACAATAATTTATTTCTGTTAAGTTCATTTGCTATGTATTTCAGATTATCTGATTGAAACGTGTAATATTTTCTTTACAGACGTGTATTTACATTTTGTATCCTATCTAAATGTTTTGACCAATGTTGTATTTTATGCACCTAAACATGGTATTTATTTGTATAAAGAAATAAATATTAATATTATTGGAACAGTGAAGATATATATATATATAAGAAAGTATTCAATGGAACACATTATCTGCTGGTTGTGTAAATGCTGGCTGTGTGAACAGGTTTCCATATAAAACTGAGAAATATCTCAGAAGGGTAAGTTACACATAGAAATTAAAATGTTGGATTCTCGGTAAGTTATTGGTTTCCTAGTTCAGTTGCCATATGATGTTTTTGCTCTATCTTGTTAAACTTTGTAGATACTCACTGTTGCAAGTATTGTCTGTCATCCATCAGGACAAAATCACAGTTGCACTTGGAGCAGAGCATGGCGCCTTCACACCCACTGCACTCGAGACAGTTGGATGGACACGAGGCACACTGACCACCATTGCGCTTGTAGTAGGGACAACACACCATCACTCCACTGCCAACATCTCAGCACGTTACGCAGTGGGAGGGACATGCTGCAAGACACAAGTCATGACGTCATGACCAGGTAAAATACTACTGCAAATAGACTTCATTTGTTTATGTAACATGGCTGTATCTAGTGAACATTGGGACAACCGTGCTTTCAGAGATGACACTGTTGAATTCACATATTATTTATTAATATCTTTATTTACGTGTTAGCTTTTATTTATTTATTACATTGGGTCGCGTCTAAACTTTGTGATATTTGTCAATGTTTTTCTATTTATATGTGTGCGTGTGTGTGTGCATGTCTGTGTGTAGCATTAATATGAGAACGCATTTGTAGTGTCTTAACTACAATCATACCTACACAAATAACATTTTATATAGTTGATTGATACAGCTTGATGGAAGATGTCTGCGAGGCAGTGTCGTGTCTAAGATGACAATATTCTCTTGTTAAGCATCTATCGCTTGTCTGCTGTTTATATTTGGTTCAAGATTCCACTGTGAAATGTGCTTTGTTAACTATAACCATAACACAATGGCTTGAAATACTGACTACTTTCACAAAGTGAATTGACTGGGCAAAAGCACACATTTCTAACAATTGCAGTGCATGCTGCAAGAATGTGGTAGACATGTCAAAAGTTGCCCTTCCTGAATAAAACAATAGCTGGTGTGACTAACCCTGGCATTTCTTGTCCACCTTGAGGCCATATCTTGAATCACATCTGTCAGCATCGCATTCTGCAGCTCCACCAGCATTCACTGTACAACTCTGGCAGTGGTCAGGGGGAGCTGGATAAAAGATGACACATTTACTCAGAGAAATAACAGCAGTTCCATTAGTAAGACACATTTACAGATTGCATATTTTAAATATGGAGGATCTTTAAGGCAAACCAGGCAACATATAATTTCTCATGGACTAGTATGTATGCAGTCCTATAGAGGATAACAATAAATAATTAACATTTTTAATCATGAAATTAAATAAATAAATATTATTATTATTATAACTTAGGATGCGATGCATCCAGGCACTGATCACTGTCAGTGCCAGCACCTGAAGGTCAGCAAACCAATAGTGTTCTGAACAAGGTTGATTAGTTGAACAAGGTCTCGTATGACATTCTTGCAACCACAACATATACTGTACACAGACAAATAAGTTAATAGAACACTGCTGTGTGGTGCACAACTAGACTCTAGAATACAGACCAGGGAAACAATTCTCTCCTACAAGTTCGCAGTGAGTGCCAGAGAAGCCCTTGTTACAGATGCACTGGTAGCCGAACTCAGTCGCCGCAGTTCAACAGCTACCGTTGCTCCCACAGACGTTACGGTCACACACAGGGCAGTTGGACACACCCACCATGTCCATGGCATCACCCCCAAGGTCCACAGCAGACCTGGGACCGAGTACATTTTCATGAGTATAAGTACGAGTACTTTGGTGATGGATGAGTACAAGTACGCGTATGAGTACATTACTAAAAGCTGAGTATGAGTACAAGTACGAGTACATTCTCACGAGTATGAGTAAAAGTACGAGTATTTTTTATGAGGAAAACCTCTATTTCATCAACACTGAAATTCACTTCATTGGCATTAATTTCAGTGGCATCGTATGATCTTATCATCTATTTGCCATTGCACCGAATGAACATGAGTTGTTTACTGGTTGATTCTTCCAGGCTGCACCGTTCAGGGCAGAATACTTTCTAAGCTATGCTAAATACCCTTTCAACTGGGGTTGATCAGGCTGGAATGCTGAGATGGTGAGGGACCAACTGAGCCACAGTTAGAAAACTCAGAACTGGAGTGGGTCACTGTGACGATCTGTACATGGCTGACTGGGGTATTCGTTCACCTCTACAATCCGCAATCTGCTGATATTATAAGTTTGCAGTTTATGTTTTCTGATTGTAGACTACTACTAATTGTCGAGAGGGTTAGCACATTTAACAAGATTTAACAAGATTGCCATCCAGAGAATTAACTCTAGATGGCAGGTGGACAAGGAAGCCCTTTGGCTTATCGAGAGTCCAACCCTTTTATCTACATATATCCAGCCCTTCTGAGGTATGTGTCGATTTTATTTTTAAACATATTCACACTACTAGCACCCACACAATCATCAGATAATCTGTTCCATTCATTCAGTCCTTTGTGAAAATGAGAACTTTCTCACGTCTAATCTACACTGCTCCTTTACTAATGTAACTTCATGTCCTCTAGTCTTTCTATCTTTCTTAACTGAAAAAAAATATTTCTATCAATATTTTCATAACCATTCAATATTTTAAACACTTCTATCTGATCTCCTCTCAATCTCCTGGTCTCTAGTGTTGTTAAACCACATTCTTTTAGGCGTTTTTCATAACTAAGATCCCTCAGTTTTGGTATCATTTTAGTCGCTCTCCTCTGTACTCTTTCTAGCATATCTATGTCCTTCTTGCGGTATGGCCTCCACGCTTGTATACAATATTCTAAATGAGGCCTAACTATTGTTTTGTACAGCGGTATTATTAGTTCTTTTTCTTTATATGCTATATTTCGCCTAATCAATCCAAGGATTTGATTTCCCTTTGAAGCTGCAATTCCACACTGCTCTGAAACCTTCATGTCAGCACTAATTGTCAGCCCTAAGTCTTTTTCTTTTACAGTAGTACTTAGTACAGTTCCCCCCATTGTATATTCTACATATTCGTTCCCATATCCTGTGTGGAGGCATTTACATTTCCCAAAATTGAACAACATTTGCCACTTTTCAGACCATTTGATCAACCTGTCAAGATCATCTTGTAAATGCTGTCTATCACCATCACTTTCAATCCTTCTAAACACTTTTGTATCATCTGCAAATTTCAACACCTTGCTAGCTATATCATCGTCCAAATCGTTTATATATATTAAGAATAATATAGGTCCCAGTACTGATCCCTGTGGAACCCCACTCAAAACTGATTTCCAGTTTGAAGCCTCCCCATCAACAACTACCCGTTGTCTTCTGTCAATCAGCCATTTTTCTATCCAGTTAATTATACCATTTCCTATGCCATGGGCTTTTAGTTTAAGCAGTAATCTCTGATGTGGCACTTTGTCGAAAGCTTTTTGAAAATCTAAGTAGATGATATCTACTGGTGATCCATCATCTACCCACTTAGTGATATCTTCCAAAAACATAACATATTTGTTAAGCATGACCTCGCTTTTAGAAACCCATGTTGAGATGGGTTTATCAAGTTATGTTTAACAAGAAAATCCACCATGTGATCTTTAATTAGTCTTTCTAATAATTTACAAATCACTGATGTTAAACTCACTGGTCTATAGTTCTCTGACTTGTTTCTCGAACCTTTTTAAATAACGGTATAATGTTTGCTTCTTTCCATTCTAAAGGAACCACTCCCTCTTCTAATGACAAGTTGAAAACTGTTGCAAGCGGTATGCTAATTTGTTCTACAATTTCCACTAGTAGTTTGGGTGGAATACCATCCACTCCAGGTGATTTATTTTCCTTCATAGCCCTAATTTTCTTAGCTACCATTTCTGGGGTTACAATTAACTGTCTTAAATAGTCTGATTCTGCCCCCTTGAACTTAGCCTCTGGTACTGGCAGTGAACTAGTGTCTTCTCTGGTAAACACTGAACTAAAATACTCATTTAGGTCTTCTGCCATTAAGAATCCTTCTGATATTATATTTCCAGCACTATCTTCTAGAGGACCGACCTTATCCTGAACTTTCTGTTTGCTTCGAACATACGCATAAAAACTCTTGTTGTCATGTTTTATATTACAAGCTAATTTATGTTCATAGCTTCTCTTTGAATTTCTAATTTCAGCTGTAGCTTGGTTTAGTGCTTCTTTATAAATGTTGTAGTCTTCGTCATTGCCAGTACGTCTATATGACTTCCACATCATTTGTTTATACTTAATTTTTCTAATGGCTTCTTTCGATAAGTATTTCTTTCTGGTCCGTTTCCCTTGTTTTTTGAAGGGAACAAATTTATCTACGATGCACTCTATTTCATTCTTTAAGATATTCCAGCATTCTGTTGCTGTCTTATTCTTCAGTGTATTATTCCAGTCTATCTTTGCTAAATATTTCCTCATTTCCTTATATCTTCCTTTGTGGAAATTTCTCCTCAACTGCTTTTTATTATTTCTTTCTGATTTTACTTTGATGGTAAAATGTATCTCTGTTGTGATCACTACTTCCCAGAGGCTCACATGATTTAACATTGTCAACTAATTCATTCTGTGAGGACAAAACTAAGTCTAACACATTCTCTCCCCTGGTTGGTTCTAGCACATGTTGAGAAAGGAAACTATCTTGTACTAAAACTAAAAACTTGTGGTCCTCACTACCCATACTCTGTAGAGATTTCCATTTTATATGCCCATGGTTAAAATCTCCCATAATAACACAGTCCCGTTTGCTCACTTCCCTTATAGCGTTTTGTATTTTTTCATTCTCTTCTATGCTTATGTTTGGACTTCGATAAACTAATCCAACCGTTAACGTTGAGTTTCCTGTAACTATGTTACACCAAACAGCTTCTTCGCAATCTGCTTCTCTGTCTAATTTTATTTCATAAGCCTGGATAGATTCTTTAATATATAAAATAACTCCACCTCCCCTTCTTCCTGTTCTATCTTTCCTAAACATTACATATCCTGTCAGTCCCAATTCGGCATCTGATATATCGGTGGTTGCCCATGATTCGGTTATACCTATTATGTGAGGGTCAATATCTTCTACCATAATGTTTAGTTCATTTCTTTTGTTTACTATACTCCTTGCATTTAAACAAACACATTTATACCCAGCTTCAGAACAGTTTTCCAGACTGTTCTTTGCTGAATTATTTTTGCTGCCTTTATCTATGCCTCCAGTTTCAGGCTTCTCTGCGAGTCCCCCCTGCGAATTTAGTTTAAATAGATGCAACCTGTCCCACTGTCAACAGATCGCAGCAGATTCTCTGAGAATACTGCTGCCCCTTTCCACTTAGATGGAGGCCATCTCTCATGTACATATCTTCTCTCCCAACAAAGTACCCCCATAAATCTATGAATCCCACGCCCTCTTCCTCACACATCTGCTCAACTAGTGCGTTGATCGCCATCCTCTTACAGTTTCTGTATCTTGCCCCCCTTCCTCCCATTACTGGCAAAATTCCTGAGAGAATAACCTGTTCCACTCTTGTCTTCTTTAGCTTCCTCACTAGATGTCTGTACTTCTGAACTATACCAGTTGTTCCCTCCTTGTCTGCATTGTTTGTCCCAACGTGTACTAGTATAGACCCTCCCTTGCCATGCCCCAATACCTTCTCTACCCTTTCGGTCACATGCTCTATCCTAGCCCCCGGTAGACATACAACAACGTCCTTCCCCTCGCATATAGTCTTGTCTGTTTTTCTCAGAATTGAATCGCCCATAAACACTCTCTCTTTTCTCTTTGCCCCTCAATCACTGCCTCGGAGTAGCTCCTCCGGTTTGCATATGTCTGGTTGTTGTCTTTTCCTCTTGTCATCTTCTCTCCTGTCACATTCTCTTCCATTCCCTTCTTTCCTGTCGCGTTTTCTCTTGTCCCCTTTCCTCCTGTCATCTTCTCTTCTAGCACATTTACTCTCACTTCCTTTCGTCCCTTCTTCTTTCCTCCCATCACATTTTCTTCTCTCCTCTCCCGTCCCTTTTCCCCGGCTACCTCCTTCACTACGGTCACTTTCTCCCCTGTCACCTTCACGCCTGTCATGTTTTCTGTTTTTTGCTGAACACTCTGTCTTCTTCCATCAGTCTTCTGTCTCACAGTCTTACCAACTGCCTCTGTGGTATCTACCTCTTCACCACCTGTATCGCTGTCGTGTCTCTCCTCGTTCTCTACAGTCTGACTACCTGCTGATCTATCCCCACTGGCCCGTTTTCTCTTCCTCTGCCGAACACTTTTCCTCCGTCCCTCTGTTTTCTCAATGTCTTGTTCCTTCACACCGGTCACCTTCCTTCCTCTCAGTCTCCTTTCTTCAGTCTCCATGTCACAACTCTGCTCCTTCTGTGTTGTAGAATTCTCAACTCTCTCCGCGTCATCCCTCTCTGCTCCATCTATTTCTATGTTGAGTCTCGCCTCCATCTCCTTCACTATATCCGTCAACTTACACACCTCCTTCATCAGACATTCCACCCTCAAACACCCCATACACCGAAAGGTGAATCCGTCATCTTTGGTCTCTGCCCATGATTTTGTCCACATAACAGGCTCAGCATCCTCTTTGGACTTTATAGCCAGGCTGCTGGCATGGGATTATACTAGTGAAGGAGTCAGTCTGACTTGAGCCACCTTACTTCTACAGAGGAAGACTGGCATTTCTTGTTCTTAGCAGTTAGCACTGTCAGCCACTGTCAAGTGGCATGGTCTCCAGACTACATCAGAGGCACTTCCTGTCTAATTGGTGGGTTAACTGCTAATTGGCTCTTTATGGTGGCTCAGTTAAACAAACAGGTTTATGGCCTGAACTGATAGCCTACAATTACTGTTTGCTGAAGAGGGTGTTTCTAACTGGGAAAAGTTGCTGCCTCTTGCCATGTTTGGGTATCATAAGTCATGGTTATCAGAGAATGAGGATGTACTAAGTGTAGGGATGGTAAGGTGGTATTCTATCAGAATTAACAATGTATTTAAAAAAATAGTTGAACATTTAAATATTTCAGGAAAGTTTCATTTTATAACCAAATATATTTATTTTCCGCAGTTCATATTGAGAAAGTACTCAGATGTACTCGTACAATCTGAGTACAATGAGTATGAGTACGAGTCCATGACCCATAAGTTTTATGAGTACGAGTATGAGTACTTCAAAAATGTACTCGAGTACACGAGTACCTCGGTCCCAGGTCTGGTCCACAAGCACCCCGCTGATCGCAATCTTACTGATGCACCCTGCAGACAGACGTAGAGCAAGACTCACTTGTAGCACAGGCGACAGTGAGAATAATCATCCAAGAAGAATATTTTCAAACTTTATTCTTAACAAGTTATTGTGTTAACATTTCTTGTCAGTTATTCGTATGTTTCAACGTGACATAGTAATACTAAGTCAGGTTGACATTGAAATTACTAAGTCGCTAAATAGACTATGGAATGTATGAGTGTTTTATTACACATTTCATGACTGCATATAATGCAGGGTTCGCAGTTTCTTCCGAATGGTGGTTTTTCCATGTTTCTTCCATTCTGGAAGAAATAATTTCTTCCAGAAGAAAATATATGTAACTAAAAATATACTTATAAATAATTTTAAGCTAGTGATGTTGATATAAAGTATGGTTTTTAATATGGTAACTCCACCGCACAAAATAAATAAGACTTCTTATTTCAGGCATATGTGGGTATTTATGTACTAAGATTTTCACTTGTGTTGCAGTACATCTCAGTGCAGGTAGAATACAGTTATTTATAATAAGTGGGCAGTTAGGTTTGTCTTGCTGTTCCCACATAGAATACTAAATGGCTTCACGTCCACCAGGCCTGACAGCCACCTAGTTCAGTTAGCTACATCTTACTCACTGGTTGAGTAGTGCAAATGTAAATACTAAGACAAAGCAGTGTTGCTGTGCTAAGCAGATGATGACTGAGATATTCTAAACATATCTTTCAGTTTATATTTTATCCAAATTATGACGTGATTAACACAAATACACAACATAAAACTAACACATAGTGAACATTTATTGAATAGATATTGAATGGATAAACTTTGTTATTGTGGCATACACCACATGGCTTACGGTGGGTGATAAATGGGAGCCATGCTCGATTTTTGTTTTAGGTGACTAATAATACAATTAATGAGGAAAAATATCAATATGAACACAAATGCATACATTTTCATGTTATCCTAATATTATAATCATCAACTGTATCATATTTATACATTGAATAAAATTAATGCAAAAATATATATTAGAATACTTTCCATTGTCTAACCCTATCTTCCACTTTCTTCTGGATTTTTTGGAAGAAAGTGGAAGAAACCCCTTTTTCCAGGCATCCCAGAAGAAATAGGTTTCTTCCGGAAGATATCAAACCCTGATATAACGGCATGCCAAAATTAAGCCCAGAAACGAGAGAAGTACATACCAACAAAGCCCTCCCTGAAGCCCGCCGACTGTGCGATGTGGCTGAAGTCTGGATGTCCTCCTACGTACATGTCTGAGACGAGGTCAAGACCCTGGTAGTTGCCTGCAACACCAACCTGACTGGTTGAGTGGTTAATAGTGACACCTGTAAATGTGTGTGTGTGTTGCCTGTGCTATATCAAGATCACTTTGACCAGTTATTACAGTTATTCTTGCTACTGTTTGCTATGCTAACACAATTTTACCCAGGATACTTTGCGTACAGACAAAATGAACAGGTCAATGATGCCCTCACCACTACAGGTCATTCAATGCTATTTTCCCTGATTTTTTGTTTTTTTGTTTTCCTTCCCACAGCCACAGAGCCTTGCTGTTATGACCACATTTTAAGCAGTCTTCCAATGTTATATTGAAGAAATTATTTTCTAAATAAGCATATATATATATATATATATGATAAATATTTTATTAATTTTCTGATAAACCTACAGACACTTATAGGTTATCAAGGGATCTTTTTTGAATAAATGATTCTGTGGTAAGTGTTGAAAGGATGCTCTAAGCCAGCGGTATTTAACCTTTTCATCCTGGCCACACATCTGAAGTACACTTTCCTGTATGTTGAATAATAGCACTTTATAATGGTTGTTGTCTGGTGTTGCATCTACAAATAAATATATCCAGCTATTGACACAGAGCAAAGTATTTAGAACACAAATATAATGTTATGAATTTCGTGACAGAATCAAATTGATGCTTTGGTCTGATTTATATCAAGACTAACAAGATTAAGTTCTTATACAGCCTGGTGTCCGGTCCTTAGGACCACTCAAAGTGCTTTACATGTCACTCTGGCAAACCCCAACTTCTCCAACAAGCATTCAGCCATGTCACAATTACTGTGCAAAATGTATTAATTCACATACATCAACCATTTTCTTCTTCCCCTTAATCCGTTGCAGAATCAGGGGGGTAACATCACAAAATCCGGCTCGAGTTATACCAGATTATCTATTTATTACGAGTGACATGTCACAGTTTATGGTATGAATATTCGTGCGCAAATTAGTATATTTTTCTTGTTAAACAGCCAATGCTAATACACAGGTTTGTAAATAATTTTGGACTTTCATTCAAAAAACAAATCATAGACATATGTGGAGTCGCACAATACTGAGCCAAATTGGTTTCCTGTAACTTACGCTATATTTACTCCATAACCAGCTACTTTGTGGACAGTTCCTGTTAATAACATCTGTGCTGTATCTTAGGCCCATGAACAATGAAGAGACACAAAAATACAACCTGCCTGTTTATTGTTGTTTGAAAAAAAGTGTGGTTGTGATGGATAACGTAAGTTACAGTGTCCACCATTTCAGGTCCAGAGTGCTCTGATCATTCTTAACATTTAAAAAGTCTTTTGGTTGGATTCTGATGAGGTATTAGCATACATCAGTCAAGCAAACTGAGTAAAGAGATCTTATCTTCTCATTTAATTTTAGGTGTAGACGTATCTTGGCTACCATCTAAGAGTTTTTCATTTATTTTAAGCACTTTTTTGTACATTTGTTTTTGGTGTCCACGCCTTCCTTATTGTGCTTCACCTCATATAAATTATAAAGTACAGCAAGAAAACATAACAGAGTCAGACTTGCTGAGCGACGCTGACTGAATCCAGCTAACACACTCCACAGTCCACACAGAAACTCATTAGACGTCCATGACTGACCTTTGACCCTGTTAGGATGATGGAAGTGAAAGATAGGCTTGGTTGTGTCGAGTACATTCATGTTGTGTAGTTTGACGACGTGTGGAGTCTCAAACAGCGCCTGAAACATACCAGATAGAAATGGTTTATTATAATTAAGCACAGACTCATGGGTACAGACTGGAACTTATATCACCAGCACTCACAACAAAGAATAAGGATGCCAAACAAAACCAGTAAAATATGTAAATGATCACATTACATTAGACATCAAACATTCAGTTCATTAGAAATAATATAATCGATACTCAATGGTTGATTTACTGGATGCCAAAGTATACAGTACAGCGGTCTGTTGTAAACTTGTTTATTTTACTTCATCGTCGAATTATGTATTTTCAAATACGGAGATGAATGCTGAAACAAGTAACATCAGGAAAAAGATCATGAAGATTAAGACACAGAATGATGCTAACATAACCTTTCGTCATTAAAACTATGGCAAAACAATGTGTTAAATCGCCAACACCTGTGACAGATATGGCACACAGAAGAAAAGAATTAAGAAAATGAGTTGCCTTTGAGAAAGTGACCGGCACCGTAAAGGCATTCTGGGGAGAGTTCGCTGTCTCCGAACGAAGCAAGCAACTCACTCACAATGATGTCTGGTTTCTCCAGGGGGTCCCATGTCCTCATGTCACATGACACGACCATCACAAGGTCCCCCCACACTTCATATTTGAGGTTCTTCAGTCTACGGACATAAAGCAAGCATCCACATCAGGTAAGAGTACTTAAATGGAACAGTAACTATTGTCAAATTATAGTTAAGTTCCTATAGAGTATGGTATCCAGTGTTTGAGACTGCTCAAAGCGCTTCAATCCTACTATTTGGCACCACTGTATCACATATTTCCTTTGCGATAAGTGGTGGAGGTAAAGTTACCCCGACACATTGCTTACCTGGTAATGTATTTTAGGACTTTATGAACTTATGAGATAATCATTAAAATAGGTTATCTTGTTGTTGTTCTCCATGTCCCCCGTAGTAGGGGTGAGCCTGGCCTAGACTTTTGTTTGTTTTCCTTCTATTTCCACCTGTTTCTTCTATCCTAAGTATACAACTGATACCAAAATTATATGGGCTACAAGTGCCTGACTCCTGCAACAAGGATGTTGATTGTAATGTTTCGCCACTGTCTCTGTGTCAGATGTGCAGCCTGCGACAACAACAGAGTACATCTGATCTAGTACCATCGTTATCGCAGTTCCAGCACTGGACACTGATATTTCATGCTTCGGACCAATATTGTTGATGTATTGATATCATCATGTGATCATGTCATTGTTTACAAACTCTTGTCTTGGGGGCTGAGGAGGGGGAGCTAAGGCCAGATGAATGTAATTTTGTTTGACATCATGTCTACATCAATGTTCTGAGATGATCCCTAAAGTAAACAGAGTACATCTGATCTAGTACCAAGTCTACAGAATCATCAATGACATCGACGACATCATCAAGAGGACTTCTTCATGATCACAACAAACTGCACACGAGGCCACAAGTCACAATACAAAATTCTGTAAGACACCAAGCAGACTTGATATTAGGAAACACTCCTTTTCACAACGCATCTTCCTAGACTGGAACAACCTTTCTTAGCAAACTGTGAACGCCGAAAACATCCTCTCCTTCAAAACAAAACTCGACAAAGAATTGAAGATGTACAGGTTTAAGTTTTAATAAAAGCACAAAATCACAAGACAAGCCACGTTTTCAATACCAAAATACAGGCAAGTTACTCCAGGCAAGTTACACTGTGAAGCGGCAAATATCGCCCATGTCCATGACGGCCACGTTAAAAAAAGCTGTACTACGAATAAAAACATGAAAATAACATGCAACATATTCTACTAGATTACAGTTTATTGTATTGTGAAGTTATCACTGCACTGTCATCGAATAAGTAATATTAAAATAGACGTCATCGGGTAAACGTACCGTTAATTGCTACTACAGCATATCGGATAGTTGTGGTACTATAGTTAATAATGAATTCAAAAGGTGGCAGCACTAGTACCATAGTTTACCTTTCATAAAAAAATCATTCACAAACTAATTATAACCAGTATTCAGTTACGACTAAATTGTCATAAGCTAATACAAAACTTATGAAATCATAAAACTTTGCTTATATTCAGTTAATTGAGCTGTAAGCATAATTACCTGGTTCTACACATTGGTAGATAATTAGAGCCCTAAGTCTAAGAGGGCCGGTACAATTAGAACTTTTTAATGAGCCTCTCCTAGAATATTCACCACGTACCGACGCCAGTATATTTGGATATCACAAGGCACAGCTAGGTGCCGTTGGAGGTTTGTTTTGTGAGCCTGCAGCCGCAGGTCGAAAAACGCTCCCCGTGATATGTTATTTGCATGTAAGGTATAGCAATTAAACGGAAACTATAGTGTCATAATGCCGTCCCATTATAATTCCGACGCACTAATTACAGGGACAATCATTCGACGAGACACCTCGTAGCTCCCGGTTATTCAGCCCGTTGGCCTGTATACTTTCGTGTTTAATAAAGCCTACGTTTACCCATACACGTTACATTACATGGTGTCAGAAGCGGTTTGCGGGTGAGTTAAGCGCAATATGCATTAACTTACTCAGCGAAAAAAGTTATAACGTACGGCAACATCGACGAAAAGCGACATTGTCGTCGCGAAATCGAACACATGACAAGTCCGTCGCTACGCCAAGACAGCGCTACGCCTACAGCTACGTTGAGCCAACATGGCAAAATTCGACCCGCCAGCGAAGTTTTCGTTCAAGCCGAGTGAATGGTTGGAGTGGGTCGAAGAATTCGGGCGATTTAGAACGGCGACTAAGCTACATAAAGAAGACGGCGAAGTCCAACGCGACTCGTTACTGTATGCTATGGGTGGTCGTGAGGCGAATCGCATCTTTCGTACCTTGACGTTCGTGTCGCCTGAAACAGATACAGATTACGCCACGTTGGTGTCAAAGTTAACGGAGTATTTCATCCCGAAGAGAAATATCATCCACGAACGCTGCATATTCCAAGACAGAGTGCAGCATTCATCTGAGTCTATCGAAGAATTCGTACGAGACCTGCAAACATTGGTGTTGCACTGTGGCACTGCGGACACGAATGATATGGTCAGAGACCGTTTTGTGATGGGCATCAATGACTCGTCAGTGAAACAAAAATTGCAGTTGTGTACAGAGCTCAGTCTCGACAAGGCTGTGACTATTGCTCGCCAAAATGAGCAAGTAAAATCGCAAATGCGTGAACAAGTACACACCATTCAAGTGAATGAACATGTAGCCGAAGCAAAGATGAGTGCTCGGCACACTAAACAACGTCCATACTCGTCGCGTACAAAAAACATGCGTCAAACGTGCGACCGCTGTGGTTACGCGCGACACGGTCGCGAGGGAAAGTGTCCGGCTTTGGGGCAAAAATGCAAGATCTGCAATGTCAGGGGTCACTTTGCCTCTGTCTGTCGTTCGAAGCGAAGTACGACCTTTGAACCACGTTCATCGCACGAAGATAAAGCGACACTGCAGAATCGTTTCTCGGCGTCGTCGACGGTACGACACGCAACGAGGCCTGGTTCGTCAACCTGACAGTCAAGCGAACCAGAATGCGGTTCAAGATCGACACAGGTGCCGACGTCTCAGTGATATCGAAACAAACGTGGCTGGCAATGAAAGAGAAACCAACACTGGAACCAACCACCACCTGCCTCAGCAGTGTGGGAGGGCAGTTAAAGGCCTGCGGACAATTTAGCGCCACCGCTAGGCAGAAACACGCCGTCTATCGGTTCGATGTAATCGTGGTTGAAGGTGACAGCGCCTCAAACCTATTGGCTCGCGACGTGGCTGTCGACATGGGTCTAGTCAGTCGGCTCGATGAAGTCGGCCCATCAAACTCCGAATCGATTGGGCGTCTGAAGACCGAACCTGTGACAATACAGCTGAAACCTGGGGTCGAGCCACATTGTCTGCCAACAGCAAGGCGTGTCCCTGTCCCGTTGATGAAAGCGGTGAAGGCAGAACTTGACCGCATGGTCGCGTCAGGCGTTACCAAAGTGGTCACGGAACCTAGACTGGTGCTTCGCGATGGTTCCCGTCGTCAAAAAGACTGGAGCGGTGCGCATCTGCGTGGACCTGAAGCAATTGAACGTCGCAGTTCGTCGTGAACACCTGATGCTTCCCTCGCTAGATGACATATCACCGCGACTCGCAGACTCGAAGGTCTCCTCATCGCTAGACGCAGCCTGCGGGTTTTGGCAAATTCCGCTCGACGAGGCCAGTCAGCTATTGACCACGTTCATAACGCCATTCGGGCGGTACGCATTCCGCCGACTTCCGTTTGGAATCTCGTCAGCGTCTGAGATTTTCCACCGGAAAATGTCATCAATCCTAGAGGGACTGGATGGAGTTGAAGTCCTCATGGATGACATCCTCGTTTACGGCCGCAACGTCGTGGAACACGACACTCGTCTGGACGCCGCCATGAGGCGAATCGATGCGTCTGGCTTGAAACTCAACTGTCAAAAGTGCGTATTCAGAAAGACTGAACTGAAATACTTTGGCCACATCATCAGTCAAGATGGCGTGAGGCCCGACCCAGAGAGGGTCACAGCATTGATTGCTGGAACTTTCACGACCCAACAACGTCAGAGAATTGAGAACAGTACTGGGGATGTTCCAATATCTGTCCAAGTTTGCCTACGACTTGTCGTCGGTGATGAAGCCGATGACAGACCTCTTGAAGTCTGACGTCGTCTGGTCATGGGATCACGCACAACAAACTGCATTCGACAAGACAAAGCAACTGCTCGTCAACACTCCGACGTTGGCATACTATGACGTTACCAAACCAACTGTAGTAAGCGCGGACGCAAGCAGCTTCGGTATCGGAGCAGTTCTGTTACAGTTGACCGATGGCGACTTGAAGCCAGTGGCCTTCGCATCGCGTACGCTAACGACCGCAGAACAACGCTACGCGCAAATCGAAAAGGAGTGTCTCGCAGGAGTGTGGGCATGTGAAAAATTCTCAAGGTACCTGGTCGGTCTAACAGAATTCAAATTACTGACAGACCATCGGCCACTGGTACCACTCATGAACACAAAGCGCATCGACGAAACACCAATCAGATGTCAACGACTGCTAATGAGAGCGATGCGGTATAATCCAATAGTCGAATACGTCCCGGGCAAGCAACTGGTCATCGCAGACGCACTGTCGAGAAAACCACTGGAGGCATACAAGCCTCAATGCGACGACTTCGAACTCTCAGACGAGATAGCAGCCTACGTCGGCGCCATCGAACAGAGTTGGCCCGCGATCAAGGATCGTCTAACTGAGATACGAATCGAGACGTCACGCGATCCGACAATGAAATCACTTTTCGACTTCATCAAGAATGGGTGGCCGCGTCACGAACGATCGGTCCCACAAACGGTAAGAGAGTACCATCGTGAGAGAGCAGCACTATCAGCCGTCGACGGAGTAGTCGTGTATAAACTGCAGATCGTGATACCTGCAACAATGCGCAACGACATACTTCACAGGCTACACGAGTCCCACCAGGGTGTTTCGAAGTGCCGAGAACGAGCAGCAGGCGCCGTCTGGTGGCCGGGAATCAGCCGAGACATCACAGCGTTCGTCGAGCATTGCCAAACATGCCGACGGAACAGGCCGTCACAGCGCGAGCAACCTCTGCGCCCTGTCGAAATCCCAAAACGACCGTGGGAGAAGATCGCAATGGACATATTCACGTTCGAGCGCAAGGACTACTTGGTGGTCATTGACTACTATTCACGCTGGATAGAAATTAAGAAGCTGACCAGCCTAACGTCTGACAGTGTGATTACTCGTCTCGAGGCTATCTTCTCCACACACGGCATTCCGGACATCGTCGTGTCAGACAACGGCCAAAAATTCATTTCGAATGAATTCTGTCGGTTTGCCAAATCGTGGGGGTTCATACAACAGACAACGAACCCATATTTCGCACAGGAGAACGGCATGGCAGAGCGAGCTGTGCAGACAGCGAAACGTCTGCTCCTCCTTGACGACCCGGAGATCGGCCTACTGAACTATCGGGCGTCGCCTCATAGCGCGATTGGCGTGTCGCCTGCAGAGGCCTTGATGGGTCGCCAACTCGCCACGAGATTGCCAGTCATCAATCAACAACTGCAACCATGTCATGGCCGCGACGCAGACATTCGCGAGTCTGATCGCAAGGCAAAGGCGATCTACAAATGTAATTACGACAAACGCCACGGCGTGCGCAGTCTGTCTCCTTTGCAAATTGGTGACCGAGTTTTGCTAAAACTCGACAACGAGAAGTCGTGGTCTCAGCCAAGCACCGTCATTCGAAGTGACCCGATGAACCGGTCATACATCGTCAGGACGGAGGATGGCATCGACTATCGGCGAAATCGACGATATCTTCAGGGTGTGTCATACGTCGCCCTACCCGATGACGAGGCGCCAGAGTCGACCGACGACATCCCCGCTGCGCCCGACGCACCGCTCGCGGTGAACGCCCCAGCTACGTCGCAGACGCACACCAGATGTGGACGGATGGTCATCCCGCCAATGCGATTTAGATAGTGTGTTCTTTTTATGTTTACGAAGGGAGATGTCATAATGCCGCCCCATTATAATTCCGACGCACTAATTACAGGGACAATCATTCGACGAGACACCTCGTAGCTCCAGGTTATTCAGCCCGTTGGCCTGTATACTTTCGTGTTTAATAAAGCCTACGTTTACCCATACACGTTACATTACATATAGAAATAAACGTGTCGATCTACCGCTAATTTACATACACCCATATCTGCGTAATTGTGCAAGGTAGAAGATTAACAATTAAGCCCCAATGTGTGATGTTAATAGATGTGGATAGACTTAGAATTCACAATATGTAGTTGATATGGGTGCCGCGATAATCCTAGCTATTGTTCGTGGTAGCGTAGTAGTAAGTAGACGAAGGACGTTTGCATGGTGTTGTTCATCTGACGCACCCGTCACCAGGACATCATTCAAGTAGCTGTTACCACCGATGATTATCATGCTGGTAAGCACGGGCCGTGTAACTTACATCACTCTTGCATCAATCTGGTTTTACCTCGTTGGAAACCTATATAAACCACCGTTGAAACGTCCGGAGAACAAGTCAATGGAACATCATTGTCAGATCGATGACAGTAATTAATTTCGAACGTGTTTTAAAGGATCGATTATAAGGCTGATGCATCTGTTGACCAGAAGCAGCTGTTCAAGATTGTTGCCAAGCTCCTACACACTGATAATGGCACACCATTACCGCCATGTGACTCGTCTGACACACTGGCAATGCGGTTCTTGGATTTCTTCTTAGAAAAGATCTCGAAAATTCGGTCTGAACTGAATCAGAATGTCATCACTGTAAATGCCTCTACTGAGGATGCACCGCAGACGTGTCTGCTGACTGCATTTGAGCCAGCCACTGAGGCTGACGTTGGAATGCTGTTGAAGTCATCGCCAGTGAAATCTTGTGAACTTGATCCCATTCCGACATGGCTTCTTAGAGACTGTGCACACGATACCTATGCTCATGACAATTGTTAACCTGTCTCTGAGAACGGGGGTAATGCCTTCGCACTTGAAGGAAGCGCACATCAGGCCAGTACTCAAGAAACCGAGTCTAGACAAAACTGTCTTGAATAACTACCGACCCGTGTCAAATCTACCCTATCTATTGAAGACAATAGAACGTGTCGTTGCTGCGAGATTGTCAGCTCACATGTCAGAGCACAATCTCTGTGAGCCCTATCAGTCAGCGTACAAGCCGAATCACAGCGTTGAGACGGCCCTTGTCTATGTGCAGAATCACATCCTGCACGCAATGGACAATCAGAATGTTGTCATCATGGTTCTCCTTGATCTATCGGCTGCGTTTGACACCGTCGATCATGACGTGATGTTGCATAGACTCTCACATGATATCGGAGTGGTCCAAGATGCACTGGACTGGTTTAAGTCATACCTGGGAGACAGAGTCCAGTCTGTCCACATTCATGGTGCTACATCGCCTGCTCGTCCTCTGGTATACGGGGTACCACAAGGCTCCGTGCTGGGTCCTCAGCTGTTCTCCATCTATGTAGCACCAGTTGCTAAGATTATTCGCAAGTACAATTTCATGTGTCATTTCTACGCGGATGATACTCAAATATACATTCCAGTGAAACCCCACCAAGAGAACATTGCTGCGGCTGTCGTCCGTATTGAAGAATGTGTAGCGGAGATCAGGACGTGGACGATGACAAACTTTTAAAAATAGAATGACTCAAAGACAGAAGTCATCGTGCTTGGCTCTGCGCAACAACTAAAAAAAATTGAGCTGCGCACACTATGCATTGGAGACTGTTTGGTCACTGTAACTCAGAATGTACGGAATCTTGGTGTACAGTTCAATGCCGAGATGAAGATGGAGACGCACGTGACTGCTGCCTGTAAATCTACAATTTTCCATCTCCGAAATATTGCAAGAATAAGACGTTATCTAACACCTGCAGCGACAGAACAAGTCATACATGCGTTTGTTACCAGCAGACTTGACGTTGGCAATACATTACTCCACCGACTGCCTGTGAAACAACTAGGACGGTTGCAGAGAGTACAAAACTGGGCGGCCCGCCTTGTCGAAGGCGCCAGGAAGTTCTGTCATGTCACACCTCTATTGATCAAGCTGAACTGGCTGCCAATAGCAGTTAGAGCAGAGTATAAGATACTTCTACTCACGCACCGAGCACTGACTGGTTGTGCACCACAGTATATCACCAAATGTTTGAACAGACGTCAGCCAACTCGATTGTTGCGCTCCAGTGAACACAATCATTTATGTGTACCACGTGCAACGCGTCGCTGGGGTGATAGATTCTTTTGCGTGGCAGCCCCAACACTATTTGCTGCCACAAAAGCTGACTGCAACAACAATGACAAACACTGATTTGAAATCAAACCTTAAGACCTACCTGTTTTCCCGAACATTCTGTACGGCGCCGTGAGCAACGGTTGTTGGAACGGCGCAATATAAATGTCACGATTTGATTTGATGTAAACTTATTATACGATATGAAATATTTAGAAAAAGTACGCTGGATAGTAGCCCTGGTCATTCCTAGTTCGTTCCCAGCAAGTAGCAACGTTCTATCATCTGCGCTTGTCGGTACAGTATAAAAAGGTTATAATTTTATGTTGTCATTATTTGGCGTTCAAATAGTCAGCCATTCCAGAACAATATTGCCAAGCTGTGCTAGCACTGACGGTGTTTGCTGTTAGGGTACCGGTTACATGCTTACTCAGTTACAATTACTTCTCATCGGTGGTCCCCCCCCGGCATTAGCGCGACCTTGCGAAAGCCATAAGCGCGGGAACATAAGAAGGGGGCAAGAGGCAGCTGTTGGAACTGAGGTGGGAGGTAGACAAAATTATGGTTCTGTCCCCCCAGTAAATATGAGCTAGCCTTTGAGCGTCGCCAGTAACAATTGTCAATAAAACCCCCACCCCCACCTCCGATGTCATCAGTGCTCCGATTCTCAACTTCCACAATAATAATTTCATTCCCGCGCCAGTGGACCCTTGTCCGGTCCGTGTCTTGAACACAGTACTCTGACCATCTAATGACTGCTGTAACGTTACCGCACCTCTGTTCGAAGAAGCAGCAATAGTCACCAACGTGTCCTGTTTGTAATATGTCATTGACATCGAAATCCGTCTAGATATTATAACACGAAATCGATATATACGGTATTTTTGTATTTTATTCACGGTACTGCTGTTTTAAACTTTATAAATCCAGTTAATCAACGCTTATGCCAGGCATATATATATATACACACAATCCGAGTGTGTTAACTAACGAATGCGTCAATTTATACAAATGTTTCCACATAGTTGAAACTATATCTGCATTACTATTATAACTACTGGAAAACAATTAAACCGTGTAAAATGATTTCTAACCCAACTATATATTGTACAATGCCCATTTCAAGGTCACTCTGTAAGATTTGAATATTAATTAAACAAGTCATCTGGAGCATTCGACATGCCAATAAATTAACATCAGTTTGACTGCCTTTGGTAGTCTGACATTATACAGCAACCTACATTTTATGAACCAGCCACGTGTTTGCAATATAAGCATGACAGTTGGTTCTTTTCATCAATAAAACATTTTCAACAATCTGTGTGTGTTGAAGCATGGCAAAACAACGCAACAATTGTATCTTCGCTTTCATGCTTAACAAAAAACAAATCAGTTGTCAAACAGGATTTAATCTTAATTGCATATATCTTCAGGCCAGTAGGTGTCATTCAGAAACGAGTTGTTACTTTCATCGTCCGTCTCAATGCCACTAGAGCAGTGTTGAGCAGTACGTTCTGCCTCCCACTCTGCACGCACGAGTCGGAAGAGCTGCATGGACGCCCGTGAGTCTTCTACGGAGCAGTGCTCTCCCTGCTGTATGGGGTAACCTGCAAGAGCCAAGCGAACACATATAGTGCGCTCTAGCAACAATGATTATGGACCAAAGCAATATGTAGATGACGTGTTTGTAATGTGCAATATATACACCATATAACTTTTATAACGTGAAATAGCAGAGAACTGAAAAATACTGTGTCGTCCATTATGTTCAAGTTACCCGTTAGACATAGCCGCAGGAACAGAGGGTCAGCTGCCCCCAAATAAACGTGAGCATGAATGTTTGTTTTTGTGGCGATCGTCAATGAGGGGGTGGAAATCGAGGTTTTATGTGAGGATTAAGGTGTACTTTTGCAACCGTGAAAAATGGGTGCAATTGGAGGACAGACATGATGGTTTTCTGACCACCCAGTAATAAGCGGGTGCTGCAGCAAAACATTTCCGGCAGCACCCCCTCCCCCTGTCTTGGGATACCATCAGTTAAGCCGAGACAGTGGAAAGAAGCCATAGAAGCTTAAGTTACAGCAGCGCGGAGGGGAAATTAATTTTAAACAGCACCCCCTCATTGCCGTGTTCAGATGTCATTAGTGCACAGCCAAGACAGCGCTAGGAGAAGGTGAAGTTACTGTGGCACAGTGTGGACAAATTTCAACAGCACACGCCATCTTCCAATGTTGTAGTCGAGCCAACGCACACAGAAGAAAAGATGAAGATACAGCGGCGAAAAATGTTCATGTTCAGTGGTGCTGAATCTCTGGCAGCCCTCCCAGTATGAATTTATTCCCGCGCCACTGCTGTTAGATCGTGTATATTATACAAGTTCATGGCAAGACAGTAACTTTTACTCATGGTTCGAGTACGAGTGTTCAAGTTTTTAAAAACAAAGGCATTATACAAAGTTGTAAAATGATTTCTAATTAAAATATTATATTGTGTACACGCATATAATGATAATAACAACGTATTGTGATATGCTAATGTTAAATTTTTTTTACAAGCATTTAAAAAAAAAAAACTACAAGTGATAATTGCTATTAAAAATATGACAATTTCTCGGGTAAGTTTATAAAACTGCAATGTAGTACACACCCAAGAGACGGAAGGTGAGGGTCTTCAGGGATGTAGCATTCTTGCAGTGAAGTTGTGCTAGTCTCCTCAGTGGCTTGCATTTAGCCGTGTCGCAAACCAAATGACTTGGGTGATGTATTCCAAGCACATGGAAGTCATTGTGTAGAGCGTGACCTATTACAACCTTCCCCTGCAATGCAATTAAGGCTAGATAAGATTAGATATTAGTATAGGGAACGTCTTGGGTCCAACATACCAGCTAATACTTTCTCCAACAAGAGACCAACTAATTTATTGATTTAACACTGCTAGCAAATATCCTATTCCACGTGTGACAGCTCACTGAATTACTTGTACAATTGTACTTAATCCTAGAACCATGAAATTTTTATGTCTTCATCGTTTGTGGTGTGGGAACCATGATGCACAAACGCCCGTGCGGCCACCATATCAAAGATCAGTTATAGGAAATCCTGTTCGGCCATTCTCATGAGTGGCTCAGAGGTAATGTTTATTCAAACATTTCAACTTCTTGAATATTACATGTAATATGTATGAATGATTTTATTGTCTTGATGATAAGAATATATATTTATATGATATATATAAACATAATACACAGTGCTCAGTGTTTATTAGATTGATACGATTGGTCAAAAACTGAACTGGCCCAAATTGGCAGGCAATGAGATGATTGGAACAGCTTAACTTCCACGTTTCTACAAGATGATATTATTCCTGGGGGTATTAAGTCCGATATAATCTGCAGTGCCCTTTGCTGCATGAGGATGCTAGTCTTCACCTTCAAGATGTTCTCAATGTGACGTTGTGCTTGCTTAAATGGCAAAGCCTGAGCTAGGTCTGCCTTGCGGATGCCACTCCAGGGGGTGCGATAGTCTGTGATTGGAACAGCAGGTCTTGCGTATATGTCACATATAATGTCACCACTCAAGTTAACAATGCTGCAGCGACCTGCAAAATGAACAAACATTAGACAGAGGGTGCGACTAACAAGCTACAACTTACAAGTGATGCCCGCATTGTGGTGTATAGATGTATCAAGATCACACCAAAGACCTTTTTAGGATTAATTAATGAGCAATATCCCCATAATAACTTATCAATGGTACAAGAGCTCTAATAATATCCAGTCATAAAAACAATACTTATATTTTAAGTTTCACTAAATGTGAATATGTGTGTGATGTACAAAAGCATTAATCATTCATCAATTAATTGAGCACTGTAATTTTGCTGTTCTGCAAAGTCCTCCTACTCTATGGAGATTTCATTTGTTTACTTACCCAGTGCACTTGTCTTTCGCGGGCCAACTCCCACAAACTCGCAATCCATGGCGACATAGTCATCACAGGTATATGATGGCCCGCACGCAGGGCTGCGTACCAACATCGGCGTGTTGGCATCAACAGGACAGTCACACTTTCCCATTGACAAGTCAGTGGAGCAGTCAACATGACTGGTGTCCGCACAGAACAAGTCCTCAACTGCTGAGGAACCGCCTCTTTTCAAGTCTATATTGTCAGTATCTTCTCTTCTGATTTCTCTAATGAAGCTTGAAGATAGATGTGGAATATTTGCTGCCGATTTATTACTGGATGTGTGAGTCCGTTTTATGTTCAACAATCTTTTGAGACGGCCTGTTAAATGTCTCTTCACTATTTTCCTCCTGGGTTCATCAGTGAAGCTTATGTTCATTATAAGAGCCTCACCAGCACAATTTTTACTGGATTCAGAAAGTATGTGTTTCAGTGGCTCCTTCATGGCGGATGTTAATAGTCACTGTACTTATGCACGTGTCACCCACTCCGCTGTGCTGTCAAGCTCTGCAAAATTATCAAATAAGATCATGTACATGATGTACATTTAAATTAAACACTTACGACAGGGAAAGGTTTAAAAAGAAAAAATTCTCAACATGCATAATTATATATATGCCCTTCTTGAATTTGAAATTATGGTGACACTAAATTGTTTTGGTAAATCATACATTTACTAATTAAATTAGCTTTGATTTTTAAACAACATTTATTAGACAAATAAAAAAAAAATTATTAAAACTCCTCACTCTATGATACAAAGTGAACAACCGTAGTCTGTGTAAACACGGACATCCAGTGATCAACCAGACAAAAGTATGTTGCCATGGAATTGGGCTAAATTAAAAATAGCGTTAATTTGGGCATGCAATGCCAATTCATCATTTAATTCTAACCTGCTTTAATAGTTTATTCTTTCAAAGTTCAATCATGATTATTTTATGGCATTAAAAACGATTAATTAGTAATACTAATACACGACCTTTATTAGTTTATAAACCCTGATTCACGACTTACGGCTCACAGTAATACCCTGACAATATAAACAGAACGTTTCATGCCAGAGTATCACCATAGGTGAATCACATTTTATTGCAACACTCGGGTGTCATTCAGCCATTAGTGTAGATATCATAATCATGGCGATAGTACCTATTATCGCTCACTTGATATCGTGCCCATTTTTATTTCAATACATATTATATGCAGTTACATATGTGATATCCGTGTCAGCTCATACCGCTTAGCTATCATATACGCACATACCATACAATCCAATATGGTAAGCATTACCTGTTTTGGAAGCAAAAGGTAAAACAATAGGCGAAAACAACATGCAGCTTACTGCAGTATTTACACGTGCATTTGCCCTAGCGGAATGTTTCTAAATTTGTTTGCAACAGTGCCCTCTTCCGAATAATTCACAACTTTCCACAAGAGAACGCCACTGATGTCGATCTGCAGCTAGTTTGGTTGCGCTGTCGCGCTTACATTTATCCGGGCGTTACATTTTATCCGGGTGAAGTTTATGTGCATATGTAAGGCATAATATTTGGCACCAGTAGATCACGAAGAAGCAAACATTATACCGTTATTCAAAAAAGGTTCGAGAAACAAGTCAGAGAACTATAGACCAGTGAGTTTAACATCAGTGATTTGTAAATTATTAGAAAGACTAATTAAAGATCACATGGTGGATTTTCTTGTTAAACACAACTTGATTAACCCATCTCAACATGGTTTTTTTAAAGCGAGGTCATGCTTAACAAATATGTTATGTTTTTTGGAAGACATCACTAAGTGGGTAAATGAGGGATCACCAGTAGATATCGTCTAATTAGATTTTCAAAAAGCTTTCGACAAAGTACCACATCAAAGATTACTGCTTAAACTAAAGGCCAATGGCATAGGAAATGGTATAATAAACTGGATAGAACAATGGCTGATTGACAGAAGACAACGTGTAGTAGTTGATGGGCTTCAAACTGGAAATCGGTATTGAGTGGGGTACCACAGGGATCAGTATTAGGACCTATATTATTCTTAATATATATCAACGATTTGGATGATGAAATAACAAGCAAGGTGTTGAAATTTGCGGATGATACAAAAGTGTTTAGAAGGATTAAAAGTGATGGAGATAGACAGCATTTACAAGATGATCTTGACAGGTTGATCAAATGGTCTGAAAAGTGGCAAATGCTGTTCAATTTTGGGAAATGTAAATGCCTCCACACAGGACATGGGAACGAAGAGGTAGAATATACAATGGGGGGTACTGTACTAAGTACTACTGTAAAAGAAAAGGACTTAGGGTTAACCATTAGTGCTGATATGAAGGTTTCAGAGCAGTGCGGAATTGCAGCTTCAAAGGGAAATCAAATCCTTGGATTAATTAGGCGAAACATAACTTATAAGGAAAAAGAGCTAATAATACCGCTGTACAAAACAATAGTTAGGCCTCATTTAGAATATTGTATACAAGCGTGGAGGCCATACCGCAAGAAGGACATAGATATGCTAGAAAGAGTACAGAGGAGAGCGACTAAAACGATACCAAAACTGAGGGATCTTAGTTATGAAAAACGCCTAAAAGAATGTGGTTTAACAACACTAGAGACCAGGAGATTGAGAGGAGATCAGATAGAAGTGTTTAAAATATTGAAGGGTTATGAAAATATTGATAGAAATATTTTTTTCTCAGTTAAGAAAGATAGAAGGACTAGAGGACATGAACTTACATTGGCAAAGGAGCAGAATAGATTGGATATAAGAAAGTTTTCATTTTCACAAAGGACTGTAAATTAATGGAATAGATTACCTGCTGATTGTGTGGGTGCTAGTAGCGTGAATATGTTTAAAAATAAAATCGACACATACCTCTGACGGGCGGGATACACATAGATAAAAGGGTCGGACTCTCGATAAGCCAAAGGGCTTCCTTGTCCACCTGCCACAAGTTAATTCTCTGGGTGGCAATCTTGTTAAAATCACGTAGTAATAATATCCAGTAATTAAATATGTTTCGTTTGTTGTCGTAATACGAGCGTTATAGTTAGAGTACATAATTACTGTTACAGATTTGTGACCAAGTAAAAGGGTAAGTCACGTGACGTGTGCGTGGAGTGGAAACTGTTTTACGACAGAAATTGTTTATGTCTGGGGAAGAAAACATTTTATAATTTCTGTATATATATATATACACATATATAAATATATATATATTATATATATATACATACATAACGTCCGGATAAATGAAAACGCGACAGTCGTAGCTGGTGCTAAATACATTCCCCTAGATGCGCGCACGCGCAGAAACGTCACCCAGATATTATTTAATGGCCGGATAAATGTAAGCACGACACCGCTTACAAAACTCGTTTACGTGTGTATTCTGTGATACAATATCACCATGTTGCCATAAACGCGTTTATTGATTTGTTTTTGAATTTCGATAACTTGTCAATTTGGCATAAATGGCATAACCATCAACCTGTGAGTGTGATGATTAAAATGACAGATTATTATCACAGGTAGGACGCAAGGTTTTTGACATTATATATAAATAGATAATTGCGTCTTTTTAAAGTTTTTACGATATTTATATTTCGCCGGTCTGTTTGCGTTTGCGTGTGTCACTGTGTGTATGCGTGCGCACGTGTGTGCCTGCGCGCATGTGTGCGTGCGTGAGTGCGTGCGTACGTGCGTGCATGCGTGTTGTCACCTGGTTTAGTCACGTTTGCGCTTACTTTTGTGTGCTACTGCTAGAAACCTAGTTTCTCTCCACACCCATCTATTAGTTATTACTTGACGCAGTGGATTGTCCAAGGTTAGCCTGGGGAGGTATGGTGAAGGAACTTAAGTTCTTAAGCATGGATGGGCACCAAGATAGACACATGTAATACTAGCCTCCATAGGCAGGGGTGCGAACGCATCGATCTCCCTGAGGTAGAGTTTCGCTTGAGGGAAAAGAATTCTACTTGAATATACTGTAACTTGCAGGGGAAGATGGGATGAGTGAGGATGCAGTTGGAAGTCTAAAGGGGTGCAGTTGGGTGTTTTAGGAACCTCGTTACAAGAGTGCAGTTGAAAGTGTGAGGAAGGGTGCAGTTGGAGTTTTGAAGTTGGGTGCTTTGGGGAGCTTGCAATCGCATGCCCCCTCAATCCAGACTGTTACGATATTTACTCAGGCATATGGACTTTAGAATTTCGTGTGTTCTTTTAGGTGTATACTGTTGTGCCTGTTCCCTCACTATGTTAAACTTCGTAGGACCTTTCATCCAGTCGTCTCATATCTGTTTCATTTTGCTGCACCGATGACTGCGACTCTAAAAGATTTTGAGCTGTTGGAAGAATTGTTTTCGTCCGCCTACCTAGTAGCCTCTGTGCAGGACTACTATCCATTCCTTGAGTTGGGGTGTTGCGGATATTCAGCAGTGCTAAATATTGAAACATATACTGAAAAGGACACTACGCCATCAAGCCAAGTACTGACACATCTGCTACAGATTTCCTACATCTGCATCAAGATGATACCGTCCGAATGAAGCTGTTCAAGCTTGGAGTCAAGTCATGGAAGAAAGCGAAGGTGGTGAGACGACTGGATGAAAGGTTCTACGAAATTAAACATAGTGAAGGAACAGTGTACAAGACAACAGGCACAACAGTGTCCACCTAAGAAGAACACATGAAACTCTAAAATCCATATGCCTGAGTAAATATCGTAACAGTCTGGATTGAGGGGCATGCGATTGCAAGCTCCCCAAATCACCAGGGCATTGTGCTTTCTTGATCATCTTCTTTGCAGTTTTCACTGATGATTCCACCTTGCCGTTTGAGTGACTGTGGTGTGGGGATGTCGTCACATGTTCGAATCCCCATTTCTTACTAAAATGAGCGAACTCGTCTGACACCAGCTATGGACCATTGTCAGTAACTACAGAGTCCGGGATTCCCATCCTAGCAAAGTGAGCTTTGTGATTACTGCCTTGGAGCCAGTGGTTGGTAGGTAATCTATTTCCCACAAGTTCGATCTGTAGTCAGTGGTGACTGTTATGTTTTATGAAGCAGCATATTGCTTGTTTAATTGGAACTGGAAACACTAGACATGTGCAACTCGAATTTGACCGGAAGACAACAACCCTTTTATTACCATCAACGGTGTAAGAGCTCACTGTAGTAAGTAGCTGTATAACGTACCAGTTATAACGATCCTGATACATGACAGTGACTAAGTAGTCCTTTCCTTGGTAAGTCTAAGAGAACAGGTCGACCGACCTTCTGCCATGGATGGTCCGGCACATCATGGCTCATCAAAGTTTCCTTAGTCTGAAAACATTCGAACTCACGACCGGCTTCACATGTTTGGATGTACTCTTTGATTTTTGCATTCATGCCAGGCCTGTAGACCAACTCCCTTGCTCTTCTTAAGCATCCTTCAATGCCAACGTGGCCTAGGTGAACATCCTTCTTAATTTGTGATCTCTTGGATTGTGGAATCATAAGTCTTTCGCAGTGGAACACCAACCCATCAGTGACGGCCAACTCATCTCTGAAGTGGTAATAAGGCACAGCAGGTGGTGGTGGCACATCTGGTTTCTCGAGCCAGCCATGTTGTAGGACAGCTGTCAGCACTTGTAGAGTGGCATCTTGCTCGGTGGCATTACAAATGTCCTGGACAACATTTTCTCTCATGGGCAGATAGTTCACAGCTTGGATAGCTTCGAACTCAGTGGTCGGTTGTTCCTGTCCTGTTCCAGCTGGCAGGAAGGCACGTGACAGGGTGTCTGCGAGATACATCTTCTTGCCCGCGCAAGTGCATGTAGGAGCATGCCCTGTAAACGTTTGGGTTTCTTTGTTATTGCCTCAAGTGGCTTGTGGTCACTGTACAGAAGGATCTCTATAGTGGCATATCTGGTCTCTGTGTCAGTCAAAGCACGACTGGCATAAGCAATGGGTCTTCCTTCCTGAAGTAGTTGCTAGCTGAATGACCAGTTGAATGATGTGTAACACTGTTGTAGGTGCAGACTGTCAGTCATATCGACATGTTAACACTGTACAATCTAACATTTACAGATTCATTGTTGATAGACAGTTATCATTTTTATAAACTTTCTTACATTGGTACAAGGGGTTGTGGTGTGCTGTAAACAGACACTCATAAATGGTGTGCTGTAAACATTACATTGCCATGGTGGGTGTGCTGTAAACATTACATTGCCACAAGGGTGTGATGAAAATATTACATTACTATGAAGGGTGTGCTGTAAACATTACATTACCACAAAGGGTGTGCTGTAACAATTACATTACCATGTGTTGTAAACATTACATTGCCATGAGGGGCGTGTTGTAAACATTACACCACAAGGGGTAATGTAAACAGGGCATTGGTGTGAGGAGTGTGCTGTCAACATTACATTACCACAAAGTCTGCTGTAAACGTTGTCATGATGGGTTTGTTGTAAACAAAACATTGTTATGAGGATGGTGATATAAACATTACAATGCCACAAAGGATATGCTGTAAACATTAAATTGTCACGAGGAGCTGCTGTAAACATTTGTTGTCTTGCTGTAGGTGATTCTGAAGGGTCGCACCCTTGACCTGGTGGATGATGCCATTGCCAGCAGTAACATTGTCGACTGTAGCGACGTGACGCCTTGTGCCAAGCAACCCTGCGCTAATGATGCACAGTGTATTGAAGTGAGCAGCACATAATACAGGTGTAACTGTCCAGCGCAATACACAAGTATGTATTTAGTTTCCAGGTCTGCAATTATCCTAGTCAGATGCCTCGTGCGGATGTATGTACAAGCAGTATGTATAAGGAGGTTTTGCTAGGCAACAGGTCACGTGATGGATAGGTCACTTGTCAGTTAAAGTGATTCTTTGAGAATTTTAATCTCTTTGTAATGTACGCAATTATTAGGTAATCCTGTTAATATGATTATTTCATGCAATTCTATGCCTTTATTTCATTATAATTATGTTTTAGTAATCACTAATGACCCTGACAATATATCGAAAAAATAACTCTGCGTATGCAGAGTTTCTACTTTGGGCCCGCCTTCACAATCCGTATAAGGCATGCTCATGAATATTCGGGACTGTCTGTCAGACTTCGATTACCTACGCCGAGTTAATACATGCAAGAAATACGTCATCAACATGTGTGTATATAATATGGATTAGCCACCGCCATGCGAGTGATTCTTGACCGATAAAATTATCAAAATGAAACGTGGACCAGCTGCTGTTTATGTCACAGATTCAGCAAAGCAAAGAAGGAAAATATATGGAATAAACGGAGAATGAACATAGCAACAGTTCACGACAGACGGATTGATTTAAAAGAAAAAACACCACCTCTCCATGCACGAAGGCGCCGATGGCGACGCCGATGAACGGCGATGTCATATTGAATGATTGGCATTGTTTTTGTTGGAATATAAAAACTATGGTACTATCATGTTCCTTTTTCACTAGGTACATCTGGCTATACATTCTGAAGTGAAGTTTTAATGAAACATTTAGATAACAGAAACTTACTGAAGCCGAGAAACATTCAATAATGAAACCATTTTATTTGCACCATAAATTCAGCTGCTATTTCCACAAGCAGTATAAATACATTATACATCACTAACGTAATTTACGGTATTAAAATGGGATAGGTGGTTATCTACTTTCCTATCTATGTAAGGTTTACCTTTACTAGTTTTATTTGGGAAAATGTAGATCTATAAAGAGCATAACATTATTGTCGACAAAATATTAAAATCTATTGCATCAGTGTAAAAACATGTTTTATTTTGTACTGGGAGTGCAATAATGATTTGTTTTGCCCATCATTTAGAGTAAAAGATATTGAATTTGTTTCTGTCAAACTCCCGTTTCGATTTAAATACTGTTTTCAGTCATCTTTTGTGTATTTAGCTCAAGAAGATCCCTAAAACATTTTGAATGTTGTGGAACATTTATTTTTTATGAATTTGAAAAATTATTGTAAAAGCAATTTTGGCTACACCTTTTTATACACTACTCCCAGTATAGTTAGTTCACTTAACACAAATTTGTTTCAAAACATTTTGAAGAGTATGCTGTAGAACACAATCCAAACATGATGAGCATAAGAAAGCATACATGTTGTAATGTACTCCTATTTTGCAACATAATGATGGGATGATGAGCATTTGGATGCACAAATCGATCGATTGCACAACTCCATTTGAAACGTAGTGATGTACATATTCCCAGCAGAAGCCACACGGAACTAATGTGGCAGAACAAAATCAGACATCTTCTTCACTACTGTGTCAGTTAACATTTTGTCCTATTAATAGCACTGCTATGCATTTTGATACTCAAAGCTATCAGATGCATACATCCATTTGAAACTCGAAGTGAGGTACAACTTCCCAGAACAGAATGGGGCAGAACAAAGTCAGACATCATCTTATGTCAGGTGACCCATTGTCCAATTAATGGCAGTTTTAAGTAGACCTCTTCAATTTCCTCTTTCCATCAGCTCAGCTATGTCCAATGTTCCTGCAAATAAACAAAGTTGAATTTAGGAAACTGAGCCTAAATATGAGTTACCTACCTCAACACTGTGCATATTAATTCAGTTTATATATTGGATTATGGGACTTATCACCAAGTGTACAGCTCGCTAAATGAAAAAGAAATACAAGAGAACCTTGTTATGTTGATCCAGTCAGATTAAAATCCCAATCCATTACTTTGGCCAACTTTTAATTTGCTTCTACATAATTCCCTGTATGCATTGGTCATATACATTGCACTCCAGATAACTTAAATTCACATAAGTGAATTTTTGCTAAGTTAAATCAATCTTTTCGTCGGTCCAGGGCAAAGGTCCCAATAAGGGGACCTTCTGATAACTAGAAAGTTAGAATTCCACTTATTAGTATTGTCATGGGTCCCTGGAAATTCGACCTTATCCAGAGTGCACTGCATATTTTCCTATATTCATGCTCAAATAATTAATGTTGTATATAATTCTACACATGCGCCATTCTCGTGAAAAGTGCACAATAACAGTAAAGTAACATGCCAAAAATAAATGTTTAATTTGTTTTTAGCGAGTACTATTATTATCAAATGTGCTATTCACACGAAGGTACGCAACGTGATCTGATCTATTATTACATTTTTAATAATATATTCATGGATAAAAACTTATGTATACTAGATTGCTGATCTGCTGGTGTGTAAAATTCGTGCATCACAAAATTTAATGGCAACATTGTATTGTGTACTACAAACCTAAAATGTTTACATTGAATGATGACATACCAGCTAGGTTTACTAGCAATCGTAGCTGTAGCATTAAAACAGTCTGTGAACGTACGAATCTCACATTGTTATATTTCGGTTCAAATAAGTGGGGAAACGGGGACTTTTCAAAAACGGCTGACTGGAATTTGGAAAGGCAAGACCCGTAGCCGTAGGCGTAGACACACATACCCAAATCCCAGAAATAGGCCAAAAAAATCATCAACGACCAGGTTAATCATCTTGTTATGGTTGCATATACTGATATTTTAGCGTGCATTTTCGTTCACTGCATGTCAACTATTGGACAATGCAGTTTTATTAACTAGAAAGACGAGACCCTTGCCTAAGCTTAAGGCTATGTCTATGACCCCTATGTTAGTTATTGTAGTTGAGGCTCGACAGACTCAGTGACAGTTCCAGCGGCAGCTGACACCGACTGCAGCCATCCGCGTCAGCGGACGTTATAATTCTATTTAATCGAAACGTTACTCGGTTGACGGCATTGGGAAGTAGGGTAATTAAACAACGCATACGCTTCCTACACTTATAAAAATAGCTGTCAATATGCATATGTCTACAAATTGCTTATTTACAATGCCACTGCTTGAATCAACTTCGGAAACTAACATGTCAACTATGTGTGTGACGTCAACGGTCGACGTGTGGTTCACTGCACGTGCATGAATATTCATTATACGCTGGCTGCATAATTACTCATCCACGTGGCAGCAAGCTCAAAATGATTCGCGCAAACACAACTGTTTATCGGTTTTTTGCGCAGATAACACCAAAATTATGCATAAACATGCAAGACATAAGTAGCAGAGAAAGTACTTATGGGAAATTAATACGTTTTGATACGGTGCACCTCGAATGTATATTAGCTTACAAAGAATCCCTTTAAGATATAGTTTAGAAAGAAGTTATTTTGCTTGAAGACGACCATGAAATGTGATTTTGTTTCAAGAACAAGTTTGGCCATGCCTGACAGATAACCTCAATCATACGCACGCAATCACGCACGAACGCTAAATGTATGACTTGTGTTAACTTGTGTTAACAAGTTCAAAAGCCGCAGTCACTATGGCCAAGCTGACCAAAAGAGTATGGGAAAACAAGATGCTCACTGAGAACACCAAGATGAGAGTCTACCAGACCTGTATGCTGAGCACCCTCCTCTACGGCAGCGAATCGTTCACCACCTACATGCGCCAGGGGTGCCGCCTCAACACCTTCGACATGCGGTACCTCAAGCTCATCTTCAGTATCACCTGGCAGGATCGACGGTGTTCCTTACAGCGACATACTGGACCGTGCTAGGATCCCCAGCATGTACCCACTGCTGAGCCAGAAACGTCACCGCTGGCTGGGCATGGCATGGAGGATGGACGCTTGCCTAAAATACATCCTCTATGGACAACTCGCCACTGAGCGAAACCAGTGGGACGCCCAGCCCCCAGTTTCAAGGACGTCTGTAAGCGCGACATGAAGGCCTGCAACATCGATATATAGGCCTACAACCACTTTATTTTGAATGTCTTTGTTTTATTGTCATATCGCTCTGGCCAACCGTTGTCTTCATGCACTATTCTCACTTAGTCACTCACTCACTCACTCATTCACTCACTCACTCACTCGCTCGCTCGCTCGCTCGCTCGCTCGCTTAACCACCCATCCACTCATTCATCGACGTACTTTAGGAATTAGACGTATAGCTTCCACAACAGAACACTACTGCTCTCAGTTTGCAGCCTGCATGGTGATGGTGTCCCATGTAAGGTCGTTTGTCATGTTTCCTTAAGATGATCCTACAATCAGCTGTCCAGCGTAAGACTGTCTTGTACTGCGCGCCGGGGGATATTCAGCACACGTGCCATGTCTTACGTGCAGACTGTCCAATTAACCGTCCTGAATTGGTTGGGGCAGTCCAGATTTTGTGCCATGAGTCCCGAGACCCGGCCTTCCCATGGTCGGGACCTGGAATGTATCGATTTTCGGACAAAAACCGGCGAAACTCGATGAATTGCGCGAAAAACACTGAACAATGAGCGAAAACATCGATATCGGCAGCGCTGAGAAAAATCTGACGTCACTCGCGGTACCTGCACTCAACCGACTTGACCGCGGACGTGCGTACTGCGTAGCCACCTTGAGCGTAGTACCGTCGCATCTTTTCTCACACTGAAGATTAATGTTGATGATGACTGCAACGCTTTTAAGCCGTCTACTGAAATGCTGAGGCTTAACAAGTCAGCTGTACGGCAGTATAATGAGGACCATGGCAGCTATGATAAGCCAGCTGAGGTACATGCTGAACTTGAAGGATGATAAGGACATTAAATGTCTGCTGATGATCGTGAAAAATTTTGCATTGCGATGATTTGATTATTTTATTTTCATACTTGCAAGTATTTGCATCCATAAGTCTAGGTCATGTGGCTATGATGATATACTCACAGTAATGTTTCCTTTCCTGCTACGGGTTTTGAACTTTATTGCTGTACATAAATTTTGTATATAATAGAATTTATGCGGTACATCACTACCAGATAAAGTTGTGATTCGGTGACTCGGAAACGTGGCTTGTTCGCTTATAACACAACTCAGATGTATGTTTGTATAAGTGCTTACTAGTAAGCCAACTCTTTATGTATAACTAGATTACATAACTACAACAATATACAATGTCGATACCTAGTTATACATGTCATAACAAATACACAAAACTGACAGCAAAGGTGGGGGGATTATAACTGTGGCTGTTTGCGCCGTGCTGTGTTATTGTCTTGATGTTCGTGCTGGCTGCACTGACCTATTGCATCATTGGCAATTGCTGTACATACATTCTGTAGACAATGGCATAAGAACTTCAATATAACGCCTTCATCACACACATGTGGCAGGCTGTATACACCGTGCTGTGTGACTGTCTTGCTGATCACGCTGGCTACACTGGCCTATTGCATCAATATTATTTCAATAAAAACACAATGATCAATGGTGGGACAATAGCGATTGCTGTAAGAGTATTGACTCGGGGAGGACAGTCATTTTGTCCCGACTTGTGCCCGGTCAGAGGTTTGACAGTCTGTATGTGTTGCCAGAGTTTTTTTTGTCGGGCGACTCTTCTTTGGTAATCATACTTTCCCCAAGAATCTTCTGTTAATAACTATTCTAGAAGGTATGTAGCTGTTGTACTAACCTGGCTGCCAGTTTCCAACTCACTCTACGCTTTTTGAACATTTCGCTTTTATCTTCCGCTGTTTTCGTCTCGATCCTGATTCGTGTGACTGCAAAGCCAGCTTTGTTCATGGTATGGTCAGCAAAATTAAATCTTTGAATCGCTCATATGTTCTCATTGCCGTCACAGCTAAAACGGTGGTGCTTCATACCGACTCCACATCTAATGCCAGATCACTCATCTCCGATGCATTTCAACAGACGATTCCAAAGGTGGCAGGACCAGACCTAGCATTGCGTGAAGTAGATGTGCAATCAGGCCAATTTTTCACAATGTGGGGTTCACATTTTACCAATTCAGACTCCAGGGGCGCCATAAGTTCAAGTGGGGTTATATATTTTCAGAGTGCAAAGGGTTTCACATGTGGGTGATCATACTATAGAAGGTTACATTTTAAACTGGAAGAGCAATGAAGGTGGTGTGAGATTGGTGGACCATGTGGTTTCGTATTATACTCTTTCATCTTATATACAAACACCACATTAGCATCCCCAGCAGGCCCATAACGAGGTAATTTTGGGGGTGCGTTTTCAGAAACGAGGAACTCATATGTAGTCTGTGGAGATTGGTTCCATTTTGTTGCCTGACTAAGCTAAATTTACAACCAATTGTATTCATAAAAGCCAACACGCAGTGATAGTACATTGTTAATATAACTTCATTATTTAGTCGAAAACCTTCGCCGTGTGTGCAGTTGTTTTGAATATGTTCATATTAATATAATAAACGAGGCACCGAGGTGTGTCCAAGTTATTTTTTAGAATAAACAGTTAAAGTGTGGCATTTATAATATGGTGTTCACTCAATTAAAACATTCTATTTATCTGATCTGATGTGCTAAAGTTCCATAATTTATCATCAACATAATTAAGTTAGTACATTAACAAACCTTTATAAAGCATGCTCTGCAAATAGAAGATTATAAACAATTATTATCCTCTTGTGGACTTTGAATAACATTCTCCGTGTCAAACAGTCCAGTACCATATCCTGTACACCACACTGACTCCAGGAAACACAAACTGTACTTTATAACTATACGGAACACAAAATGGATAACTATACGGAACACACAATGAACATAATAATTTATTATAAAGGCCCTTTACACATTCTTGCCTCCTCATCAGCGATAAGGCTCCCCTTTCTGAGATCTACAAACATGCAACTAGCAACGACAGTATTACAGCCACACAATTACACGATTTCTCATCAGCACGCGCTTTTTAAAATAGGTGAAGCTATAAACTTTATTATGGATTGGTTAAATACAATTATCGAAATTCGCGTTCCAGCGCAATAGTTGAACATTATGATTTGTGTTAAGCCAGATGAGTCTGCCGAGTTTGCAGAAATACACTTGCTACACTCTTAAGTTGTTGATTGTTGAGAATCCCCTGTTTGATAGTCGGTAGTTATGTTTGCATAATATCAGCATACTAAAATAAAAGAGCTGCACCTCTGGTTTACTTTTTAACAAAGTTCTGATAAGAAATAATGTATTTGACACACATTCCTCTAGTGACTGCCCTTTTCTCACATGGCATTGGAGACAAACCCCTCAGCCAGGCTATACATTCAGTGATGATTACCTAATAGATAATGGTTCTCCCTTTGACATCTGTACAAATCAAACTTTCGATCTTTGCATTCCTTGTAATGCTTGAACACTATCCAGCAGCTTTTAGATTTAACAAGATTTAACAAGATTGCCATCCAGAGAATTAACTCTAGATGGCAGGTGGACAAGGAAGCCCTTTGGCTTATCGAGAGTCCAACCCTTTTATCTACATATATCCAGCCCTTCTGAGGTATGTGTCGATTTTATTTTTAAACATATTCACACTACTAGCACCCACACAATCATCAGATAATCTGTTCCATTCATTCACAGTCCTTTGTGTTTCTCACGTCTAATCTACACTGCTCCTTTACTAATGTAACTTCATGTCCTCTAGTCTTTCTATCTTTCTTAACTGAAAAAAAACATATTTCTATCAATATTTTCATAACCATTCAATATTTTAAACACTTCTATCTGATCTCCTCTCAATCTCCTGGTCTCTAGTGTTGTTAAACCACATTCTTTTAGGCGTTTTTCGTAACTAAGATCCCTCAGTTTTTGTATCATTTTAGTCGCTCTCCTCTGTACTCTTTCTAGCATATCTATGTCCTTCTTGCGGTATGGCCTCCACGCTTGTATACAATATTCTAAATGAGGCCTAACTATTGTTTTGTACAGCGGTATTATTAGTTCTTTTTCTTTATATGCTATATTTCGCCTAATCAATCCAAGGATTTGATTTCCTTTTGAAGCTGCAATTCCACACTGCTCTGAAACCTTCATGTCAGCACTAATTGTCAGCCCTAAATCTCTTTCTTTTACAGCAGTATTTAATACAGTTCCCCCCATTGTATATTCTACATATTCGTTCCCATGTCCTGTGTGAAGACATTTACATTTCCCAAAATTGAACAACATTTGCCACTTTTCAGACCATTTGATCAACCTGTCAAGATCATCTTGTAAATGCTGTCTATCACCATCACTTTCAATCCTTCTAACACTTTTGTATCATCTGCAAATTTCAACACCTTGCTAGCTATATCATCGTCCAAATCGTTTATATATATTAAGAATAATATAGGTCCCAGTACTGATCCCTGTGGAACTCCACTCAAAACTGATTTCCAGTTTGAAGCCTCCCCATCAACAACTACCCGTTGTCTTCTGTCAATCAGCCATTTTTCTATCCAGTTAGTTATACCATTTCCTATGCCATGGGCCTTTAGTTTAAGCAGTAATCTCTGATGTGGCACTTTGTCGAAAGCTTTTTGAAAATCTAGGTAGATGATATCTACTGGTGATCCATCATCTACCCACTTAGTGATATCTTCCAAAAAACATAACATATTTGTTAAGCATGACCTCGCTTTTAGAAACCCATGTTGAGATGGGTTTATCAAGTTATGTTTAACAAGAAAATCCACCATGTGATCTTTAATGAGTCTTTCTAATAATTTACAAATCACCGATGTTAAACTCACTGGTCTATAGTTCTCTGACTTGTTTCTCGAACCTTTTTTAAATAACGGTATAATGTTTGCTTCTTTCCATTCTAAAGGAACCACTCCCTCTTCTAATGACAAGTTGAAAACTGTTGCAAGCGGTATGCTAATTTGTTCTACAATTTCCACTAGTAGTTTGGGTGGAATACCATCCACTCCAGGTGATTTATTTTCCTTCATAGCCCTAATTTTCTTAGCTACCATTTCTGGGGTTACAATTAACTGTCTTAAATAGTCTGATTCTGCCCCCTTGAACTTAGCCTCTGGTACTGGCAGTGAACTAGTGTCTTCTCTTTAGGGGGGGGGGGGTTAATGCTTTTGAGAAACATGGAATACAATTAGTGGTTCTCATTTTAAAGATGCAATTCTGAGGGGGGTCACATTTTGGAGAAAGGTGGGTTCAGAAAAAGGAGGGGTTCACGTTAACCCAGTGAACGGGCCTGCTGCAACAAAGATATCATTCGGTTCATGATACTAGGCCAGCTGCAAGAGCATCTTCGTCACCTGACAAGGTAGTTGCACATCATGCAAGCTCTTCAAGCACATCAACAAGAACAGCAATTTTATTTTTTTTAATTGTTCAAAACGAAATCATGACAAATCAATATCATTATGTTCCAATGCACTTTATGAGTGGCAGCGAAGACAATACGGCAAGTGAAGCGGCGTCAGCATAATTTATATAAACACCTTACGTTTTACTCAGCTGTGTACGAAAAAAACCAATCCCAAGTTTACAAATGAACACATTTTGCTGTATTATATACTAGCCCCACTGTTATAACACTGCATGGTACCCACAAATGCACTTGCAAAATGTTGCCCGATCTTATCACGCCACACATTGACCCAGCCTAGCCACGGGGCTGCGTGTCACTCCGTGAAACTTCTGCCAGAATCTCATGCTGCTCTGTTTCTACCATAAAATTGTGTTATTAGTACGTTCGCTAGTGGATTTTTGTAGGCACAAAAAGCGCAGTGGCGCAGTGGCTATAGGCTTCGAACTCTCAATTTAGAGAACCCGGGTTCAAATCATGTGTTGCCGTGTCGAACCTTGGGGAATTCGTTCACTCTACGTAGCTCCAGTTCCCTCAGCTGTATGAGTGAATACCTGGCTATAGACAGTGGTGGATATTTGTGTATTATAGAAGTCGAGATGGTATCCAATTGAACAGGTCTGCCAAGGAGTAAAGTGTAAAATGCTTTGAGTAGTCCTAAGGACTATGGCTAATGCGCTATATAATAACTCACATTTACTTTTGACACACTTTGGCAATACAGCTCTTTGCATATGGTTGGAGACACCATAGGCTTCAAGAAAGTGTTCGTCTTGTCACGATGAATGGTACAAAAAATACTTCGAAAGTACTCACATTCCGTGTCACACACAAGCAGTGACAGTATTCGGAGTGATGAAAACAGGTGACGAATGCGTGCAGTGATCAGTGAGTACATCAGCTTTGTTAAGGCGACTGAAGAGCACGGGAGCTGGGAGGCCCATCTTGGCCTGTGTTTTTTGTCATACAAACGTGTCTTTTTAAACACATTTGACTGATACTTTATAACAACATTACTTGTTTAAGACAAAATATCGTGATTATCTTACAAGGAAGCCATTTTCGATTCGTTCGTTCGCAGGACAATCGTACCCGCACATGGGACCATCTATAAGGTACGCACGCTATTTTCTGACATTTTTTAGACCCATCCTTTGCGCAACGCTGGCATGTACACCACCCTAAAATTGCGTTCGTTTTTATAAAGACCTCATATGCATAAATCTATAATAATTATATTCGTTGCATGGCTGTATCGATTCTTTGTTTACAAGTGTACATATAAAACATAAGTCACTTAACGTAATACAAAGCAAAAGTACCCTACATTGTCGGTTTTTTGTTGTAACGCTGCTTAAATCTACACAAAAAAAGCTGGCTGAAAGAGTCATGTTGTATATGTTTGATATCGACAGGTCGAGGAGCCAACATTAAAAAAATCGTTTCGTAACGCCTACCCATAGACCCCGCGCCCTATAAGCGTGGCGTACGTCATGGGTGACTACAAAGAGCCGGCCAGCGTTACTCTACGCAGATGGCCATAGCCGTTTGCAGCTGTCTGTTTTCTTTCTTTCCAGTGCAGCGTCAACCGGGATCGTCAGCTACTACATATTTGAGTGATTTCACATGGGCATAAACGTATCGATTACCTTCATGACGTGCCGTACATGAACGATTACAACCTCGGTTGAAGAGACGTCGCTTCCTGGTTAGTAGCGTGTCGTTGTTATCAACTAATGTATAGTACACATTGGTAATGTATAATCAATGTTGATATATTTATTTAAATACTTTTACAATCAGGTGACGTCCTTTCCGCTTCGACGCTGACGATGCATTGGTGCTACAATTACAGGGTTAGTGTGCACATAGGGTACATGTTGCCTCGCAACGATTATCTTGCAGTCAAGCCATAAATAAACACAATACCCATGTGCTTGTTTGCTTTTTGTTATGCGGATATTTTACGCGGAAATAGAACCTATCGGATAGAATAAAAACATCATTATTAATTTGGTTTTATGCCTATACAGGTGAGACAGTCGAGCAGCAATGAATAACCAGCTACATGTAACAACAAAATTATACGTATTGTTTAAATATCGCTTTGATGTGGAACTCTATTCATCACGTGTGGACCATCAAACAATTCTGCTTATATGCCTATCTAGTGCAGTGATACCTATGTATAATGAACAAAAGCCACACGTGACTAGTTCGGTGACAAAGTTCCCACACTAGTGTTAACCGTATTAAAAATATAAAACAGTGATTTGTTGGCAAACTCTCACGATTACTTACTTGCATTAAGGTTTATTGATACACGACTCGTTTCGTGCAGGCGTGGATCGTCAGCGGAAAGGAGGGGCAAATCGAGTAAGTGCCCCCCTAAGAAACATTTCAGATGTCATGGCAAACGTAGCTCAAGTCTTTCAGCCAACTATCACACGTTTAGTATAATGTCTCTAATTTGGCAACACGGTAGATACACGGACTATCCGAAATGTCTTGGTCTTGGTCTGCGGCGCGACAACTGCGGCGCTACATGCCCGACGCAAGCCACGCCCGTTGTGGGCATACGTGCGGTTCACCCACACTTGAAACTGTGATGCAAAGCCGACCACTGAATAGTTCGAAGGGTTTTGATCAACTCGACAGTTTGCGGACAACGCCGTTGATGGCATCCGTCGCTTCTTTATCTCGGTCTCTTGCGAACGAGTGGGGTACGACGGCGGTTTACAGACTCGTGAGATCTTCGCTAGAGACAACCTCTATGTGGAGTTTTCCCGGTTGTTCCACCTCCCTCTCCTTCTTGCTCTTCCCGTATAGCTTATACTCGTCAAGCTTGGCGATCTCTGGCCCAGGCCCCGTCAGAGTGGCGACACCGAGGAAGTCGCTCACTATCGTATTGTGGTTCCACACCTAGAGCGGGCGAAGTAGAAAACACCGTGTTGATATATCGACGAAGAAAGACATGTTTAACCATGTGGTTCTCACACAAAAGCAATGCAGTAACATAACGTGTACCTATCTTGAATTAGGCTAGGATACATTTGTAATGTAATAATCTTTCAAACATACTTTCTAACATTGAATACTCTCGGGATGCAGGGTAATACTATAATGAGGAATACTTTTTGAAACCAAAGTGTTGTATATTAATTACAGGTGGACGTTCAACATGTATTGCGTTTCACAATAGCAACGTTCGTGTAGCGCCGTGGTGCAGTAGTTAGTTTCGGACCCTCGACCGAGAAAACCCGGGTTCGAATCCTGTGCGGCGGTGTCGGACCTTGGATAAGTTCGTGGATATATGTGTACGAAATGTCTTCGCGCATTAATTGCAACGTGGTTGGATGCTTCCCTCACACGAGAAGTCGATATGGTGTTCGATAGAACAGGTCTGCCATACAGTAAAGTGTAAAGGGCTTTGAGCAGTGCTGAGGACTGGATAAAACATTTACCAAGCAGCCGTCTAGACACATATTAAATTATTAATAATAATTCGTTCTCGAAATCGGCCAACATTTCTGCCACGTGTCCGTCTTGTCCTCACCTTTAGGAGGCAATTGTGAGAAAAATAAAAGGCAGAGTTGTCTAAAATCCGATAACTATCTATACTAATTATTCACAAGAATGTATCCCAGCAAGATTTGACGACTGCTAATCAGTGACGGATCTAACGTAGACCTACTGAAAAAGCCAGTCGTGTTTACACATATTTAATCATGCGTCTAGGCCTGCAATATAAATTGTAATCCTTAATGCTTTTGATTTGCATTGTCCAAAGGCGTTCATATGAGATGCTACAATAACTCGCTACTACCAACAGCTGTGTTGTGCAATATTGTTAAATGTCCACTTGCTAAGGGACAGGCGCATTTATTAGAATTGTTACCCAACGAATCGGATGCTCACCTCTACCGTAACTGGTTCTGTGGTCGGCTTTTTGCGATAGAATATCACGCAGAAATTCCATTCTGGTTCATCGTTGTTCTTTATAACAGTCGACTTCAATGACTGCCCCTCGCATTTGATGATAACATACGTGTCCAAGCCTGCAAGAAACCATTTGCATTCTTGGTAGTACCTTTTGGTTCAGCATTATTACCGATGTGATAGTCGTACAGGCAGAATAGGCCACATGCATTCTATATAGAGCCTGTTATTTACATAGCACACGGTGTGTTCGGGTGATTAACTAGAAATCTGGTCAGCAGGAAGAGTATTAATTTGTACATAGCAAACATATTCAATAACACAATCGCGTAGATAATTCTTACAGATTTATTAATAAAGATATCATCTCTGATCGTTTTGGTGAAGAATATACCTGTTTGTGGTGTGGAAGAGAAACGTTATCCGAAGTGTTTAAAAGGAGGCAGTCTGGTCCTACTTTTTAATTAATTAATATAATGTTCTTAAGACTATACTAACTATGTTGAAGGCCAGTTTTTTTTAGTAAGCCCCTAACAACGTTCGCAATTAGGAAGGTACGACCCCGAAGCGTGTTCAAATGGTAAACAGATCATATAGTTTTAAAACAAACTTTATTCACAATATACCCGAGTTGTGCTGAGTTAACCGCAATACCCTTTGCTGTTCAACAATTTCCCGTTTTCCTACATTCCACACAACAGACTTCCTGTTATACATTACTATGCTGGCCATTTCCGACTTGAGGAACAGATTGCTTCCCTTTTAGCCTTACCGTTTCCCTCTTTGACTGGTTTCAAGTCCTCAGCTCGGACAACCGTCACCACAGTGACGTTTACATATGGCTTCGAGCATATTCCTGTCGACGGGCAATCTTTCGTCAACATCCTGAAATTAAACAATAATAAAGTATCACTCGGTTATCTTTTTAATAGTCTGGTAATTACAAATAATGCCAATCGACATGCGTTGTCCTATTTCTCTTTGCCACCTGCACCATTAGGGGAGACTTGCCAGAATTGGGAGACGATTCGCCTGCTGGATATGCAGCAAAGGAAGGATTGTGTCGCACATAACCTACGCTATGGAGTGTAACATTCCCACAGTAAGGACATTTCTTGGAAATGGGAGCCATCTTATCCATTCTGCAGCAACTGTTTTGAATAGAAAATGACAAATGTATAACATAATTTTGTTCACTATGTTTAGATCACTTTAATAAAACAATGATTGAGAAATTCCGTTTGTTGTGTGATTGAGGACTCATTGTCTGCATATACTGCATCTTGATGATCAATACTGCATCTTGATGATCAATACTGCATCTTGATGATCAATACTGCATCTTGATGATCAATACTGCATCTTGATGATCAATACTGCATCTTGATGATCAATACTGCATCTTGATGATCAATACTGCATCTTGATGATCAATACTGCATCTTGATGATCAATACTGCATCTTGATGATCAATACTGCATCTTGATGATCAATACTGCATCTTGATGATCAATACTGCATCTTGATGATCAATACTGCATCTTGATGATCAATACTGCATCTTGATGATCAATACTGCATCTTGATGATCAATACTGCATCTTGATGATCAATACTGCATCTTGATGATCAATACTGCATCTTGATGATCAATACTGCATCTTGATGATCAATACTGCATCTTGATGATCAATACTGCATCTTGATGATCAATACTGCATCTTGATGATCAATACTGCATCTTGATGATCAATACTGCATCTTGATGATCAATACTGCATCTTGATGATCAATACTGCATCTTGATGATCAATACTGCATCTTGATGATCAATACTGCATCTTGATGATCAATACTGCATCTTGATGATCAATACTGCATCTTGATGATCAATACTGCATCTTGATGATCAATACTGCATCTTGATGATCAATACTGCATCTTGATGATCAATACTGCATCTTGATGATCAATACTGCATCTTGATGATCAATACTGCATCTTGATGATCAATACTGCATCTTGATGATCAATACTGCATCTTGATGATCAATACTGCATCTTGATGATCAATACTGCATCTTGATGATCAATACTGCATCTTGATGATCAATACTGCATCTTGATGATCAATACTGCATCTTGATGATCAATACTGCATCTTGATGATCAATACTGCATCTTGATGATCAATTCTGCATCTTGATGATCAATACTGCATCTTGATGATCAATACTGCATCTTGATGATCAATACTGCATCTTGATGATCAATTCTGCATCTTGATGATCAATTCTGCATCTTGATGATCAATTCTGCATAGGAAGTATGCACGGGCCAATTGTTAAGCAGGACAATGTTTGCGGCGGAAAATAACAAGAATAAATTCGCAAATCTTCCGTAGGAGAAATTAGCATCTCTGCAAGGAGAACTGTTTTCTAGGACCACGGATTAATTGTCTTACCTGCTAAATCTGTTTAGAGCTATCTCAGCATACTATAGCCATCTCTTTTTAGATATTAAAACGATCCCTTTCAAGCCCTTGCTCCACGAGTGATCATTATTACACGTTTCTAAACTTTCGTGAACGGTCGACTCACTTTGCGTTCGAGCTACATCCGGAGAATAGGCGCAGAAAGAACTTCCCGTCAAGACTGGCATCGAACGTGGCGGGAATGATGACATAGCGACCCCTAGGCAAAGTCGCTTTGAGGAAGACGTTGCGATTATTTGTGAACTCCGACACCGCCACTTTCAGTCCTGGCACGTGAACTCGGTATGCTCTGTTGTGTTCAACCTATGTAATAATTGAAGTAATCGTTTATAATTTTGCGACATCATATTTTTGTTGTTAATCATTATTGGAAAATGCGATGACACAAAATATTGAATAGCACAGAAAGCGGATATCGTCGCCATACAGCAAAACATTGTTGTCCAACAATAACATGTCACGTTGGTTTCAGTTTGCTAAAATGAGATTTGGCAATAAACCTTTTAACAGCAGTCTTGCGGATAGTTCGTGTGTGCAACATGTTATCCTGGGTACTATGCAGGCAGGACGTAATGCCAAGACAAACACTGTCTCTTGCGGTTGAGCCACTACTAAAAGTGTTTATACAGACATTAGTACATCGGAAATGCAGTTTGATTATTCAAAACCGATGTTTATGTTTGTCTAGCATTTGGATACAGGCTTTCCTGTTTAATGCCATGTCCCAAAGACTAGATAGCCATTATCAGTGTTTGGTTGGAACACTTCAAAATACACTTCACGTACCTGGTATATTAAAATGCATGTGTCGATCAAAATGTCGTGACAAGTGTGTTAAAGTAGGATTATACTAAGCCTATCCTAGCCGCATTAAACAAGCATGGAAACAGTCACATCTACTGGCCTTCATAATGTAGAAGCCTATCTTCTGTCGCCTCATGTTGTGGTTGCCTTTGGTGTCATCCTGTTCCAGACACATCGCTGTCCGGTCTTCCTCTGACATGATATCGAAAACATACTGAAAGCAAACAGCGGCCCACACATTACTCTTTCTTATACAAAACGTGGTTTGAACATAGTCAGTTTGTTTGACGATACAATCGCAATATAAGCATCACGTAAGTAAGTACAAGCGTTGGTCCCAAGTGCAGCATGTCATTTTTAATAAATGGTGGGACAGACTCACAGGTTACCAAATTATTTAAAGGGGGTCGGTAATGAATGACGTATTCGGAACTTGAAAACACCAATGCTAAGAATAAAGGTAAAAGCTAGACGTCGCGCTATGAGAATGGACAAGTAGAATTCGAAATAAAGAAGAGAAAGTAGGGTTGGATATGACACACACGCACGCACATACGCACACGTAGGCATACACACACACACACACACACACACTGATGAGGAAATCGGCAACACATATCACACGATGACAATCACTTACATGAAACCACTATAGGATGAGAACAAGAAGGTCGAAAAACATCTGGCACCAACTAAGGAGACACTCAAACCGAAAGAAAGAAGATCGGTTACACAGGGAGAGCAATTGAGAAATTGGCCATATACACAAACAGACAAGAGTGTAGGACCATGGTCGATGGCCTATGCTCCATGCGAGACAACAAATCAAAGCAAGTAAGTAGTATTCTTGCTTCTTGTATATCGCGGTATCTGGTTATTATGTCAGCTCCAAGAACTGTACAATTCACCCCTGAAACACTTGTTCATTCCAAGAGCAATTTGACTTCTCTCAACTTGGCTTCCATACTAGTACCCATACAAGGAGGGCCCGGTGTTACCAGAATTAATTACAACTGCTGTGTAGACCAGTACCCATTGGGTCTCCTGACCGTCCGTGGCAGAGACCACCTTTATCATGGGTCAATAACTAAAGCTCTATATCCACCTTTCTTAAACAAGACCACCGAAGAATCTCGGTTACGGACCGTAAATGTTGACGCTACATGTGGCCCGCCGCAGTGAACCAGGCATTACATTACGTCACACAGGCCTATTCTGCACGCGAGCCACCAATAGCTGTCCACGTCATACCCCATCAATTCTGCGATTCTGGCAGGAAAACATACCTTATAATTTCACCTGTCAATGGGCAGTTCATTTCCCCAGAAACGTAGTCAAAAATTAATAAAACACGCACTTACGAACTCGCAGAGTAAGAAACAATAGATAATAATTTGTATGAGTTAAAATGTCCTCGTTTCTCAAAACGACACTTTTTCAAAGTTTACTTCATGTGTAGGCCTAGCAATAAATCAAAAACTACTGAAAATATTTCAACAGATCATGAGGTATCATTTAAAGCTCATCATCTATGGATTTAAAAAGGTACACAACTCCATCTCATAATGTTGATACGTAATGCACCCTTTGCTGTGTCAGGTCACACATGCCACCGCATGTGGTGCCACTCACCTGTGAGTTGCGAAGAAGGATGTCGTTGCCATCGCCCGTCCGGTCCTTGGGGCTGCCGGTCGCGCCGACCGTCCAACTGCCCTTGAAGTCCGCCTCGTGCCAGCTCTTCCTCGGGTTGTACATAGACGTGCTCGCGTTGTGACATATGCTCACCTCGGTGAAGTGCTTCAGGAAGCTGTCAATCGCCATCCTGCAGAGAGACGAAACGACAATAACGGAAGAACACACAGAGACTATTGGAAATAGTTGATAGAAGTATTTTGTTTTCACTCTTCTTCATCGGCGTTCGCTCAGACTGTAACTACGGTTTCTCGTATGTAGGTCGCTGTACGCCGCAGGTCTTCCAGAGAGCCAAATATATTGTTTTTTACTCATGTATGCTGGTGCATTGGGCAAGCTTAAGTAATGTGTTTCTCTGTCATTAAAGCCACACTAACTTGTTTTCATTCAAGAAAGATAGGACTACCGGACACGAAGTAACGCGAGTGAAGGAACAGTATGAATTAAACAAAATAAAGTGTTCATTCTCACAATGGATTATACATTAATGGAACAGATTATCTATTGATGGTGTAAATGTTAACAGCATGAATACATTAAATTTATTCACGGTAAACACCACAAGCCAATGGAGTCATAGTCCACATGCCATCAGTCAATTTAGATATTGTAAGAAATGCCACATATAGAAAGCGAGCCGTAAATACGTACCAAAATTCTCCTTCCTGTACAAAACGCAAGCCCATCTTTTGCCTTTCCTTCGGTGAAATACTTTGCCACTGCGTTGACCTATAACATAGACAGCATGCGATCTATGGTTGAATGACGTCGTATATAGAATCGATACAAATTTACAACAGTAGATACCTCAACGGTCAACACCAGTTCATATAGACATAAACGCGACTTCATCCGGTTGCATAATCATAAATCTGGTTTTATTAACCGTTACATCATATGGCAAAGGTATAGTTATGCAACCTCACAACAGCAGTGATCGATTGATGTGAGCACGATACTTTCGCGCATTGATTGTAGTGCGGCTTAATGACAGGGAATTAAAATTGGTGATGGAATAATTTGGTCTGCCAGGAAGTGACTGAAGTATAAAGTGCCGTGATTTGTTCTAAAGTGTTAATAAAAACTGTACCTTTACCGTTACTAAACTTATTGATTGCAGAGTCAGCGAACTGGATCCGAAGCTTCTTTGAATACATAAAGTGACATGAGAAAATGGAAGTAAGATGGGGAATCGGAGAGAAGAGAATGGAATGAAGAAACAGGTAGAATGAAGCTGGGAGCAGATGGTGACGTGCGGGAAAAACAGAAGAGGGTGAAAGATTAAATCCGAAATGAAGATGGAGAGATGAGCGAGGATGAACAGCCGATAGTGGGGGGAGAAAAATGCCGAAGATCGAGACACTAGTGGTGGTCTTCTTCTACCCGTCGGTTCTCTCAAGGTGATGAAGAAAACCACCACTTGGTCAACGAGAAGTCATCTCGTTAGTAAATTAAAGAACCGCGCACTTGTCGGACCAGTCCCCCTCCCAGTCGGGAGCACCGGAAGGGCGGCGCAGACGCAGTAGATGCAGGATGTCAGTTCCGAGGTTGGCAGCGAGTGTCTTGTTCAGTGTGATCTGCCGGATATCCGTGATTCCATAGCCTTGGCCGCGCATCAGCCCGAGATCCGCATCTGTGCCTATTTCCTCCGTCCCACACTGCAAGAAACGATCCGGCTTTGTTGGGCAACGCATTGCACAAAAAGGAAGTAACATGACCCGTGTTAATTGTTCCATAAGGGTGAAAACGCATTTCATGTGTTCGTAGAATGCGTTCGCGTTAGTTTACGTTTCGATTCGACAAATCATCATACTGTAATTTTTTTAATTCAGTAGAACTATTTTCGCTCAAACGGAACTCATTTCCCATAAGCGGAACTCCTTTGCGACAGCGCGGGAGTGCGATGGGACACATCGCACCCCCAGCCTAAACTGCTAAACGTGTATATAGTGTAAGTCCAGACCCGACTCCACAGACATACCTGTATTTCACACGTGAGAAGTGACCTGTTTTCGAAAGCATCGCACAAGTCTGAGAATACGGACGCAAACTGCTAAACGTGTATATAGTGTAAGTCCAGACCCGACTCCACAGACATACCTGTATTTCACACGTGAGAAGTGACCTGTTTTCGAAAGCATCGCACAAGTCTGAGAATACGGACGCAATGACGTCAGGGTCCGTCGACTGAATCTCAGAAATGAATAACTTCTCGGGGACGCCGCCCGTGAAGTCGACGAGAGCATCGATTGTGCGACATCCTGACAGACTCTCGTAGTCCCCGTACAATCTGCAAGCCACACAACAACGTCATCAAGTCATACAAGAATATCCGATAAATAATCAGTAATTTCTATAACGAGTTTTAGAGACGAAAATAGTGTTTTAATACAGAGATAAAACGTCGAGAAACAGACAACGTGAGAGAGAGAGAGAGAGAGAGAGAGAGAGAGAGAGAGAGAGAGAGAGAGAGAGAGAGAGAGAGAGAGAGACACACACACACACACACACACACACACACACACACACACACACACACACACACACACACACACACACACACACACACACACACACACACACACACACACACACACACACACAGACAGACAGATAGACAGACAGACAAAGGAGGACTTGGTGATGGTGTCAGAAAGATAGAGAGATTGAGAGGCGGGGGCAGAGGCAGAGGCAAGACGGACGGACGGACAGACAGAGAGATCAACAGACAGACAGAGAGACTCATATTCAGATTGAGAGACAGTCAGAGTGAGAGACATACAGACAAACAACAGACAGACAGACTGTGTGAGAGACAGACAGACAAAGAGAGAGAACTACAAAAAAACACCGAGTGCTCACTCACTTGGCATATGCCTTCTCTAAGAGTGCGCACCAGAATTCGTTGCGTGAACGAGAGTGGCAGAAGATGAGTTTGCCGTCCTTCGTGGGAAGCTGGTCATCGACGACTATGTCGATCCACTCTCCGAAGTGCCACAGATGGAAATGAAAGATGCCCATGTAGTTCCTATCGACGTCAAAGTCCTGGTCTCGAGCATTCGGACACACCTACGTGAGAATAAATGGCATTCATCAACAGACACTACCGTTAGAAGACTTACATAATCAAAATGGCAACATTACACTATTGGTAATATGGGAACCTGATACCACGAGGATTACAATTATCGTTAGGGGAGTATTTACAAGTAAACTGTCAGCTCTTTTAAGTACAGCAGGGATATACGATCTATTTAGCTGTTGGTGGCTTCAGATTTGTTACCAGATGTGCTTGAACTTCCGTACCTTTGCATATCCCGAAGGCTGTGTTTAGGGCTTACCTTCTGCCATAGCTTGAGGTCCTGCGAGAGACTGGAGCAGGCGGTCACGAACCATGAGTTGCCGCACTCCCCCCGCTCCAGGTCCGTCGAGGCTCCGTCGTCGACGGCGAACTTGGGCACCTTGCAGAGCTCCTGCAACCAACAACACTATCAGTGGGTGTTCTACGAGGCAAGCCACGGCATGCGATGTGTAGGAAGACCATAAACAGGTACCGAGATGATGCTGTTTTCGACAAATACGTTAGGAGGAGATAATAATAATAATCTTTATTTTATATAGCGCCATATCCATAGCGTTCATAGCGCTTTACATAAAACTAAAATATAAATAGTAAAACTTAAACAAATTTAAATATAAAAATAAACAAATTAAGATAGCAATGCTAATCAATAGATTAAAAAGAAAACAATTCTCATTGTAAAGTAAGTTTTTAAAATGTTCTTTCGGTTGTTAAGAAGATCAAGATAAAAATATGAATAATGTAGAATAAAAATGTTTCTGTGGTCGTACGCCGTAATGAAAAGGTAGGTACGATGGCGTACGATCGCTGAAGTTACAAGGACCGTTGATGCTGAGACAAGATGACAGCGTCGTCATGAACAAGCCCATTCAGTGGTTGACCGAACTGGACAGAGCTGCCGCCGCCCGTGCGCCGACCCCGTGGGGCATGGCGTGGCTGCCCGCATTAGGTTGGTATCGCACGAACAAGACTGCTCAACAAATCACAACAGGAAACTAAAAAGGAATGGGACCATGCATTGAGTTGAATTCCTTGAAAATGAGGAAACCGCCGCCGACGTCGAGTTTACTTTTACATCTTCTAACTCAGACACCAGGTAGAAGGAACAAACGTTGTTCGTGTCTCTTCCAGAGAATACAGGCAAAGTGGGGTGAACGAAATTGTCCAAGTTTCAAAAAGGCACTAGGTGGACTGCAACCCAAGTCCTTTCACTGCCGCTGCGGTGATACAGCGCCCCACACATTAGCTATTTCTGCAAGTCGTTGTCGTTGACGTCATACACTCATCAGGAGTGGATCCAGAGAGAGTAGTTAAGGGGGCCCAAAACCCCAAATTGCATTTCCTCTTGAGACTCGCAAAAACAAACCACTGGCGGCCGTGGCATCGGAAGAAGGGGGAGGGGGTGCTATTGAACATTTTTTTTGCCGGAGCTTCATCACCTCATCACTACGCTGTCGCGCTGTCGGATCCTGACATCGGAAGACGGGGGGGGGAGGGGTGAGGGGGTGCTGTTGGAATTTGTTCGCTGCGACGTTCATAATTTCAGAACGTCTAGGGGGTACGTAACGGGATCACATTCAAGCGGTCTACCGCAGCCATAGCGCGGCCGAATTCAAATGGTATAGGGGGCACATTACCCCCAGGCCTCCCTTAGATCTGCCTATGGTCATCGACGGACTCATTATTTATTTTGCCTGTCGAACTCACTGCACAGGGTGCACACAACCATAGGCATGCAACAGAAACACTTACATTTGGTCTTTTCCACGTGATTTCTGGATCGATTTTGCTGTAGAATATTGACTTGTTGTGCGCAGGGAATTCGTGGTCAACATATAATTCACCCTTCCTCATGCTCTCCTTCTTCAATGAGCCATATCTTTGATTTTTGTACTGGGTGGCTGACATTTTCCTGAAATGAAATTAACAAATTGGAATAATGTACAGCTGTATATGTAATGTAGGGATCGAAATTAACGATTGTTCGATTAGCAATTAGGGCATACAAAAATCGATGTTAAACAACGGGGATTTGTAGTTTCTTTTAACATGGAACACTTCATTAAATCACTGCTTGTAACGTCAGATTTATGTTATCATTGTTAGACCTATGTTATTACGTGGGACGTCAAAGGAATATTGTCGGATGCTGGAATACTGCCAATGATACGTGTAAGGTAGGCTTAATGTGTAATTAAAAATTAGTTTAACAGTGGCTATGAACACATAATATAACGAGTGACATGGACAAGACCAGGACCTATGGCATTAACACACACACACACACACACACACACACACACACACACACACACACACACACACACACACACACACACACACACACACACACACACACACACACATTCATGTATATGATAGGCCCACGCGTAAAAACCTTTTATGGACTGAACAAATATACATACATGTAGAGCTTACGTGCGTATGTGCGTGATGCGTGCGTACGTGCATGCATGTGTGAGAGGACATGAGTTGTGTGTGCGTACGGGCGGATGAATGTGCACGTGGATGTGTACATTCAGTTATCAGTCACCCAGTGTGTGCGGACGTATGTATAATAGCGTTTATACTGCATATACAGACATAATATTATTATCAACAAATGCTTGTATGACAGCAACACGCTAGTAGGGCCCATGTATTACAGCAACGACTGCTTCGAGTTTAAGTGACAGGTACCGCACGGTCAATGGCTGATTTTTCTTCGAATAATTGTGTAGCATTCATACCACGGTTAACGGGATTTGCTCAATATAGGATTAAAGGTGACCTGGGTACCAAATATAACACCAACAATGTCCATTAAATGATCACTATAGTGTTACAAATTACGCCTCGCAGATCGATTAGTATATCACCGCAGTTCGGCATTGGAGAAAGGCATTGGCAAACATACAGGAACCCATCCTTTCCAAACGTCATCGGAATGTGAAACAAATGCTTGCAACAGTTAACTTACCAACAGTTAATCAGCACGTTCAGAAAGAGCCTAGAAAATGTCAGGCGACACGTTCTAACCGATCATAATTTATGTTCTCAAGCCAGCGTTACCTCTAAGATCCACTGCCACCAGTGTCCTACCCACAGCTCGATAATACACCAGCCACATTTAGGTGTGTCGAACGCAGATTCCGCCATGCGCTGTATTGGAGTAAGTTAGAAGAAAACGACAGAAATTACACCCAAGACCACGTACTCTGCGGCAGCCAACATATGGAAGAACAATTTAAGTTGGGGCAGACCAGCTTATGCCTTTATAGACTCGATAAAGGAAGATGTGCGGCTGGAACCAAGGGAAGTGAGAACAGGTATGGTGAGAGAGACGTGTGTTGAGGAATGGTGATGGCCAACAGAGTTCGCCGCCACGAACCACAAATTAAGTCGAAGAAGACACAGTCAAGCAAGTGGCTGGTGCTACGACAATGGTGAAGTTTGCTTACCTAATCTTATGCTGAACTTCAGCGGGCAAAGCATCTTTAAGACTACTATGTCGCGGCGCATTTGAGTCGTCGCCAGCACTAATGTAAGTGCTGACCCGTCTAGAATGCATTTCAGAAGCCTATTGGCATATTCGACGTAGTCCACGTCGATCCGAGAAACGCACTGCTTACGTATATTTCGGTAATACACGTAACGTTTTGAACAGACACATCGTTACGTCCAAGCGGACTTGCCAATGGCGTCCTGCGTCATGACGTCACAATCTATGACCGTGAAGTCATTCATGTTTCCGTCTGATGGGCCTTTAATAATGTCTATTCATTTGTTAACGTTGCTCCAAAAGAATGACTGAGAAACTAAAATGTGCTGTCGTGTTCGTCAGAGTTGTGAAAGGCCGCTTGCAGGCCCGGGGCGAAATCTATACCAAATATCACATGCAACGTACGTCATTTACGTAATGATCGTACGTACGTCACATACGTAACATGAACGTACTTATTGCAAGCCACTAACACTCTTCATTATAATCATCTTTATCATTATTTCATCATCACCGTCGTCGTTATCATGCCATTACCCACCACCACCACCATCATCATCAAACTTAATTTCTAGGCGGTCGTCTTTTGGTATTGTTGTCTAAATATTTAAAACTAGCAAGGTAGACCGTATTAAAGGGGCACTGTAACTGTATAGATTGCGCTAATCCGCGGCAGAAGTATTTTGACGGCCGACGCTTGGCGTCTGCGGCTATTTATAGAACAATGTGGTGCAGGCGATATGTTTGCCGTCGTAAGTTCTCGGGAACACAAGACAATTAGCGTGCGCTGCATCTAGTGATTGTGTTGTTGATAAGGATTTATTTATTTAGTGTTGTTTGTTTGCAACAGTATATGTCTTAAATATGTCTGGAGAAAGAGGTAGCTAGGTTGGTAGATATTGTGAAGGGGATGGAGATGAGAATCAGCAAGGAGACAGATGGAATGGAGAGAGACGACAGGGATAAAGTTGGGAATACTGTGAAACTGAAGGAGCAGAGTAGTGGCAACAAGACCGAGGAAAGGAGACTGAGAGGAGGGAAGGTGATCGGAGGGGAAGAAAGTGGAGGATCGACGGCAGGAAATGTGACAGGTGTGAAGGTGGCAGGAGAGAAAGTGACCGTAGAGAAAGAGGTAGGAGGGAAAAAGAGACGGGAGAGGAGAGAAGGAAATGCAATGGGAGGAAATATGACGGGAAGAAAGGAAGTGAGAGTACATGTGACAGAAGAGAAGTCGGGAGGGACGATGACAGGAAGAAAGGTGACAAGAGAAACAGCGTCAGGAAAGAATGGAACGGACGAGATTGTGACGGGAGAGCAGAAGACAGGGGAACAAGATTACAACCAGACAGATGCAAACCGTAGAAAGAGCTACACTGAGGCAGTGATTGAGGGGGCAATGAGGAAAGAGAGGGTGTTTATGGGCGATTCGATTATGAGAAAGACAGATAAGACTCTAAGCGAGGGGGAGGACGTCGTTGTTTGTCTACCGGGGGCTAGGATAGAACATGTAACTGAAAGGGTAGAGAAGGTACTGGGGCATGGCAAGGGAGGGTCTATACTAGTACATGTAGGGACAAATAACGCAGAGAGGGAGGGAACAACTGGGATAGTTCAGAAGTACAGACAGTTAGTGAAGAAGTTAAAGAAGACAAGAGTAGAACAGATTATCCTCTCTTGCTGCAATCTGTTGACAGTGGGACAGGCTGCATCTATTTAAACTAGATTCGCAGGGGGGATTCACAGAGAAGCCTGAAACTGGAGGCATAGATAAAGACAGCAGAAATAAATCGGCAAAGAACAGCCTGGAAAACTGTTCTGAATCAGGATATAAATGCATTTGTTTAAATGCAAGGAGCATAGTAAACAAAAGAAGTGAACTAAACATTATGGTAGAAGATATTGACCCTCACATAATAGGTATAACCGAATCGTGGGCCACCACTGATATATCAGATGCCGAATTGGGACTAACAGGATATGTAATGTTTAGGAAAGATAGAATAGGAAGAAAGGGAGGTGGAGTTATTTTATATATTAAAGAATCTATCCAGGCTTATGAAATAAAATTAGAAAGAGAAGCAGATTGCGAAGAAGCTGTTTGGTGTAACATAGTTACAGGAAACTCAACGTTAACAGTTGGGTTAGTTTATCGAAGTCCAAACATAAGCATAGAAGAGAATGAAAAAATACAAAACGCTATAAGGGAAGTAAGCAAACGGAACTGTATTATTATGGGGGACTTTAACCATGGGCATATACAATGGAAATCTCTACAGAGTATGGGGAGTGAGGACCACAAGTTTTTAGTTTTAGTACAAGATAGTTTCCTTTCTCAACATGTGCTAGAACCAACCAGGGGAGAGAATGTGTTAGACTTAGTTTTGTCCTCACAGAAAGAATTAGTTGACAATGTCAAGATATGTGAGCCACTGGGGAGTAGTGATCACAACCAGATACATTTTACCATCAAAGTAAAATCAGAAAGGAATAGTAAAAAGCAGTATAGGAGAAATTTCCACAAAGGAAGGTATAAGGACATGAGGAAATATTTAGCAAAGATAGACTGGAATAACACACTGAAGAATAAGACAGCAACCGAATGCTGGAATATCTTAAATAGTGAAATTAAGTGCATAGTCGATAAATTTGTACCTTTCAAAAAACAAGGGAAACGGTCTAAAAAGAAACACTTATCGAAAGAAGCCATTAGAAAAATTAAGTATAAACAAATGATGTGGAAGTCATATAGATGTACTGGAAATGATGAAGACTACAACATTTATAAAGAAGCACTTAATCAAGCTACAGCTGAAATTAGAAATTCAAAGAGAAGCTATGAAACAAAATTAGCTAGTAATATAAAACATGACAGTAAGAGTTTTTATGCGTATATTCGAAGCAAACAGAAAGTTCAGGATAAGGTCGGTCCTCTAGAAGATAGTGCTGGAAATACAATATCAGAGGGATTCTTAATGGCAGAAGACCTAAATGAGTATTTTAGTTCAGTGTTTACCAGGGAAGATATTAGTTCACTGCCAGTACCAGAGGCTAAGTTCAAGGGGGCAGATTCAGACTATTTAGGACAGTTAGTTGTAACCTCGGAAATGGTAGCTAAGAAAATAAGGGCTATGAAGGATAATAAATCACCTGGAGTGGACGGGATTCCGCCCAAACTACTATTGGAAATTGTAGAACAAATTAGCGTACCGCTTGCAACAGTTTTCAATTTGTCATTAGAAGAGGGAGTGGTTCCTTTAGAATGGAAAGAGGCAAACATTATACCGTTATTTAAAAAAGGTTCGAGAAACAAGTCAGAGAACTATAGACCAGTGAGTTTAACATCAGTGATTTGCAAATTATTAGAAAGACTAATTAAAGATCACATGGTGGATTTTCTTGTTAAACATAACTTGATAAACCCATCTCAACATGGGTTTTTAAAAGCGAGGTCATGCTTAACAAATATGTTATGTTTTTTGGAAGACATCACTAGGTGGGTAGATGAGGGATCACCTGTAGATATCATCTATTTAGATTTTCAAAAAGCTTTCGACAAAGTACCACATCAAAGATTACTCCTTAAGCTAAAGGCCCATGGCATAGGAAATGGTATAATAAACTGGATAGAAAAATGGCTGAATGACAGAAGACAACGTGTAGTAGTTGATGGGGAGGCTTCAAACTGGAAATCGGTATTGAGTGGGGTACCACAGGGATCAGTACTAGGACCTATATTATTCTTAATATATATCAACGATTTGGACGATGATATAACAAGCAAGGTGTTAAAATTTGCGGATGATACAAAAGTGTTTAGAAGGATTAAAAGTGATGGAGACAGACAGCATTTACAAGATGATCTTGATAGGTTGATCAAATGGTCTGAAAAGTGGCAAATGCTGTTCAATTTTGGGAAATGTAAATGCCTCCACACAGGTCATGGGAATGAAGAGGTAAAATATAAAATGGGGGGTACTGTTCTAAGTACTACTGTAAAAGAAAAGGACTTGGGGTTAACCATTAGTGCTGATATGAAGGTTTCAGAGCAGTGCGGAATTGCAGCGTCAAAGGGAAATCAAATCCTTGGATTAATTAGGCGAAATATAGCGTATAAGAAAAAAGAATTAATAGTACCGCTGTACAAAACAATAGTGAGGCCTCATTTAGAATATTGTATACAAGCATGGAGGCCATATCGCAAGAAGGACATAGATATGCTAGAAAGAGTACAGAGGAGAGCGACTAAAATGATACCAAATCTGAGGGATCTTAGTTACGAAATACGCCTAAAAGAATGTGGTTTAACAACATTAGAGACCAGGAGATTGAGAGGAGATCACATAGAAGTGTTTAAAATATTGAATGGTTATGAAAATATTGATAGAAACATTTTTTTCTCAGTTAAGAAAAATAGAAGGACCAGAGGACATGAAGCTACATTAGTAAAGGAGCAGTGTAGATTAGATATAAGAAAGTTCTCATTCTCACAAAGGACTGTAAATGAATGGAACAGATTATCTCCTGATTGTGTTGGTGCTAGTAGCGTGAATATGTTTAAAAATAAAATCGACACACACCTTAAAAAGGCGGGATACATGTAGATAAAAAGTATTGGACTCTCGATAAGCCAAAAGGCTTCCTTGTCCACCTGCCATCCAGAGTAATTTTCTGGATGGCAATCTTGTTAAATCTTGTTAAATCTAAATAATTGTTTATCAACAACTCAATCACTAGATTCAGCGCACGCTTGTCTTGTGTACCCGAAAACCATCGACGGCAAACATATCGCCTGCACGAGATTGTTCTATAAATAGCCGCAGACGCCGACAAAAGCGTCGGCCGACAAAATACTTCTGCCGTGGAATAGCGCAATATATACAGGACCCCTTTAGCTGAATCGTTCAGTCCGAACAGTGTTCTAGCATTCACAGTAATTACACTCACACAGCCCTACGTGCTACGGCTGTTGTATGTATGGCGTTCTTCGGCCCAGTGTTCGTCTAGAGTTATTTTTGTCTGAGCTGGTTTAGAGATAGGATGACAATACTAATAACAATAGCGTGGTTTACCTATAGCGCCGGTATCCGCCTTTGACAAGACGCTCACGGTCGATCCTTACTCCATTACCAGTGCCAGCGTTTTCCAGCAGCTAACACAGCGCCCGTGTGTGTTTTTGTGGATCGAGACGATCACATGGCTATGCAAGTCCACGAAAGAAGGGTTTTCATTTCCATGTGTAGAGTGTTTTTACTTCCTCTATATGGCCTAGACAAGTTCCAAGTAGAAGCAACCAACGTGGTTGATTGGGTGTCCCGAAAAACAACGTGGCTGAATGAAATCGCCCACGTTTCGAAAAGGGTGGATGTAGATTCGAGTCCATCCTCTCGATGACTCTAGTCACCAAACCGTCGCACAACGTTAACCGCCTCAGACAGCGAGTTCCAGTCTTTTGTTATTCAGGCACACGTTTATAAAATGTCCAATTAAATGCTGACTGTGAAAACAGGCAATTGGTTTGATTAGTTATGGATTGAAGATTTATAGAATCAGACAGACATTATGTTTTTGTTGCCTTCGTATACAGATGTACTTACTCCCGACTCGCTCTTTCAGCTCCTTTCCTTCGAGTTGTATATCCAGTTCTTTGTACTACTGCCCGACCCACAGCACCACAGTCTTCTCCAGACTTATTCTGAAGCTATTTCTACCAAAGATCACGTTCGATTCAATCATACATCTGTTTTTGAAGGTTTGTTTTGCCGTCCGCAATCAGAAACCTCCAATCGCGCCTCTTCGAGGCTCACCAAAACCCCTCATTGAGGCTCTCAAAAAAACAATTGCACACCCTCGAGGCTCCCCAAAACCCACCTTGAGGCTTTTCAAAAATCTCAAAGTGTACCCCAAAATCCACCCCTCCCTAATTATTTAACCAATTGCCACTGGTTCCAACGCCTGTGTATTATTTAGTACAGGCCTACGGCATTAATGACATTAATAATGTAAATGAAAACCCACAGTATGTGCAGATACAGTTATTAAATTAACCAATTCAGCTAGGTCTAACATATAGATCGTGCAAAAATAGCATGTTGTAGAGACGACAACAAGCGCATAGCATAAAATATGTATAATCTACCGCGATATAATGCCCACTTACCCCATTTCAACGCGTCTCTTCACGATCGACGTCCGACCACGACAACAAGCGATCGCGCAAAGATCGCCGCTTTATTTGCTGAACTGGAATGGCCGCGCTGGGGATTGTATGTACCGTTGTGTACACTGCCACTGACCGAGCAACCATTTGATAATAAATGCTTCCCAGGCTACGCCACAATATTGACATTCGTAGCTAAGCTTACCTGTGTCGGCTTGCATGCATATCACTGTTTTATTAATAGGCCTGCCTACTATCTCTTCTGCACATCAATCAACGATCTGCTTACATATACAATGATTTCTTTCGATTCAAATGTTTATTTAAAAATAAAACAGTAACATACACATAACGAAAGTGCGGGCGAGCGTGCCCGCAGGCACACACAAACACGCACGCATGCACTAACGCACACACATGCACGCGCGCACGAACGCACATCGACACAAACACGCACGCACTCTCACGCACGCACGCACGCACGCATACATACATGTCTCTACACACGTTCTATGTGTCGATTAATTGTTGCTTAGCTGTAACTGTTGCATGCATTTGTTCCACAATCCTACATTGTTTGAGAAGAATGAGTCCATGTATGCGTCGAATCGGGTTAATGTACGGTAGCAGTGCCATAAACGTTGGCTCGGGTTCGAAGGCCTACGGTAGCCTTTCTCCAATGTTAAACTCTGGCGTTCGCTATATTATAATAGTGATCATTTACTCAGCTCATTTAGTGGACAATGTCGATTATTTACTTGATGTTCAGATCGTCTTTAATCCTATATATTGAGCAGATCCCCGTTAACCGTGGCATGAATTATTCGAAGAAAATCAGCTACTGACCGCGCGGTGCCTGTCACTAATTACACTCGAAGCAGTCGCTGCTATAACACATGGGCCCTACTGGCGCGTTGCTGTCATACGTTAGTATTTATGGATAACAATGAGACGTGCATGTATGCAGTATACATTGTAAGTCCTTTTATCATACACACGTACGCACACACTTTGTAACCGACGACTGAATGCACACATCCACATGGTGCACATGCAACCGCTCGTATATGCATGCACGCGCGTACACACACGCGTGTACACGCACACACGACACTCACACGCACGCATATAAATCATACAATTATTGAGACATTAAAATTAATTGGTATTTAACTACAAAAACAATAAATAAACAATCAGCAAAATAATAAAATCAGATGGCAGTAGACAAAAAGAAATGAATATGAACTGTGGAATAGGAGACTCCTAGGTACTCCCGTCCCCTAGCTATCATTCATATTGTTCATTACACGGACGCACGCACCTGATTCTCCACCCACGCACGCAGTCACGCACATCGGCATGTCTATACAGTGTAGTATTTACTAAAACTGCACTATGATTGATGTCCTAACCATATGAGATTCCGAGGCCGATGGGTGGAGTCAAGAATCAGCTGGATAAGACGAAATTCGGATCCACCTACAGCAACGTACCGTGGTAGTATACAGACCTGCCATATGATACGGATTACCCGTATCCGATAAGGATTTTGACCATTTTTTTTGTAATACGGCCGTACTCCATTTTGATACGGATTTCAATAAAATTTATAAAAATCTTTATAGGTACACTATTTACTTATATTCGTCACAAAACCATATAGCAGTCATATCAGTCGAAAAAACCAACAGCTTTTGGTGCAATGAAGTAATCGTTTATTTTAGTGACTAGCAACATCGAAAGAACGTCAGTGATTTAGTTCGTTGTAGTGCGCAATAGCCAATAGATGGCGCGCTCGTAAATTGTAGTTCTGAAAAATGCGACTAGTGGCTCAACGGCGGGAAACAGCTAATGGCCACACCCGTAACGTTGTTGACCTGCGCACCATCAACTTCGACGGTCGCTCCATCCAGCACGATGACTCGACCATCGCGGTCAGTTTGAAGGGGCGCTCCTTCTTCGAGGATGAAGATGTCCCGCCAGCCGTCCAAGCGTCATTCATCAACGATGCGCGCGCGTTGTACTGTGCGGTTTGCAAGATGGTCGCAAAGTTTCCGTTCGGCAACCCGGTGTTGCGCGACTTGAGTGTTCTCGACCCTACAGCCCATGTGAACCTCACTTACGAGCCGATTGTGCGTCTGGAGCCGTTTGCTCCAGACGTTGATGCCGAACAGCTGAAAGATGAGGATTTTTAGCTGTTAGCCGATGACGCCGTCGTGCTGGAGGAGGATGGCCAAGCGCGGCAGATCGACCACGTCTCGTCTGAGATTCTCTCAATCAAGACGCCGTTGCAAGCCTTCCACTTCCCGCTGTTGGCAAAGCCAAAGGTGAAGCACAGCTTCTCCGCCTCCCACACAGCAATGCTGATGTAGAGAGGCATCTTGCGGAAAATGCACACAGACGCACGCCACAGCTTGAATGCGGACACCATTACTGCGTACATTCAGTGCAAACTGAACATCGACAGGCCCTGCTACCACGCTGAGTCACAGTGATGAATGTAGTTTGTGGAATATGTTGGGTATAATGTATGAGTAATAAAATTATGTACTTGTTGTTTTGGTATGTGTAGCATATATATATATATGCTACTCATACCAAAACAACAAGTTCAAGTTGTTTTTGTATGTGTAGCATATATATATATGTATATGCTACACATAAAATTATGTACTTGTTGCTTTGGTATGTGTAGCATAATAGTCAAAAATACAGATTGCAACCCAAAAAATATGGCAGGTCTGCAGTATATAAGTATTTATAAAATATACTTATTTAACTGTATTCTGGCGATCGACAGACTACTTGAAATGCCTCCCACGAGTCGCGTTCGGCCTGGAGACATGGCAGCTGTTGGAGCAAACAAGATGAAGAATCTGAAGGACATGGAAGTGATGAAGATGTGTCACGTGTGAGAAACAAAGCCGTGCCAGTGAACTGACGCTACACACGGGAATTCCACTGATCCGTTACCTAGAACACCTGTCATTGTTTTTTTTATTCTATGTAGGCACGCAGAGCTTCGAGAAAATGAACAGAACCTACGACAGGCGAGGATGCGTGCATATATCACTGTGTGAATTTGCTGGTTGGATTAGTGCGTTCGTGTCATTCATGTTCAGACCTATAGTTTGATTAATGTGTGGTATATTATTGGGAAGCTTTTCATGTTGTAAATTGATCGGTTTTGTTGCAGTGAATGGATACGTGCTCGTTATCATGGCACCACAATCACCTGCTTCGATTTCGATTTACAACAAATCTGTTCGAAACATTCGCAACAAACATGATTGTGCGACGTATAAATACTGCGTACTCACGCTCGCACACAGACACGTGCGGATGATCTGCACAGACATAAATTATATGCACACAAACATACGAAACACCACATAGGCAGCCACATATGCACACATACGTACACACACACACGCACGCACGCACATATGCACATACCTACCCGCTCGCTCGCAGGCACACTTAGCATTTTCAGTTTATTGACGATCGGTGATATATAGTAGCGTCAGGTGATAACTGTTGACATCGGGTAATGTCTGGTCAAATCAGGCGATGTCTGGTGACATCGGGTGATGTCACGTGGTACGAGATAACATCAGGTGATCTCGCACAATATTATTACACCAATAATGTGAGGACATGCAATATACCACTGCCATACAATTTGACAAAAACACTTCGATGAATACATATTTTGCTGAACATTAGGACGCTCTCTTACAAAAATAAAGCAAATACAATGTGCCTGGACTTAATAATGACTACTCCCGAGTTATATAACACATATTCAACACTTGTGTACAGCCAGTAACAGCACGTCATGCCCTTATACTGCACGGAATATCGCTGAGCTGCATTTTTCCCATTAAGAATTATACATTTGTTTTAGCATGGGCTCGTGAAAGCAAGGTGTGTCTAACAAATATGTATGTTCTTTTGAAGACATCGTCAGGTGGACGGGTTTTGAACAATCAGAGACGAACTTGGTCCGTTTGGTGCAATACACAATTCAGTTGATGCACAATATATCAATATGCCTTTCAACTGCATTGCATATTATAAATAATATGTTTGTTAATGACAACAAACAATTACTGATATAATCAATACAATAAATGGAGATCTGGCAACATATTAGAATATGTGACGTCATTATGTAAGAACCACACTGACATAAAGTGGGTTAATATTAATTAAATGCTTCACGAACATTGTAGACCGTAGAGCAACACTTTGCATGACAGATACTCATGCACACAGTCATGCATGCACGCACACATGTCACGACTATGTTTTATAGACATAGCTAACTAAACTGATCTTAGAACTGAGAAACTGCAGCGTTTTTATGTCATCATCGTACTAGCGACATATCAGCTCTGCTGACATGTCAGCACTGCACTGCTGACATGTCAGCTCTGCACCAGTGACATGTAAAATGAAATACTGTTTGATTATTTGTGCATTCTAGCATGACTCATGAAAGAAGTGGACTTCATAAGCACAGAATGATGCTAGCAGTGCAAAAGATTAATGCAGAATACACTGTAAAATATACCGAGAAGAGCATCCTTTTGGTACAATAGATGGCAACATGGCACATCAGTTTCTTTATTACAGATACATTGCTGACACAAAACATTATAAGCCGTCTATTAACTAGTATCACATACAACGTACCGTGATGTTCAAAACAGGTGCACATACAGATTAAAACTGAACAGCAGACATACACTGACACATGTAAACTAAAAGTTAGATATGGTTAACTTTGTTTATAAAATTAAAATAAACAAAACTGTTATGTCACATTGTGTGCTCAATAAAAACATGTCCAAACAAAGCACATAAATACATGTGTTTCATGTATATCCCAATTGCTTATCCAGATGCAATGTACATCCATATATTTTATATATGTCTGCAAACAATCTATCTACAACGGGGTCGATTTACAACAAACCTGTACAAAACATTCGCAACGAACATACAAAGATATATATTATTATACAAATCTAGAAACATTACCTATTAAATGCAGAACTATCAAATGTTACATTTCAAATAATGAGCCGGCACCTAAGCACATGCAACAAGACAGATATGGCTAATAGTTAGGTCCAAAAATATTCTCTGCCACATGTACGAATTATGCAATAATACAGTTAGTACTGGGGTAATATAAATAGTTATCTATACAATTATGGCAGTAGAAGCTTGCCGTATGCTGTGACACTCTATGCTTACTGTGCATCATGACTGGTTGCCGAATCCTTCTTTTTGAGGCAGTGACATAGTATCCCCCTAACTCCCCAACTCTGGCAAGAAGTACACATTGCTTTCTATTTTTACCATTCTACAAATTCTTTTAACAGAGGCCGACTGTTACTCGTTTTTTTAATATGATGTTCTTAATATTAGAATAAATATGTTACAAGTATCCTGCCTGCCAAGTTGCGTTTAATAAGCCCACAAAGGTGTTTTGCTATTTGAATATCTCGACCACAACATTTTCGGATTGTTAATAAATCGTTCAGATAGTAAACAAGCTCTGTTGACAATATTGCAAAAGCTGGATGAGTTAATAAGGCTCTTTGATGTCTGCTACATTGGCGAGGTTCCCACATTCACGACAGCTCGTTCAATGAACTTCCTGCTAATGATTACCACATCTGGCTGATCCTGACGCGTAACGGAACGGACAACCTCACTTTAAAAGTTGCAAAAATGTACTTGAAACGTTCAAGTAATTATCTCAACAGACTTTATATTATATGCCTTTTTAAAGTGAATTTATGACGGTTTTCATTGGTTGGTGAAATATTCTATGGGTGATTGCTATACTGAATATATTGGTATTTATAACATATTGGTTGGTCAAAATAGCATCCGTACAAAACATGTTATTTGTTATGATATTTCACCTATTAATATTTTTGAAAATACACAATTTGATAAAGAATAAAAATATGCTATTTTTACTACGTCTGTGGATTGCTTTACTACAGTTAATGATAAGAAAAAAACAGTTTAGGCTTGAAGGTGAAATATAAAATTGTTCACTAGATGGTTTATTTCTCTGTAAATTCCCCTTTTGTTCACAGTTTTAGAGGATAATTATACTGCGGCAATACGGATAAAATGGTTAATTCATCAGTATTTTGTTTGTGCATTTTAATTATATGAAACTCCAAACTAGGTTCGTATTAATTCACCAATGAAAAACGTTTTACATTCTATTTAAAGACACATAAGACATTTTTTTAAATATAGATAAGGCAGGCTTCCGCTAGTATTTAAATATAAATTGTTTATACATCAGAAATAAGTCTATATTATAAAACTGCTTTATGTACCTGTATATGAAGCTTAATTAAATATAATGATCAGATCTGATTGAACTTTGATCGAAATTGATTAATATTAACTTATAAATATGATTAACATCATATCAAGCCAAAACTATGGTTAAATAAATTGCAGTTACAATGGTGATTTCTCAAACTTACTACAGTAAGCAATGTGGTCTAAAACATAGATAAAGTTCCACATATAATTGCAATTTCTCTGATTAAGCATGGTAAGAATGTGCAGGTATTATGAGGTGTGAATTCAGCAAATGCTATACCAGCTTAAAAACTGTTTAATCAAAAATTATATAGATCATAAGAAAATGTAACTTTACCAACAATCACCAATATTGTGGTAATTCATAGATGTAAGAGAGATTAAACAAAGCCAGGATCGCAGTGAATTATAAAGAGGTTCGTATTCGCTGTAAGTCTCGATAGATGACATCAAAGTGAGGCCGATCTCGTGGTTCGTACTCCCAGCACTTCAACAAGAGCGAGTAGCAGGCATCCGGAGTGCCATCTGGTGCTGGCATACGGTACCCTATGTAGGAAAATAACACATCCTGAACTCCAAAATGTATTAGCCACTTATAAGTTAACTGTAGAAACTTTGGTGACTGCACTTCTATGAAAGAATGCTTGGATATTAGGATACGATCTTAAAAATATTTTTGAAAATTTATAAATAGATTATAAATGGTCCCGTACTGACAAAGAGGTTGACAAGAACAAAATGGTTCTGTTGATGTCTGATTTGTGTAATAAGTTTTATTATTTCAATGTCGTTTGTAAGGTACTTCAGTAGAATAAATCTCGGAATAAAGGAGGGAGGGAGGTAGTGAAAGAGAGGGAAAGAGACACAGAGAATGTGGGAGGTAAGAGAGGGAGAGAAAGAGAGAAGGGAATGGAAGAAGGCAGGAAGGAGGGAGATAGGGAAGGACGGAGAGAACAAGAACAAAAAAAGAGAGTGAGAGAAAAAGCGTGAGAGACATAGAGATAGAGACAGTGAGACATAGAGAGATATGTAGTGACAGAGAGAGAGAGACAAGGCACCTTGATCTACTTCCTCCTTTGCCTTGGCGTTCGTGTAGCCGGGGTAGGGCGTGGCACCAAAGGAGAACACTTCCCACATCAGTATCCCAAAACTCCATACGTCAGACGCAGACGTATAGGTTCCTGCAACACAGCAACACATCACAACACTGTATGTAGCAGCCTCATGACAGGGCCTGACTACTCAACTGTCGGCATCACACACAGCAACACATCTCAACACTGTACATAGCAGCCTCATGACAGGGCCTGACTGCTCAACTGTCAGCATCACACACAGCAACACATCTCAATACTAGCAGCCTCATGACAGGGCCTGACTGCTCAACTGTCAACATCACACACAGCAACACATCTCAACACTGTAGCAGTCTCATGACAGGGCCTGACTGTTCAACTGTCAACATCACACACAGCAACACATCTCAACACTGTAGCAGCCTCATGACAGGGCCTGACTGTTCAACTGTCAGCATCACACACAGCAACACATCTCAACACTGTAGCGGCCTCATGACAGGGCCTGACTGTTCAACTGTCAGCATCACACACAGCAACACATCACAACACTGTAGTGGCCTCATGACAGGGCCTGACTTTTCACCTGTCAGCTCCAGATACTGCGACATGTACCACAGGTCACACTACTGCATTGGTTACACAATGTGTACAGGTTTTTCAACTGTGCATTCCCAAAGAACAGGGAGTGGCTGCTTGGATCCTCATCCTCCAAGGTGCCCTGTTCACTGCATCCTTCCCCACAACTTCTGTCACCTCCACGTAGACCTCTCCTCACTATGTCTCTCGTCTGTCTTCTCTGCCATCCCCAGCTATGTTTGTTCTCCACCGGCAGCCTCCATGCCTTCTTGATCACATTATTGTCCTCTCTCAGTGCCACATATCCAATGTCCATATGTACCGGTCACAGATCCTTGTCAACATTGCATATGTCATGTGAGCATGATACCAGTCACATGTCATCACCATAAGGGTCTGAGGTCACATGACAGCACCGCACAAGTCACACAGCTCCGCCACACTCATCCCATGTCAGCAAAGCTACGACCATACGTAATTTACACAATTTACTGATTCTGTACAACAGACAAAAACAGTTATAATGACGTTTCTCAAAGCATTGCTTTTTAATTTTAGCAATAAATCCAAAATGATACAAACCCCATTTCATAAATTTTGCAACTTAATACCCACTGTGCTGTGGCAGGGCACATATTTAACATGCACTGTGATATGACATGCACTGTGATATGACATGCACTGTGAACACTAGGAGAAAGACAACTGGATGAGAGACAGAGATGTAGTTACCATAGTTGAGAGCCTCAGGGGCCGTCCACTTGATGGGGATCTGTTTCATGCCGCGAGACACCGTGTATTCTTCCTCCTCTCTCGACATCCCAAAGTCAGAGATCTTTACCGTGTTCTCCTTGCTCACCAGACAGTTCCTGGCTGCCAGATCCCTGCAAACAAACACATCAGTTTATCTTAGAAATTGTTATTGATTGAAGTTACTAGCGAATTCAAATTAAGCATGAACAGCCAGTCTTCATTGGTGTTAGTATTTGTCAGCGGTTCTTAACCTTTTTTGGCTGCGACCCAAATTCTGGTCACGCGACTTGTTTGGTGATACATGCCTTCCAACCAGATGCATGTGAGATAATTAAATGACAACAAATGTTGCTTGAAGTTGAAAAGGTGTTATAATTTTAAATACATGCAACATTTGGCATAAATTATTTTTCTTGCATGCATCTGATATGGCCAATAATAGAAAGTTTGGACAGTCATGTGACATTTGAAACTGCCCACTCAAAATGGCTCGGCCATCAAATACTGGGTCATGACCGAGGTCTTAAGAACCGCTGGCATGTGACAAGCTTGGTGAACAAATCCTGTCAACAAAATGGTCCCAGTAAGTGTAGGTCCATTTGTGTGATATAGTTAATGCTCTTCTCTTTGTCCCTGGAGTCCGGGTTGAGCCTGGCATCAATACAGGTCCTTGATTTTTGCTTTCCTTTTTTCTTCAGATCCCATTTCACTACCATTTCCACCAGCCATCCCTACCTCCTCTATCCCCTCACTCTCTTTCTCCATTCCCTTTCCAAACCCGACAATTATCTATTCACACAATCCTCTCAGCTTAGTTATGGTCATCCTCTTCTCCCCTGCCCTCCACTCTGGGATAACACTGCAAACCACAAACAAACAGCTAATTGACAGAAGTTGGCATGAGCTGGATGAGAGAGACAGAAGGTGCACCTGTGGATACAGTCATTCTCCTCGAGGGAGGCCAGTGAGAGAGAGAGAAAGAGAGAGAGAAAGAGCAAGACAGAGCAAGAAAGAGAGAGTAAAAAAAGAAATGATGTTGAGAGGCTTAGGGATCAGCAGTGAAGAAAAGCTTAATTCTTGATGTGAAAAAAAGATTTCGAGTTCTGAGCGGCCTTGAAGAAGAAAACGATTCCACAGAAGACATCAACAGAACCTGGAGCCGGATAGCCTCCATCTACACCAAGAGCAGCGAAGTTAGCCTAGGACACAGGCAGAGGAAGAGAACAGACTGGATAACATCAACAACATTGGAAACCATCAACAACAGAACAGCAACAAAGAAGAAGCTACTGGATGCAAAATCAGAAAGACTAAAAGAAAGATGCCAAGTGCAATGTAGAGAAGAACATCGGGAGGTCAAAAGACGTGTGCGAGCAGACAAGCGAGCTTACATGGAAGACCTGGCAAAACAGGCGGAAGAAGCGGCTGAGAGAAATGAACAAGGAACCGTGTACAAAATAACCGAGATCATTAGCAGGAAATGTCATACCATTTCCAAATTAAAGACAAGCAAGGAAATCTCCTCACGACGAAGAAGGCCACCACCAGAAGAGGAAGCTATTATAGAAGAAGCAGTAGCAGATCTCAAGATAAATACAGATGCTCCTCAGAGAGCAGAAATCATTGCAGCCATCAGGACATTAAAGAATAGAAAGGCACCTGGGCATGATAACCTCAATGCTAAACTGTTCAAAGCAGACCACAAGCTTGCAGCTAAGATCCTGGAACCCTTGTCCACAGTCATCTGGGAAAGGGAGCAGGTACCAACAGAATGGACCAAGGGAGTGATCGTCAAGATACCTAAGAAGGGGACCTTAGTGACTGTAACAACTGGCGAGGGATCACCTTTCTATCAGTACCAAGCAAGATCCTATGCAAGATCATCATGCAGCAGATGACAGAGGCTATAGATGCAACATTACAGAAGGAACAGGCTGGGTGTCACAGAGGAAGGGGATGCTCTGAACAGATTTTTACGCTGAGGAACATCATCGAGCAGCGTTCAGAGTGGCAAAAACAGCTATACATAAACCTTGTAGATCATGAGAAAGGCTTTGACAGCTTCCACAGAGACTGCCTCGTTCAAAGAAAATGCTGGAGGTGGATTGGACATGTGCTTCGCATGGATGCAGACACCATCACAAAAACAGCTGTCTGGCGGATGCCAGAAGGGAAGCAAAAACGTGGGTGCCCAAAAACAACATGGAGGAGAACAATGGAGGCGGAGCTGAGGGAAATGAACCACAGCTGGGGCAGCATACAGCGAATGGCCAGAGACAGACAGAGGTGGAGGAACTTCGTCGCTGCCCTAAACGCCAAGGGGCGCAACGGTTAAT
>CM034532.1:1009103-1100749 GCA_020002185.1 Paraescarpia echinospica | reverse complement strand
TAATATATATTATGTATTTAAGATGTATGTTATGTTAACGAATATATAATTATATTCATATATTTTCCGGACTGTTTTCCTCATCCTGGATACTTTAAGTTTTCTAAAATGATTTACCATTTTATGTCTGCAGCACATTACACATTTACAGCGTAGCCATAGACTCATACATACCACTCTCCTAGAGGCTAGACTGAACCTTGCAAGTCACCCCAATATATATATGGTGGGAGCTATATAGATCACACAGCCTTTTGTTTTTATCTATCTATTAATGGCAAAAACCTCCAAAACTACCCCTCTCAACAGCGAAAAGCTCCAAGAGAACTTCCCTCCCCTCTCAGAATGCTAGCAACTGCGAAAACCTCCAACACTATCGAGTATCGTGATGTGATGATCGAATGTTTGCTGGAAATGTGCAATACGTACCATGCTGAAACACGCACCCAGGCCCAGGGCCAAGACCCAACACAAACTCAACCATGCTACGGGCCTTCTATGACACGGGGCAGGCAACATTTACAACGCCACAGGAATTAACTTGATCCTAGAACCTGCAGCACATGTGTGCGACTCTATGACTAACGGCGTGAAACCAAATGGCCACGTGCAGCGACATATCGCATGCCGTCGTCTGAGCTAGGCCGTAGCTGCCTGCTGCGGCAGGCACGTGGACAAGCATGGCACGGATCCCGACGTCGTTGTAACTTAGACTTTAGAACATTGTTTCGCTTACATTTGTTGCATAATGACATTCTTTCTCGGACGCCTTCCTATATACGCATTACTTCGTGTAACAAATAGAACTAATTACCTGCATTTACACGTTTGACAGTATCTGTCGTAATCAACACTGTCACTAGCTTTGTCACCAGCAAAACAGCTCCGTCTTTTCGTCCCGATTTGTTGACGAACGCTGTGGTAGCGCCCTCTTGCGTTTAAGTTATAATCACAAGATTTAATTAAACGTATAGTGAACATGGTTTTGGCTGACTGTATACAATCATCACAAACACACGTTACTTTCGTAAATGTAACGATGAAACATGAGTCATCGTATACCCAGAATGTGCAAATTTTAACTGTTATTTTAGACATGGCTAAATGTTGCCATATAAGGAAGTGTGTTTAATGGGTCATGCGCAGTGGCTCGCCTCTCACATCCGGCCGGGTTTATTGATCAAACCGGTAAAGTTTGACTGGGAGACGAGATGTCTTACGAACCAAGTAAGTATTATTGCTCTGATTTTTCGACTTCCGTTTGAAACAGTACACTTTAGGAGCATTTAAGATGTATGATTCCGCTGACCAACACATTACTGTTGTTCGCGTATATTGCAATAACTGTGGGCGTCAACTGGTCAGCAATCTCTAGTCTAATCGCTCCAGCCGAGTGACGGCGGAGAAGCAGGATGTAAGTTCAAACAGGAGTTATACGTTGCCGGTGGGAGAGGTACTCATCGGATGCAACTTATCCACATTTCAAACCTCGTCAACCGAGTCACAAACATACAGAACTTACATTTTCATACTAAGACTAAATATTATATTGACGGAAGTGCAGGCCCAGGCCAGGGCAATGTCAGTGGCTGTGGCCTGTGCAGTACTAGTAGCCTATTCACGCTCACAGGGGGTGTAACACTAACAGTTGAGTGTGAGGTGCTGCTTTTTACACTTGACTCAATGACTGGCCTCTCCAGTCAGCATTAGTCAGCTGGTGTGTGCATAGCATTGGGCTCTTCTGCTCTTCTTAGAGTTTGTTTGATGAGAGCAAAACCCAATTTAATTTTAACTCACACAGGTAATGGGTCCAAAGCTAATTAGGTTATTAGCCTGAGCATCCAGGCATAACCTACTGTGAGTTAATCAGTAGAAAGTTAATTGCCATCACTTAAAACTGTAAAGTCCCTGTGGCTGTGCTAGCTAATGCCACTTGGCACCTTTCTAGCCAATAAGGAAAGGATCTTTTGAGCTAGTCTGTTCAAGCTGGACTGAATTTCAAGTTGACATTTATAATTGATTTTGAAATGACACATATGTAACTTGGTTGCTAATATTGAGTTCTTTCTTGCTTTGATGAAGAATTGCGTAAAGAGCTGACAGCGGTATGTGACAAATAAAAGAAGGTTGTTATGGTTTCCCATATATAAAAATGACATTCTTTAAAAGTCTACTGCAGGGGCAGATATGAAAATTTTCATCAAATTCAATCCAAGTACCTAAAATTAATGTGGGGCTGCACAATGACTGGAACAGCCAGAAAGTGTTGGTAAAAATTAGTAGTTAGGAGTGTTGACAAAAATGTTTTGTAGATGCATGTATAAGTTTTCCACCCTTCCCCTTGCTCTTGCTAATTACTATAATACGTTAACAGTTTAGATGCATGTCATCATCCATACCTGTAGTATTGAGAGTCAATAGAAGCTACCCCCCTATCAGCATCAATAAGAACATCTCTTCTATAAAACTGTTAGTATGTTTGGAGGCTGCAGTATTATATGAAATACACACATTTATTGGCTTGATAGTGTAAATAAAAATAACCAATAATATGTTGTAATTAAACATATATTTACTTATCTGGACTAAAACATAGTTTAAACAGTTGAGCTAAAATTGGTCCTAGTTGTGTTTCAGTTGTTTGGCCAGAGGCAGACAAGTCTACAAGTAGAAGTGGGAGAGGGAGATGGGTGTCAGACCTGCAAGTCACTGAGGACACATGCACTGCATTGGTATTAGGCAATAATTGTGATTTATGGACCTTTCATGGTTTCACCTGAAGGTATAGACACCATTCTATAAATAACTGGGCATTGGTCATGTGTGAGTTCATTGCTCGTTCTCACCTCTCTCCTTCCCTCTTCCTTCCCTCTTCCTTCCCTCTTCCTCCCCTTTCCCTTCCTGGTGGTTATGAAAGGGTGTTATATATTATGTATATGTGACAGTAAATGTATGTGACTATGTGTACGTCTAATGTACATCTCGAGATGCCAAAATCAAATACATTTGAATCGATGTGTCTACAACTCAGCAATGATACTCAATCTGTTCGTCTTCTTGTCGTCTATCGCCCCCCGCCAAACTCCAAGAATGGCTTTACAACTGCGGAATTTCTCCTAGAATTTGGTGATTTGTTGGACACCATGTCGATGTATACGTCAAACATGCTGATCGCAGGTGATTTTAACTTCCACATGGACAATACATCAGATAATGACACTAAGCGCTTTCAAAACATTCTAAATGCAGCAGATCTTACTCAGCACGTGGAAGTCCCGACGCATGTTGCCGGACATACCATTGACCTGCTTATAACGCGCTCATCTGATACGTTTCTGAACAATATACGAACAGACATCCCACACATGTCAGACCACTTGGCAATTCATTGCACACTACAACTCGTGAAACCACCAAACGTCCGGGTAACGACGATGAGTCGAAACTATCGACAGATCAATACCACTGCGGTATGTGATGAAATCCGTTCGTTGCTACTGTCAAATCATCTGTCTGATGACATGAACCATGCTGTTGACATGTACAATGAAACCATTGCGGCTATCATTGACAAGCAAGCACCGTTAAAGAACCGCACAGTGATTATACGACCACACACGCCGTGGTATAATGATGGCATACGATCGCAAAAGTGTGTTAGACGACAACTGGAAAGAACATGGAGAAAATCTGGACTGGAGTCTGACAGGCTTGCCTACTGCCTCCAGCGCAAGCTCGTCTCTTCGTCTGTGCACCGTGCAAAACTTGAATACCACACGAATCAAATTGCTGATGCATCTGGTGACCAGAAGCAGCTGTTCAAGATTGTTGCCAAGCTCCTACACACTGATAATAGCACACCACTACCACCATGTGACTCGTCTGACACACTGGCAATGCGGTTCTCGGATTTCTTCTCAGAAAAGATCTCGAAAATTCGGTCTGAACTGAATCAGAATGTCATCATTGTAAATGCCTCTGCTGAGGATGCACCGCAGACATGTCTGCTGACTGCATTTGAGCCAGCCACTGAGGCTGAAATTGGAATGTTGTTGAAGTCATCGCCAGTGAAATCTTGTGAACTTGATCCCATTCCGACATGGCTTCTTAGAGACTGTGCGCACGATGTTGTACCTGTGCTCATGACAATTGTTAACCTGTCTCTGAGAACGGGGGTAATGCCTTCACACTTGAAGGAAGCGCACATCAGGCCAGTACTCAAGAAACCGAGTCTAGACAAAACTGTCTTGAATAACTACCGACCCGTGTCAAATCTACCCTAACTATCGAAGACAATAGAACGTGTCGTTGCTGCGAGATTGTCAGCTCACATGTCAGAGCACAATCTCTGTGAGCCCTATCAGTCAGCGTACAAGCCGAATCACAGCGTTGAGACGGCCCTTGTCTGTAAATCTGAAATTTTCCATCTCCAAAATATTGCAAGAATAAGACGTTATCTAACACCTGCAGCGACAGAACAAGTCATACATGCGTTTGTTACCAGCAGACTTGACGTTGGCAATGCATTACTCCACCGACTGCCTGTGAAACAACTAGAACGGTTGCAGAGAGTACAGAACTGGGCGGCTCGCCTTGTCGACAGCGCCAGGAAGTTCTGTCATGTCACACCTCTATTGATCAAGCTGCACTGGCTGCCAATAGCAGTTAGAGTAGAGTATAAGATACTTCTACTCACGCACCGAGCACTGACTGGCTGTGCACCACAGTATATCACCAAATGTGTGACCCGACGTCAACCAACTCGATTGTTGCGCTCCAGTGAACACAATCATCTATGTGTACCACGTGCAACGCGTCGCTGGGGTGATAGATCCTTTTGCGTGGCAGGCCCAACACTATGGAACTTGCTGCCGCAAAAGCTGACTGCAACAACAATGACAAACACTGATTTTAAATCAAACCTTAAGATGACGGGAAGAAAGGAAGTGAGAGTACATGTGACAGAAGAGAAGTCGGGAGGGACGATGACAGGAAGAAAGGTGACAAGAGAAACAGCGTCAGGAAAGAATGGAACGGACGAGATTGTGACGGGAGAGCAGAAGACAGATGCAAACCGTAGAAAGAGCTACACTGAGGCAGTGATTGAGGGGGCAATGAGGAAAGAGAGGGTGTTTATGGGCGATTCGATTATGAGAAAGACAGATAAGACTCTAAGCGAGGGGGAGGACGTCGTTGTTTGTCTACCGGGGGCTAGGATAGAACATGTAGCTGAAAGGGTAGAGAAGGTACTGGGGCATGGCAAGGGAGGGTCTATACTAGTACATGTAGGGACAAATAACGCAGAGAGGGAGGGAACAACTGGGATAGTTCAGAAGTACAGACAGTTAGTGAAGAAGTTAAAGAAGACAAGAGTAGAACAGATTATCCTCTCAGGAATTTTGCCAGTAATGGGAGGAAGGGGGCCGACATATAGAAACTGCAAGAGGATGGCGATCAACGCACTAGTTGAGCAGATGTGTAAAGAAGAGGGGGTGGGATTCGTAGATTTATAGGGATACTTTGTTGGGAGGGAAGATATGTACATGAGAGATGGCCTACATCTAAGTGGAAAGGGGGCAGCAGTTTTCTCAGAGAACTTGCTGCAATCTGTTGACAGTGGGACAGGCTGCATCTATTTAAACTAGATTCGCAGGGGGGATTCACAGAGAAGCCTGAAACTGGAGGCATAGATAAAGACAGCAGAAATAAATCGGCAAAGAACAGCCTGGAAAACTGTTCTGAATCAGGATATAAATGCATTTGTTTAAATGCAAGGAGCATAGTAAACAAAAGAAGTGAACTAAACATTATGGTAGAAGATATTGACCCTCATATAATAGGTATAACCGAATCCTGGACCACCACCGATATATCAGATGCTGAATTGGGACTGACAGGATATGTAATGTTTAGGAAAGATAGAATAGGAAGAAAGGGAGGTGGAGTTATTTTATATATTAAAGAATCTATCCAGGCTTATGAAATAAAATTAGAAAGAGAAGCAGATTGCGAAGAAGCTGTTTGGTGTAACATAGTTACAGGAAACTCAACGTTAACAGTTGGGTTAGTTTATCGAAGTCCAAACATAAGCATAGAAGAGAATGAAAAAATACAAAACGCTATAAGGGAAGTAAGCAAACGGAACTGTATTATTATGGGGGACTTTAACCATGGGCATATACAATGGAAATCTCTACAGAGTATGGGGAGGAGGGACTACAAGTTTTTAGTTTTAGTACAAGATAGTTTCTCAACATGTGCTAGAACCAACCAGGAGAGAGAATGTGTTAGACTTAGTTTTGTCCTCACAGAAAGAATTAGTTGACAATGTCAAGATATGTGAGCCACTGGGGAGTAGTGATCACAACCAGATACATTTTACCATCAAAGTAAAATCAGAAAGGAATAGTAAAAGCAGCATATAGAAATTTCCACAAAGGAAGGTATAAGGACATGAGGAAATATTTAGCAAAGATAGACTGGAATAACACACTGAAGAATAAGACAGCAACCGAATGCTGGAATATCTTAAATAGTGAAATTAAGTGCATAGTCGATAAATTTGTACCTTTCAAAAAACAAGGGAAACGGTCTAAAAGAAACACTTATCGAAAGAAGCCATTAGAAAAATTAAGTATAAACAAATGATGTGGAAGTCATATAGATGTACTGGAAATGATGAAGACTACAACATTTATAAAGAAGCACTTAATCAAGCTACAGCTGAAATTAGAAATTCAAAGAGAAGCTATGAAACAAAATTAGCTAGTAATATAAAACATGACAGTAAGAGTTTTTATGCGTATATTCGAAGCAAACAGAAAGTTCAGGATAAGGTCAGTCCTCTAGAAGATAGTGCTGGAAATACAATATCAGAGGGATTCTTAATGGCAGAAGACCTGAATGAGTATTTTAGTTCAGTGTTTACCAGGGAAGATATTAGTTCACTGCCATTACCAGAGGCTAAGTTCAAGGGGGCAGATTCAGACTATTTAGGACAGTTAGTTGTAACCTCGGAAATGGTAGCTAAGAAAATAAGGGCTATGAAGGATAATAAATCACCTGGAGTGGATGGGATTCCGCCCAAACTACTATTGGAAATTGTAGGACAAATTAGCGTACCGCTTGCAACAGTTTTCAATTTGTCATTAGAAGAGGGAGTTGGTCCTTTAGAATGGAAAGGGGCAAACATTATACCATTATTTAAAAAAGGTTCGAGAAACAAGTCAGAGAACTATAGACCAGTGAGTTTAACATCAGTGATTTGCAAATTATTAGAAAGACTAATTAAAGATCACATGGTGGATTTTTCTTGTTAAACATAACTTGATAAACCCATCTCAACATGGGTTTTTAAAAGCGAGGTCATGCTTAACAAATATGTTATGTTTTTTGGAAGACATCACTAGGTGGGTAGATGAGGGATCACCAGTAGATATCATCTATTTAGATTTTCAAAAAGCTTTCGACAAAGTACCACATCAAAGATTACTCCTTAAGCTAAAGGCCCATGGCATAGGAAATGGTATAATAAACTGGATAGAAAAATGGCTGAATGACAGAAGACAACGTGTAGTAGTTGATGGGGAGGCTTCAAACTGGAAATCGGTATTGAGTGGGGTACCACAGGGATCAGTACTAGGACCTATATTATTCTTAATATATATCAACGATTTGGACGATGATATAACAAGCAAGGTGTTAAAATTTGCGGATGATACAAAAGTGTTTAGAAGGATTAAAAGTGATGGAGACAGACAGCATTTACAAGATGATCTTGATAGGTTGATCAAATGGTCTGAAAAGTGGCAAATGCTGTTCAATTTTGGGAAATGTAAATGCCTCCACACAGGTCATGGGAATGAAGAGGTAAAATATAAAATGGGGGGTACTGTTCTAAGTACTACTGTAAAAGAAAAGGACTTGGGGTTAACCATTAGTGCTGATATGAAGGTTTCAGAGCAGTGCGGAATTGCAGCGTCAAAGGGAAATCAAATCCTTGGATTAATTAGGCGAAATATAGCGTATAAGAAAAAAGAATTAATAGTACCGCTGTACAAAACAATAGTGAGGCCTCATTTAGAATATTGTATACAAGCATGGAGGCCATATCGCAAGAAGGACATAGATATGCTAGAAAGAGTACAGAGGAGAGCGACTAAAATGATACCAAATCTGAGGGATCTTAGTTACGAAATACGCCTAAAAGAATGTGGTTTAACAACACTAGAGACCAGGAGATTGAGAGGAGATCACATAGAAGTGTTTAAAATATTGAATGGTTATGAAAATATTGATAGAAACATTTTTTCTCAGTTAAGAAAAATAGAAGGACCAGAGGACATGAAGCTACATTAGTAAAGGAGCAGTGTAGATTAGATATAAGAAAGTTCTCATTCTCACAAAGGACTGTAAATGAATGGAACAGATTATCTCCTGATTGTGTTGGTGCTAGTAGCGTGAATATGTTTAAAAATAAAATCGACACACACCTTAAAAAGGCGGGATACATGTAGATAAAAAGTATTGGACTCTCGATAAGCCAAAAGGCTTCCTTGTCCACCTGCCATCCAGAGTAATTTTCTGGATGGCAATCTTGTTAAATCTTGTTAAATCTAAATAATTGTTTATCAACAACTCAATCACTAGATTCAGCGCACGCTTGTCTTGTGTACCCGAAAACCATCGACGGCAAACATATCGCCTGCACGAGATTGTTCTATAAATAGCCGCAGACGCCGACAAAAGCGTCGGCCGACAAAATACTTCTGCCGTGGAATAGCGCAATATATACAGGACCCCTTTAGCTGAATCGTTCAGTCCGAACAGTGTTCTAGCATTCACAGTAATTACACTCACACAGCCCTACGTGCTACGGCTGTTGTATGTATGGCGTTCTTCGGCCCAGTGTTCGTCTAGAGTTATTTTTGTCTGAGCTGGTTTAGAGATAGGATGACAATACTAATAACAATAGCGTGGTTTACCTATAGCGCCGGTATCCGCCTTTGACAAGACGCTCACGGTCGATCCTTACTCCATTACCAGTGCCAGCGTTTTCCAGCAGCTAACACAGCGCCCGTGTGTGTTTTTGTGGATCGAGACGATCACATGGCTATGCAAGTCCACGAAAGAAGGGTTTTCATTTCCATGTGTAGAGTGTTTTTACTTCCTCTATATGGCCTAGACAAGTTCCAAGTAGAAGCAACCAACGTGGTTGATTGGGTGTCCCGAAAAACAACGTGGCTGAATGAAATCGCCCACGTTTCGAAAAGGGTGGATGTAGATTCGAGTCCATCCTCTCGATGACTCTAGTCACCAAACCGTCGCACAACGTTAACCGCCTCAGACAGCGAGTTCCAGTCTTTTGTTATTCAGGCACACGTTTATAAAATGTCCAATTAAATGCTGACTGTGAAAACAGGCAATTGGTTTGATTAGTTATGGATTGAAGATTTATAGAATCAGACAGACATTATGTTTTTGTTGCCTTCGTATACAGATGTACTTACTCCCGACTCGCTCTTTCAGCTCCTTTCCTTCGAGTTGTATATCCAGTTCTTTGTACTACTGCCCGACCCACAGCACCACAGTCTTCTCCAGACTTATTCTGAAGCTATTTCTACCAAAGATCACGTTCGATTCAATCATACATCTGTTTTTGAAGGTTTGTTTTGCCGTCCGCAATCAGAAACCTCCAATCGCGCCTCTTCGAGGCTCACCAAAACCCCTCATTGAGGCTCTCAAAAAAACAATTGCACACCCTCGAGGCTCCCCAAAACCCACCTTGAGGCTTTTCAAAAATCTCAAAGTGTACCCCAAAATCCACCCCTCCCTAATTATTTAACCAATTGCCACTGGTTCCAACGCCTGTGTATTATTTAGTACAGGCCTACGGCATTAATGACATTAATAATGTAAATGAAAACCCACAGTATGTGCAGATACAGTTATTAAATTAACCAATTTAGCTAGGTCTAACATATAGATCGTGCAAAAATAGCATGTTGTAGAGACGACAACAAGCGCATAGCATAAAATATGTATAATCTACCGCGATATAATGTCCACTTACCCCATTTCAACGCGTCTCTTCACGATCGACGTCCGACCACGACAACAAGCGATCGCGCAAAGATCGCCGCTTTATTTGCTGAACTGGAATGGCCGCCCTGGGGATTGTATGTACCGTTGTGTACACTGCCACTGACCGAGCAACCATTTGATAATAAATGCTTCCCAGGCTACGCCACAATATTGACATTCGTAGCTAAGCTTACCTGTGTCGGCTTGCATGCATATCACTGTTTTATTAATAGGCCTGCCTACTATCTCTTCTGCACATCAATCAACGATCTGCTTACATATACAATGATTTCTTTCGATTCAAATGTTTATTTAAAAATAAAACAGTAACATACACATAACGAAAGTGCGGGCGAGCGTGCCCGCAGGCACACACGCACACACAAACACGCACGCATGCACTAACGCACACACATGCACGCGCGCACGAACGCACATCGACACAAACACGCACGCACTCTCACGCACGCACGCACGCACGCATACATACATGTCTCTACACACGTTCTATGTGTCGATTAATTGTTGCTTAGCTGTAACTGTTGCATGCATTTGTTCCACAATCCTACATTGTTTGAGAAGAATGAGTCCATGTATGCGTCGAATCGGGTTAATGTACGGTAGCAGTGCCATAAACGTTGGTTCGTGTTCGAAGGCCTACGGTAGCCTTTCTCCAATGTTAAACTCTGGCGTTCGCTATATTATAATAGTGATCATTTACTCAGCTCATTTAGTGGACAATGTCGATTATTTACTTGATGTTCAGATCGTCTTTAATCCTATATATTGAGCAGATCCCCGTTAACCGTGGCATGAATTATTCGAAGAAAATCAGCTACTGACCGCGCGGTGCCTGTCACTAATTACACTCGAAGCAGTCGCTGCTATAACACATGGGCCCTACTGGCGCGTTGCTGTCATACGTTAGTATTTATGGATAACAATGAGACGTGCATGTATGCAGTATACATTGTAAGTCCTTTTATCATACACACGTACGCACACACTTTGTAACCGACGACTGAATGCACACATCCACATGGTGCACATGCAACCGCTCGTATATGCATGCACGCGCGTACACACACGCGTGTACACGCACACACGACACTCACACGCACGCATATAAATCATACAATTATTGAGACATTAAAATTAATTGGTATTTAACTACAAAAACAATAAATAAACAATCAGCAAAATAATAAAATCAGATGGCAGTAGACAAAAAGAAATGAATATGAACTGTGGAATAGGAGACTCCTAGGCACTCCCGTCCCCTAGCTATCATTCATATTGTTCATTACACGGACGCACGCACCTGATTCTCCACCCACGCACGCAGTCACGCACATCGGCATGTCTATACAGTGTAGTATTTACTAAAACTGCACTATGATTGATGTCCTAACCATATGAGATTCCGAGGCCGATGGGTGGAGTCAAGAATCAGCTGGATAAGACGAAATTCGGATCCACCTACAGCAACGTACCGTGGTAGTATACAGACCTGCCATATGATACGGATTACCCGTATCCGATAAGGATTTTGACCATTTTTTTTGTAATACGGCCGTACTCCATTTTGATACGGATTTCAATAAAATTTATAAAAATCTTTATAGGTACACTATTTACTTATATTCGTCACAAAACCATATTGCAGTCATATCAGTCGAAAAAACCAACAGCTTTTGGTGCAATGAAGTAATCGTTTATTTTAGTGACTAGCAACATCGAAAGAACGTCAGTGATTTAGTTCGTTGTAGTGCGCAATAGCCAATAGATGGCGCGCTCGTAAATTGTAGTTCTGAAAAATGCGACTAGTGGCTCAACGGCGGGAAACAGCTAATGGCCACACCCGTAACGTTGTTGACCTGCGCACCATCAACTTCGACGGTCGCTCCATCCAGCACGATGACTCGACCATCGCGGTCAGTTTGAAGGGGCGCTCCTTCTTCGAGGATGAAGATGTCCCGCCAGCCGTCCAAGCGTCATTCATCAACGATGCGCGCGCGTTGTACTGTGCGGTTTGCAAGATGGTCGCAAAGTTTCCGTTCGGCAACCCGGTGTTGCGCGACTTGAGTGTTCTCGACCCTACAGCCCATGTGAACCTCACTTACGAGCCGATTGTGCGTCTGGAGCCGTTTGCTCCAGACGTTGATGCCGAACAGCTGAAAGATGAGGATTTTTAGCTGTTAGCCGATGACGCCGTCGTGCTGGAGGAGGATGGCCAAGCGCGGCAGATCGACCACGTCTCGTCTGAGATTCTCTCAATCAAGACGCCGTTGCAAGCCTTCCACTTCCCGCTGTTGGCAAAGCCAAAGGTGAAGCACAGCTTCTCCGCCTCCCACACAGCAATGCTGATGTAGAGAGGCATCTTGCGGAAAATGCACACAGACGCACGCCACAGCTTGAATGCGGACACCATTACTGCGTACATTCAGTGCAAACTGAACATCGACAGGCCCTGCTACCACGCTGAGTCACAGTGATGAATGTAGTTTGTGGAATATGTTGGGTATAATGTATGAGTAATAAAATTATGTACTTGTTGTTTTGGTATGTGTAGCATATATATATATGCTACTCATACCAAAACAACAAGTTCAAGTTGTTTTTGTATGTGTAGCATATATGTATATGCTACACATATAAAATTATGTACTTGTTGCTTTGGTATGTGTAGCATAATAGTCAAAAATACAGATTGCAACCCAAAAAATATGGCAGGTCTGCAGTATATAAGTATTTATAAAATATACTTATTTAACTGTATTCTGGCGATCGACAGACTACTTGAAATGCCTCCCACGAGTCGCGTTCGGCCTGGAGACATGGCAGCTGTTGGAGCAAACAAGATGAAGAATCTGAAGGACATGGAAGTGACGAAGATGTGTCACGTGTGAGAAACAAAGCCGTGCCAGTGAACTGACGCTACACACGGGAATTCCACTGATCCGTTACCTAGAACACCTGTCATTGTTTTTTTTATTCTATGTAGGCACGCAGAGCTCCGAGAAAATGAACAGAACCTACGACAGGCGAGGATGCGTGCATATATCACTGTGTGAATTTGCTGGTTGGATTAGTGCGTTCGTGTCATTCATGTTCAGACCTATAGTTTGATTAATGTGTGGTATATTATTGGGAAGCTTTTCATGTTGTAAATTGATCGGTTTTGTTGCAGTGAATGGATACGTGCTCGTTATCATGGCACCACAATCACCTGCTTCGATTTCGATTTACAACAAATCTGTTCGAAACATTCGCAACAAACATGATTGTGCGACGTATAAATACTGCGTACTCACGCACGCACACAGACACGTGCGGATGATCTGCACAGACATAAATTATATGCACACAAACATACGAAACACCACATAGGCAGCCACATATGCACACATACGTACACGCACGCACGCACGTATGCACATACCTACCCACTCGCTCGCAGGCACACTTAGCATTTTCAGTTTATTGACGATCGGTGATATATAGTAACGTCAGGTGATAACTGTTGACATCGGGTAATGTCTGGTCAAATCAGGCGATGTCTGGTGACATCGGGTGATGTCACGTGGTACGAGATAACATCAGGTGATCTCGCACAATATTATTACACCAATAATGTGAGGACATGCAATATACCACTGCCATACAATTTGACAAAAACACTTCGATGAATACATATTTTGCTGAACATTAGGACGCTCTCTTACAAAAATAAAGCAAATACAATGTGCCTGGACTTAATAATGACTACTCCCGAGTTATATAACACATATTCAACACTTGTGTACAGCCAGTAACAGCACGTCATGCCCTTATACTGCACGGAATATCGCTGAGCTGCATTTTTCCCATTAAGAATTATACATTTGTTTTAGCATGGGCTCGTGAAAGCAAGGTGTGTCTAACAAATATGTGTTCTTTTGAAGACATCGTCAGGTGGACGGGTTTTGAACAATCACTGGCAGAGACGAACTTGGTCCGTTTGGTGCAATACACAATTCAGTTGATGCACAATATATCAATATGCCTTTCAACTGCATTGCATATTATAAATAATATGTTTGTTAATGACAACAAACAATTACTGATATAATCAATACAATAAATGGAGATCTGGCAACATATTAGAATATGTGACGTCATTATGTAAGAACCACACTGACATAAAGTGGGTTAATATTAATTAAATGCTTCACGAACATTGTAGACCGTAGAGCAACACTTTGCATGACAGATACTCATGCACACAGTCATGCATGCACGCACACATGTCACGACTATGTTTTATAGACATAGCTAACTAAACTGATCTTAGAACTGAGAAACTGCAGCGTTTTTATGTCATCATCGTACTAGCGACATATCAGCTCTGCTGACATGTCAGCACTGCACTGCTGACATGTCAGCTCTGCACCAGTGACATGTAAAATGAAATACTGTTTGATTATTTGTGCATTCTAGCATGACTCATGAAAGAAGTGGACTTCATAAGCACAGAATGATGCTAGCAGTGCAAAAGATTAATGCAGAATACACTGTAAAATATACCGAGAAGAGCATCCTTTTGGTACAATAGATGGCAACATGGCACATCAGTTTCTTTATTACAGATACATTGCTGACACAAAACATTATAAGCCGTCTATTAACTAGTATCACATACAACGTACCGTGATGTTCAAAACAGGTGCACATACAGATTAAAACTGAACAGCAGACATACACTGACACATGTAAACTAAAAGTTAGATATGGTTAACTTTGTTTATAAAATTAAAATAAACAAAACTGTTATGTCACATTGTGTGCTCAATAAAAACATGTCCAAACAAAGCACATAAATACATGTGTTTCATGTATATCCCAATTGCTTATCCAGATGCAATGTACATCCATATATTTTATATATGTCTGCAAACAATCTATCTACAACGGGGTCGATTTACAACAAACCTGTACAAAACATTCGCAACGAACATACAAAGATATATATTATTATACAAATCTAGAAACATTACCTATTAAATGCAGAACTATCAAATGTTACATTTCAAATAATGAGCCGGCACCTAAGCACATGCAACAAGACAGATATGGCTAATAGTTAGGTCCAAAAATATTCTCTGCCACATGTACGAATTATGCAATAATACAGTTAGTACTGGGGTAATATAAATAGTTATCTATACAATTATGGCAGTAGAAGCTTGCCGTATGCTGTGACACTCTATGCTTACTGTGCATCATGACTGGTTGCCGAATCCTTCTTTTTGAGGCAGTGACATAGTATCCCCCTAACTCCCCAACTCTGGCAAGAAGTACACATTGCTTTCTATTTTTACCATTCTACAAATTCTTTTAACAGAGGCCGACTGTTACTCGTTTTTTTAATATGATGTTCTTAATATTAGAATAAATATGTTACAAGTATCCTGCCTGCCAAGTTGCGTTTAATAAGCCCACAAAGGTGTTTTGCTATTTGAATATCTCGACCACAACATTTTCGGATTGTTAATAAATCGTTCAGATAGTAAACAAGCTCTGTTGACAATATTGCAAAAGCTGGATGAGTTAATAAGGCTCTTTGATGTCTGCTACATTGGCGAGGTTCCCACATTCACGACAGCTCGTTCAATGAACTTCCTGCTAATGATTACCACATCTGGCTGATCCTGACGCGTAACGGAACGGACAACCTCACTTTAAAAGTTGCAAAAATGTACTTGAAACGTTCAAGTAATTATCTCAACAGACTTTATATTATATGCCTTTTTAAAGTGAATTTATGACGGTTTTCATTGGTTGGTGAAATATTCTATGGGTGATTGCTATACTGAATATATTGGTATTTATAACATATTGGTTGGTCAAAATAGCATCCGTACAAAACATGTTATTTTGTTATGATATTTCACCTATTAATATTTTTGAAAATACACAATTTGATAAAGAATAAAAATATGCTATTTTTACTACGTCTGTGGATTGCTTTACTACAGTTAATGATAAGAAAAAAACAGTTTAGGCTTGAAGGTGAAATATAAAATTGTTCACTAGATGGTTTATTTCTCTGTAAATTCCCCTTTTGTTCACAGTTTTAGAGGATAATTATACTGCGGCAATACGGATAAAATGGTTAATTCATCAGTATTTTGTTTGTGCATTTTAATTATATGAAACTCCAAACTAGATTCGTATTAATTCACCAATGAAAAACGTTGTACATTCTATTTAAAGACACATAAGATATTTTTTTTAAATATAGATAAGGCAGGCTTCCGCTAGTATTTAAATATAAATTGTTTCTACATTAGAAATAAGTCTATATTATAAAACTGCTTTATGTACCTGTATATGAAGCTTAATTAAATATAATGATCAGATCTGATTGAACTTTGATCGAAATTGATTAATATTAACTTATAAATATGATTAACATCATATCAAGCCAAAACTATGGTTAAATAAATTGCAGTTACAATGGTGATTTCTCAAACTTACTACAGTAAGCAATGTGGTCTAAAACATAGATAAAGTTCCACATATAATTGCAATTTGTCTGATTAAGCATGGTAAGAATGTGCAGGTATTATGAGGTGTGAATTCAGCAAATGCTATACCAGCTTAAAAACTGTTTAATCAAAAATTATATAGATCATAAGAAAATGTAACTTTACCAACAATCACCAATATTGTGGTAATTCATAGATGTAAGAGAGATTAAACAAAGCCAGGATCGCAGTGAATTATAAAGAGGTTCGTATTCGCTGTAAGTCTCGATAGATGACATCAAAGTGAGGCCGATCTCGTGGTTCGTACTCCCAGCACTTCAACAAGAGCGAGTAGCAGGCATCCGGAGTGCCATCTGGTGCTGGCATACGGTACCCTATGTAGGAAAATAACACATCCTGAACTCCAAAATGTATTAGCCACTTATAAGTTAACTGTAGAAACTTTGGTGACTGCACTTCTATGAAAGAATGCTTGGATATTAGGATACGATCTTAAAAATATTTTTGAAAATTTATAAATAGATTATAAATGGTCCCGTACTGACAAAGAGGTTGACAAGAACAAAATGGTTCTGTTGATGTCTGATTTGTGTAATAAGTTTTATTATTTCAATGTCGTTTGTAAGGTACTTCAGTAGAATAAATCTCGGAATAAAGGAGGGAGGGAGGTAGTGAAAGAGAGGGAAAGAGACACAGAGAATGTGGGAGGTAAGAGAGGGAGAGAAAGAGAGAAGGGAATGGAAGAAGGCAGGAAGGAGGGAGATAGGGAAGGACGGAGAGAACAAGAACAAAAAAAGAGAGTGAGAGAAAAAGCGTGAGAGACATAGAGATAGAGACAGTGAGACATAGAGAGATATGTAGTGACAGAGAGAGAGAGACAAGGCACCTTGATCTACTTCCTCCTTTGCCTTGGCGTTCGTGTAGCCGGGGTAGGGCGTGGCACCAAAGGAGAACACTTCCCACATCAGTATCCCAAAACTCCATACGTCAGACGCAGACGTATAGGTTCCTGCAACACAGCAACACATCACAACACTGTATGTAGCAGCCTCATGACAGGGCCTGACTACTCAACTGTCGGCATCACACACAGCAACACATCTCAACACTGTACATAGCAGCCTCATGACAGGGCCTGACTGCTCAACTGTCAGCATCACACACAGCAACACATCTCAATACTAGCAGGCTGATAACAGGGCCTGACTGCTCAACTGTCAACATCACACACAGCAACACATCTCAACACTGTAGCAGTCTCATGACAGTGCCTGACTGTTCAACTGTCAACATCACACACAGCAACACATCTCAACACTGTAGCAGCCTCATGACAGGGCCTGACTGTTCAACTGTCAGCATCACACACAGCAACACATCTCAACACTGTAGCGGCCTCATGACAGGGCCTGACTGTTCAACTGTCAGCATCACACACAGCAACACATCACAACACTGTAGTGGCCTCATGACAGGGCCTGACTTTTCACCTGTCAGCTCCAGATACTGCGACATGTACCACAGGTCACACTACTGCATTGGTTACACAATGTGTACAGGTTTTTCAACTGTGCATTCCCAAAGAACAGGGAGTGGCTGCTTGGATCCTCATCCTCCAAGGTGCCCTGTTCACTGCATCCTTCCCCACAACTTCTGTCACCTCCACGTAGACCTCTCCTCACTATGTCTCTCGTCTGTCTTCTCTGCCATCCCCAGCTATGTTTGTTCTCCACCGGCAGCCTCCATGCCTTCTTGATCACATTATTGTCCTCTCTCAGTGCCACATATCCAATGTCCATATGTACCGGTCACAGATCCTTGTCAACATTGCATATGTCATGTGAGCATGATACCAGTCACATGTCATCACCATAAGGGTCTGAGGTCACATGACAGCACCGCACAAGTCACACAGCTCCGCCACACTCATCCCATGTCAGCAAAGCTACGACCATACGTAATTTACACAATTTACTGATTCTGTACAACAGACAAAAACAGTTATAATGACGTTTCTCAAAGCATTGCTTTTTAATTTTAGCAATAAATCCAAAATGATACAAACCCCATTTCATAAATTTTGCAACTTAATACCCACTGTGCTGTGGCAGGGCACATATTTAACATGCACTGTGATATGACATGCACTGTGATATGACATGCACTGTGAACACTAGGAGAAAGACAACTGGATGAGAGACAGAGATGTAGTTACCATAGTTGAGAGCCTCAGGGGCCGTCCACTTGATGGGGATCTGTTTCATGCCGCGAGACACCGTGTATTCTTCCTCCTCTCTCGACATCCCAAAGTCAGAGATCTTTACCGTGTTCTCCTTGCTCACCAGACAGTTCCTGGCTGCCAGATCCCTGCAAACAAACACATCAGTTTATCTTAGAAATTGTTATTGATTGAAGTTACTAGCGAATTCAAATTAAGCATGAACAGCCAGTCTTCATTGGTGTTAGTATTTGTCAGCGGTTCTTAACCTTTTTTGGCTGCGACCCAAATTCTGGTCACGCGACTTGTTTGGTGATACATGCCTTCCAACCAGATGCATGTGAGATAATTAAATGACAACAAATGTTGCTTGAAGTTGAAAAGGTGTTATAATTTTAAATACATGCAACATTTGGCATAAATTATTTTTCTTGCATGCATCTGATATGGCCAATAATAGAAAGTTTGGACAGTCATGTGACATTTGAAACTGCCCACTCAAAATGGCTCGGCCATCAAATACTGGGTCATGACCGAGGTCTTAAGAACCGCTGGCATGTGACAAGCTTGGTGAACAAATCCTGTCAACAAAATGGTCCCAGTAAGTGTAGGTCCATTTGTGTGATATAGTTAATGCTCTTCTCATTGTCCCTGGAGTCCGGGTTGAGCCTGCCATCAATACAGGTCCTTGATTTTTGCTTTCCTTTTTTCTTCAGATCCCATTTCACTACCATTTCCACCAGCCATCCCTACCTCCTCTATCCCCTCACTCTCTTTCTCCATTCCCTTTCCAAACCCGACAATTATCTATTCACACAATCCTCTCAGCTTAGTTATGGTCATCCTCTTCTCCCCTGCCCTCCACTCTGGGATAACACTGCAAACCACAAACAAACAGCTAATTGACAGAAGTTGGCATGAGCTGGATGAGAGAGACAGAAGGTGCACCTGTGGATACAGTCATTCTCCTCGAGGGAGGCCAGTGAGAGAGAGAGAAAGAGAGAGAGAAAGAGCAAGACAGAGCAAGAAAGAGAGAGTAAAAAAAGAAATGATGTTGAGAGGCTTAGGGATCAGCAGTGAAGAAAAGCTTAATTCTTGATGTGAAAAAAAGATTTCGAGTTCTGAGCGGCCTTGAAGAAGAAAACGATTCCACAGAAGACATCAACAGAACCTGGAGCCGGATAGCCTCCATCTACACCAAGAGCAGCGAAGTTAGCCTAGGACACAGGCAGAGGAAGAGAACAGACTGGATAACATCAACAACATTGGAAACCATCAACAACAGAACAGCAACAAAGAAGAAGCTACTGGATGCAAAATCAGAAAGACTAAAAGAAAGATGCCAAGTGCAATGTAGAGAAGAACATCGGGAGGTCAAAAGACGTGTGCGAGCAGACAAGCGAGCTTACATGGAAGACCTGGCAAAACAGGCGGAAGAAGCGGCTGAGAGAAATGAACAAGGAACCGTGTACAAAATAACCGAGATCATTAGCAGGAAATGTCATACCATTTCCAAATTAAAGACAAGCAAGGAAATCTCCTCACGACGAAGAAGGCCACCACCAGAAGAGGAAGCTATTATAGAAGAAGCAGTAGCAGATCTCAAGATAAATACAGATGCTCCTCAGAGAGCAGAAATCATTGCAGCCATCAGGACATTAAAGAATAGAAAGGCACCTGGGCATGATAACCTCAATGCTAAACTGTTCAAAGCAGACCACAAGCTTGCAGCTAAGATCCTGGAACCCTTGTCCACAGTCATCTGGGAAAGGGAGCAGGTACCAACAGAATGGACCAAGGGAGTGATCGTCAAGATACCTAAGAAGGGGACCTTAGTGACTGTAACAACTGGCGAGGGATCACCTTTCTATCAGTACCAAGCAAGATCCTATGCAAGATCATCATGCAGCAGATGACAGAGGCTATAGATGCAACATTACAGAAGGAACAGGCTGGGTGTCACAGAGGAAGGGGATGCTCTGAACAGATTTTTACGCTGAGGAACATCATCGAGCAGCGTTCAGAGTGGCAAAAACAGCTATACATAAACCTTGTAGATCATGAGAAAGGCTTTGACAGCTTCCACAGAGACTGCCTCGTTCAAAGAAAATGCTGGAGGTGGATTGGACATGTGCTTCGCATGGATGCAGACACCATCACAAAAACAGCTGTCTGGCGGATGCCAGAAGGGAAGCAAAAACGTGGGTGCCCAAAAACAACATGGAGGAGAACAATGGAGGCGGAGCTGAGGGAAATGAACCACAGCTGGGGCAGCATACAGCGAATGGCCAGAGACAGACAGAGGTGGAGGAACTTCGTCGCTGCCCTAAACGCCAAGGGGCGCAACGGTTAATAAGTAAGTGAGAGAACACTTACCTGTGGATACAGCCATTGTCCTCGAGGTAGGCCATGCCGGCCGAGGCGTCCTCACACATCTTCACCAGCTGCTTCTTGGATTGCTTTGACCCTCGCTTCCGCAAGAACGTCAATAAAGCGCCACCTGTAATGATACAATAACAAAAATCCTTGATAACATGAGCCCAACAGCATGTCGATACTTAGGGGGATTAGGTAGTTTCAGAAATCGGTTTACAATTTCAATGTTGGTAAGGCAAAGCTTGACATAGGTCGTAATTTTAAATGTGACGGATGCAAACGATGACGTGATAGACAGGTTAGTTACAAACTTCCATAGGTATATGATGACGTCATACTATCTCATCAGTTGAACTGCTGAAGACATCTGGACAAGACAGTGATGTCTCTGTACGTGTAATTAGACATTCTGTATTTGCGGCCCGCCACACTGAACCAGGTATTAAGGTCTATTCTGGACACGAGCCAAAATAGCTGTCTAATTCATGGTCCATAAATTTTGTGATTTCGGTAGAAATCTATTCCTTATAATCTCGTCTTTCAATGTCAATTTTTTTACTCGACAAACAGTTCAAAACTAATAAAATACACGCATTTACGAACCCATTAAATAGAATAAAAAACAATGAGTCAAAATTACTTTGTTTCTCAAAACATTATTTTTTAACCCTGCCACTGCCTAGCTGGCATAACACGTGACCAAGTCGGCAGCAAATTTGTGTGGTTTTACTATGCCCAGCGTAATGAATTTACGTTTCCTTTCATAAAGTCTAGACCCCCACACACGTGGCATCAATGGAAGGCTCTGTTATTGGCCAATCTGCCAAAAATGACATCAGATGGCTATGGTAATTCAACGAATCAGAACTAAGCAATTCAGACACCCCACCCCTGGCCCTCCAGAGCTGAAGTAAACAACAAAATGGCAGACGTCGTTGTGGATAATTGTTCAGGTTGAAAGTTTACTTCAGATTATCTCAAGTTACGGCATCAATATTTCGACAAAATGTGTGACAGTATTCATGAATAAGGTTATTATACTAGTTTAGATAGTTAGAACAACTTGGATGCTATTTGAGGTGAAAATTCAACAACTTGGCAGCGAGAGTGAACTGTGGGTATGCTTATGTAGCATGTTGGTTGTATTTGGTTGGATTGCCAGAATCGGCCTATATTTTTATATCGGAAAAATTATTAAAAAAGTTCTCAATGGATTTGATTCATTTTTATGTTATTTGGTAGCTGACATGTGTGGCTACATTTGTTTCGCTTTATGTACGGCGTATATCCACTCAGTAATTATCTGGTTGCAGGATAAAATGTTAATTTTTTGATGAAGTTCAGATAATAATATCCCCATGATTATCGAATGTTATATAGATTTTATAATTTTATTATTAAAAATCATTCCTTTAGCAATAAAATGATACCTCATTCAATTTTAAAGCTTGTGATCTGTGGAATCGAAAAAGATATAAGACATACAAAAACAAAACAAAAATATTGCGACTTAATTGCCATACTGCCAGGGTAGATGACATATGATAAGAAGAGGTGAAGTGAGACCCACCGTGAACGTATTCCATGATAATCATGACGGGTTGTCTCTGTGCGGCAATACCGATGAACTTGACAATGTTAGGGTGGTTGTACTGTTTCAATATGCGGCCCTCTTGAAGGAACTTCTTCTTTGCATCCTCAGACAGAGTCTCTCGACATGTTTTGATTGCCACTTCCGCATTAGTTGGTTTGAAGATGCCCCGAAATACATCTCCAAAGTTGCCCTGTTAATAACAACAGACACATCCATTTATGCCGCATTCCAAATATTTACTTGGAACAAAACTAGTATAACATTCACATATTCGCACAGGAGGAGTAGCTGCTGCATGCAAGCACACCAAAAGTACTCATTATTTGTACTCATTCAAATAAAATGTTTGATAATTACTCATTACAGAAGTCATTCAAAATATATTTATATAACAATATAGGTATTCACAAATACCTTAGATGGGGTATTTTATAAGTATTATATTCAGGATTAATTTGAAACAACAATTAAACTTTAAAAAGTTTTAGACTTTTTAAGACCCACATTTTTGGTTAATAGATGCTTCCCAGAGAAGTCGAGATGGTGTTCGATTGAGCAGGTCTGCCAGGGAGTAAAGTGTAAAGTGCTTTGAGCAGTTCCGAGGACTGTATACTGCACTATATAAGAACTTATCTTTACCTTTTAGATTTATGTATAAGCTTAATTGCTTTATTATTACTAACAAAATACCCATTCTCCAGATGGGATGACTTGTGTATTCATCGCGTCAGAAACCATGTTAACATGTGTGTAGTTCAATACTATGTGCGAGAGAGCGCTATATACAGACATATGCAGCCGATGGTTTCACAAAGTAATTGTAGTGGACATTTAATAACGATTACTTAACTTTGGTAGTTGCTCACAACACAGTAGGTTTTACACGACTATTCAAAGTTACATAAACTATCAACAACTGATCGGAGGACAGTTTACAAAGCGGGGAACAATCATAGAAAATATGCAGAGTTACAAACAATTGTCAAACGTCCAGTAGAAACCCTTGAGTGGTAGAAGCCCTTACATCATGGAGAACGATATTCAGAATAATGTTTTTCCAGTTACCCACCTGCACCCTGTTAAATGTAGCCTAACAATTCTGTTTACATGACAATGCATAAAAATACATAAACTACATCACACACAACAATCTACTGACACATGAAAGTATGTTACGGGAAACACAAATATCATTTTGTGAAGTGCAAAGTGAAAGCAGCTGGTGATCTTACATTTCCGATCTTCTGTCCAAGAGTGAGGTCGTTGTTACTCAATTCCCACTCCTCCCTTTTGATGGCCTTCTTGAGCATAACCTCTGACTTCTTGGTGACGGCCACCCCGCTCTCATGCTGGTGACGCACCAACTCCTGCACCGTGGGGAACACATCGCCCTCCAGCCGCCACTTGCCCTGAACACAAACACACAGGGACTGCAGGACAAGTGCAACAATGGAGCTCCTAGTGACTTCACATATCCTAGTAACCTATATAATTATATTCAAGTGACCTCCCATCTGCTAGAGAGCTCCCATCTCCTCGTAACCTCCCATCTCTAAGCTACCTGCCATCTCCTAGCAACCTCCCATCTGCTAGTGCCCTCCCATCTCCTAGTGACTTCCCATCACCTAGTGACATCCCATCTCCCAGTGACCTCCTATCTCCTAGTGACCTCCTACCACCTAGTGACTTCCCATCTTCTAGTGAATTCCCCTCACCTAATGACATCCTATCTCTTAGTGACCTCCTATCTCCTAGAGAACTCCCATCTCCTAGCTACATCCCATTAATCTCATGTTACAGTAATCACCCATTTTCTAGTAACAGGCCATCTCATAGCGTCCTCCCATATCCTAGTCACTATGACTGAACTATCAACCATAGATCTTAGGATGAGGAAGTGATCAAGAGTGATGGTATAATTACTTATTTGCTGTGATTACATGTGAAATGTCACACATCTGATTAAATGATAAACTAATTTAGTCTTATTATAAGTTACAAGTCACTCAACTGACGCATTTGCACAATGAAGTGACTAGAAGTGAACTGTCACTCACATGCGAGCCTTGGATGGTGAAGTGACTAGAAGTGACCATAACTGACCAACCACTCACCTGTGAGCCTTGAAGTGACCAGAAGTAACCTGTCACTCACCTGTGTGCCCTGGATGATGAAGTGCTTGTGTCCATTCCACATGACAGACAACACATACTGCGTCTCCCCCGTCTTGCGGTTCTTGCCCTCCCTCACGAGATAGTCTCCGTTGTCCACCAGGAGGCGCTGCACCTCCTCGCGAGGCATCACGCCGTGGAACCAGTCCTCCTCCTCCAGCTTCCTCTCAGACTGTAACAACAGGAAGTTTACACTAACACCGAGACCTACCGGTGAGCTACGGTCTTAATGCACGACAGCAGTACTGCATGACTGTCATCACATGAAAACTGTATAATTTTAGTGTTACTTTAAGTCATGATTTAGTGTGGTGTCCACAACACAATAATGTGCAAGGTTTTTGATTTGTTAAATATGCCACATAAATGTGAGGGAGTGTAACAACTTAGTGTTCTTGTTCTCACGACATTGCTAACTCAGTGTTCTTGTTCTCACGACGTTGCTAACTTAGTGTTCTTGTTCTCACGACGTTGCTAACTTAGTGTTCTTGTTCTCACGACGTTGCTAACTTAGTGTTCTTGTTCTCACGACGTTGCTAACTTAGTGTTCTTGTTCTCACGACGTTGCTAACTTAGTGTTCTTGTTCTCACGACGTTGCTAACTTAGTGTTCTTGTTCTCACGACGTTGCTAACTCAGTGTTCTTGTTCTCACGACGTTGCTAACTTAGTGTTCTTGTTCTCACGACGTTGCTAACTTAGTGTTCTTGTTCTCACGACGTTGCTAACTTAGTGTTCTTGTTCTCACGACGTTGCTAACTCAGTGTTCTTGTTCTCACGACGTTGCTAACTCAGTGTTCTTGTTCTCACGACGTTGCTAACTGAGTGTTCTTGTTCTCACGACATTGCTAACTTAGTGTTCTTGTTCTCACGACATTGCTAACTTAGTGTTCTTGTTCTCACGACGTTGCTAACTCAGTGTTCTTGTTCTCACGACGTTGCTAACTCTGTGTTCTTGTTCTCACGACGTTGCTAACTTAGTGTTCTTGTTCTCACGACGTTGCTAACTTAGTGTTCTTGTTCTCACGACGTTGCTAACTTAGTGTTCTTGTTCTCACGACGTTGCTAACTTAGTGTTCTTGTTCTCACGACGTTGCTAACTTAGTGTTCTTGTTCTCACGATGTCGCTAACTTAGTGTTCTTGTTCTCACGACGTTGCTAACTGAGTGTTCTTGTTCTCACGACGTTGCTAACTCAGTGTTCTTGTTCTCACGACGTTGCTAACTCAGTGTTCTTGTTCTCACGACGTTGCTAACTTAGTGTTCTTGTTCTCACGACGTTGCTAACTTAGTGTTCTTGTTCTCACGACGTTGCTAACTTAGTGTTCTTGTTCTCACGACGTTGCTAACTTAGTGTTCTTGTTCTCACGACGTTGCTAACTTAGTGTTCTTGTTCTCACGACGTTGCTAACTTAGTGTTCTTGTTCTCACGACGTTGCTAACTCAGTGTTCTTGTTCTCACGACGTTGCTAACTCTGTGTTCTTGTTCTCACGACGTTGCTAACTTAGTGTTCTTGTTCTCACGACGTTGCTAACTTAGTGTTCTTGTTCTCACGACGTTGCTAACTTAGTGTTCTTGTTCTCACGACGTTGCTAACTTAGTGTTCTTGTTCTCACGACGTTGCTAACTTAGTGTTCTTGTTCTCACGATGTCGCTAACTTAGTGTTCTTGTTCTCACGACGTTGCTAACTTAGTGTTCTTGTTCTCACGACGTTGCTAACTCTTGTTCTCACGACGTTGCTAACTTGTTCTTGTTCTCACGACGTTGCTAACTCAGTGTTCTTGTTCTCACGACGTTGCTAACTTAGTGTTCTTGTTCTCACGACGTTGCTAACTTAGTGTTCTTGTTCTCACGACGTTGCTAAATTAGTGTTCTTGTTCTCACGACGTTGCTAACTTAGTGTTCTTGTTCTCACAACGTTGCTAACTTAGTGTTCTTGTTCTCACGACGTTGTTAACTTAGTGTTCTTGTTCTCACAACGTTGTTAACTTAGTGTTCTTGTTCTCACAACGTTGTTAACTTAGTGTTCTTGTTCTCACAACGTTGCTAACTTAGTGTTCTTGTTCTCACGACGTTGTTAACTTAGTGTTCTTGTTCTCACAACGTTGCTAACTTAGTGTTCTTGTTCTCACAACGTTGCTAACTTAGTGTTCTTGTTCTCACGACGTTGCTAACTTAGTGTTCTTGTTCTCACGACGTTGTTAACTTAGTGTTCTTGTTCTCACGACGTTGCTAACTTACTACACAGCATTTCACTTTGCATTTGTTTTTTGTAGAGGTACAATAAAACTTAAATGTTATTGAACCAAGGTCAGAAAAAATGTCTCTGGTACATGTATGTATATAGGTATGTATATATGTATGTATATATATATATATACATGTATATATGCATATATATTTAGCTATATATAAATTATCTATTTGTGAATTAATGAATTATTATCATCAATTATGTAATTTCAAAATTCATATTTTTCATAGGAATATTATGTTCATACCCATGAATGTGGCTATGTGGCTTTAGCCCCTGACAGTGTTAAAGTAAAGTTATTACTATTACATCAGAACAGTTATACTTGATTTTATTGTAAAATTGAGCAGATGTAGTTCCTTTGAAACAGTGGCATAGACTTGAGAGAGGAGATAGAATGAAACGAAGAGAGAAGAATGGTGTTTCTGTGCTTTACCTGATTTGACTCATCAGTGCAATTGTTCTGCTGCAAACAAAATAGAAGGCCTTATAGAGACTAACATGCTTCAACAGCAACCATCAACGAATAGCGACTTAGGGATGATCTCACAACATGTATGACACATGTTTCATGGGGGTACAGTTATGCAGCTGTTTCATTTAGGGGTCGTCTCATAAGATCACAAAGTCCAAACAACATTACGCGTCTAGTATTGGTTCAACTCCCGCCCCACCAAAACATGGTGTGGAACCTGATTCCAAAATGGCTATTAGCATAAATTTCCATTAACAGGTTTCACACACTTGACTAGGTGGCACCACTGTAGCAATTTCATTTAGGGGTCATCTCATAAGATCACAAAGTCCAAACAACATTACGCGTCTAGTATTGGTTCAACTCCCGCCCCACCAAAACATGGTGTGGAACCTGATTTTTACAATCCAAAATGGCTATTGGCATAAATTTCCATTAACAGGTTTCACACACTTGACTAGGTGGCACCACTGTAGCAATTTCATTTAGGGGTCGTCTCATAAGATCACAAAGTCCAAACAACATTACGCGTCTAGTATTGGTTCAACTCCCGCCCCACCAAAACATGGTGTGGAATCTGATTTTTACAATCCAAAATGGCTATTAGCATAAATTTCCATTAACAGGTTTCACACACTTGACTAGGTGGCACCACTGTAGCAATTTCATTTAGGGGTCGTCTCATAAGATCACAAAGTCCAAACAACATTACGCATCTAGTATTGGTTCAACTCCCGCCCCACCAAAACATGGTGTGGAACCTGATTTTTACAATCCAAAATGGCTATTGGCATAAATTTCCATTAACAGGTTTCACACACTTGACTAGGTGGCACCACTGTAGCAATTTCATTTAGGGGTTGTCTCATAAGATCACAAAGTCCAAACAACATTACGCGTCTAGTATTGGTTCAACTCCCGCCCCACCAAAACATGGTGTGGAACCTGATTTTTACAATCCAAAATGGCTATTAGCATAAATTTCCATTAACAGGTTTCACACACTTGACTAGGTGGCACCACTGTAGCAATTTCATTTAGGGGTCGTCTCATAAGATCACAAAGTCCAAACAACATTACGCATCTAGTATTGGTTCAACTCCCGACCCACCTAAACATGGTGTGGAACCTGATTTTTACAATCCAAAATGGCTATTAGCATAAATTTCCATTAACAGGTTTCACACACTTGACTAGGTGGCACCACTGTAGCAATTTATTTTCCCCATGATACGTGATTATCACCAAACCCACCACGTTATTCTTATCGTATTTTGGGAATTAGCGAAATTATGTGGGCGCCCCTTAGCATGACACATTTTCCTAAATCACTGTTTATTCTCCAATTATATTTGATAAGGGCTTCGAGTGGGTGCAGAATGTTTCATGGTATGACAGCTTCACTGCTGGTTGGGGAATAGAAAGTGACAAAATTTGCATACAGGTTGATGTAATTCAGTGTTATATATATATGGGTGAGGGGGCAGAGGTTTAAATAAAATCGATCATGTAGGCTTCTGAGATCATCCCTTAAGAGACCAGAATGAAAGAAAAACAAATATTTAAGAAAAACATAACTTTAAAAGTTAACACAGCACACACACAAGACACTTAAGTGACATGCATGTATCCGAGTGTCCCAACACTTAAGTAACATGCAAGTGTCCGAGTGTCCCGAAACTTCAGTGACATGCGAGTATCCCGACACTCACCGCCTGGCAGTTGTCAGTCGGTTCCCCCGTCGCCTGGGCATCCCCAGATGGCGTCACTGTACCGCCAACTTTGGGTGTGGGTGGGGACTCTGCGGGCCTGGTGAGTTGACTCTGGTCACACAGAGTGTAGTTGTCAGGAGACTGCTCCAGGAAGTCTCGACTGGGCAGGGTGGGAGGGGGGTGGATTGACTGCCGCTTGAATGGGTTACGAAGTGCTATCGTTGACTTGAAACTGTAGATGTGGTGTCGCAGTCTCGTGGTGCGAGACATGGCTGAGTTACTGGACGTTACTTGCTCCCCATCCGACATCTCATCCTGCAAGTAAGGACACCCTTATTAGTTTCTAGATTCTGTTACATTCATATCTGAAAAAAGACCTATATCTATAAGAATTTCCACCAAGCATCAAAATAAAAATAAAGAAAAAAGATAACTGAAATCAAGGATCAGAATCGAGGCCAGCCTCATCCCTGACGACGTGGAATCAAGAGGAGAACAACATCAAATTGAAATTCTGAAAAGTATCAGTATACTTCTTTCTATAAAGACCATCTCGAGGGCTGCAGCAAGACAGTTAGTGAGGAAGCTACAGAAGACGAGAGTTGAACAGGTTATTCTGTCAGGAATTTTGCCAGTAATGGGAGGAAGGGGGGCAACGTATAGAAACTGTAAAAGGATGGCGATCAACGCACTAGTTGAGCAGATGTGTGACGAAGAGGGGGTGGGATTCACAGATTTATGGGGATACTTTGTTGGGAGGGAAGATATGTACATGAGAGATGGCCTCCATCTTAGTGGAAAGGGGGCAGCAGTTTTCTCAGAGAACCTGCTGCGATCTGTTGACAGTGGGACAGGTTGTATCTATTTAAACTAGATTCGCAGGGGGGACTCACAGAAAAGCCTGAAAATGGAGGCATAGATAAAGACAGCACAAATAAATCAGCAAATAACAGTGTGGAAAACTCTTCTGAAGCTGGATATAAATGTGTTTGTTTAAATGCAAGGAGTATAGTAAACAAAAGAAATGAACTAAACATTATGGTAGAAGATATTGACCCTCATATAATAGGTATAACCGAATCCTGGACCACCACCGATATATCAGATGCTGAATTGGGACTGACAGGATATGTAATGTTTAGAAAAGATAGAATAGGAAGAAAGGGAGGTGGAGTTATTTTATATCCAATCTACTCTGCTCCTTTGCCAATGTAAGTTCATGTCCTCTGCACTCTTTCTAGCATATCTATGTCCTTCCTGCGATATGGCCTCCACGCTTGAATACAATATTCTAAATGAGGCCTAACTATTGTTTTGTACAGCAGTATTATTAATTCTTTTTTCTTATACGCTATATTTCGCCTAATTAATCCAAGGATTTGATTTCCCTTTGAAGCTGCAATTCCGCACTGCTCTGAAACCTTCATATCAGCACTAATGGTTAACCCTAAGTCCTTTTCTTTTACAGTAGTACTTAGTACAGTACCCCCCATTGTATATTCTATTTCTTCGTTCCCATGTCCTGTGTGGAGGCATTTACATTTCCCAAAATTGAACAGCATTTGCCACTTTTCAGACCATTTGATCAACCTGTCAAGATCATCTTGTAAATGCTGTCTATCTCCAACACTTTTAATCCTTCTAAACACTTTTGTATCATCCGCAAATTTTAACACCTTGCTTGTTATATCATCGTCCAAATCGTTGATATATATTAAGAATAATATAGGTCCTAGTACTGATCCCTGTGGTACCCCACTCAATACCGATTTCCAGTTTGAAGCCTCCCCATCAACTACTACACGTTGTCTTCTGTCATTCAGCCATTTTTCTATCCAGTTTATTATACCATTTCCTATGCCATGGGCCTTTAGCTTAAGGAGTAATCTTTGATGTGGTACTTTGTCGAAAGCTTTTTGAAAATCTAAATAGATGATATCTACTGGTGATCCCTCATCTACCCACCTAGTGATGTCTTCCAAAAAACATAACATATTTGTTAAGCATGACCTCGCTTTTAAAAACCCATGTTGAGATGGGTTTATCAAGTTATGTTTAACAAGAAAATCCACCATGTGATCTATAATTAGTCTTTCTAACAATTTACAAATCACTGATGTTAAACTCACTGGTCTATAGTTCTCTGACTTGTTTCTCGAACCTTTTTTAAATAACGGTATAATGTTTGCCTCTTTCCATTCTAAAGGAACCTTCTAATGACAAATTGAAAACTGTTGCAAGCGGTACGCTAATTTGTTCTACAATTTCCAATAGTAGTTTGGGCGGAATCCCGTCCACTCCAGGTGATTTATTATCCTTCATAGCCCTTATTTTCTTAGCTACCATTTCCGAGGTTACAACTAACTGTCCTAAATAGTCTGAATCTGCCCCCTTGAACTTAGCCTCTGGTACTGGCAGTGAACTAATATCTTCCCTGGTAAACACTGAACTAAAATACTCATTCAGGTCTTCTGCCATTAAGAATCCCTCTGATATTGTATTTCCAGCACTATCTTCTAGAGGACCGACCTTATCCTGAACTTTCTGTTTGCTTCGAATATACGCATAAAAACTCTTACTGTCATGTTTTATATTACTAGCTAATTTTGTTTCATAGCTTCTCTTTGAATTTCTAATTTCAGCTGTAGCTTGATTAAGTGCTTCTTTATAAATGTTGTAGTCTTCATCATTGCCAGTACATCTATAAGACTTCCACATCATTTGTTTATACTTAATTTTTCTAATGGCTTCTTTCGATAAGTGTTTCTTTTTAGACCGTTTCCCTTGTTTTTTGAAAGGTACAAATTTATCGACTATGCACTTAATTTCACTATTTAAGATATTCCAGCATTCGGTTGCTGTCTTATTCTTCAGTGTGTTATTCCAGTCTATCTTTGCTAAATATTTCCTCATGTCCTTATACCTTCCTTTGTGGAAATTTCTCCTATACTGCTTTTTACTATTCCTTTCTGATTTTACTTTGATGGTAAAATGTATCTGGTTGTGATCACTACTCCCCAGTGGCTCACATATCTTGACATTGTCAACTAATTCTTTCTGTGAGGACAAAACTAAGTCTAACACATTCTCTCCCCTGGTTGGTTCTAGCACATGTTGAGAAAGGAAACTATCTTGTACTAAAACTAAAAACTTGTGGTCCTCACTCCCCATACTCTGTAGAGATTTCCATTGTATATGCCCATGGTTAAAGTCCCCCATAATAATACAGTTCCGTTTGCTTACTTCCCTTATAGCGTTTTGTATTTTTTCATTCTCTTCTATGCTTATGTTTGGACTTCGATAAACTAACCCAACTGTTAACGTTGAGTTTCCTGTAACTATGTTACACCAAACAGCTTCTTCGCAATCTGCTTCTCTTTCTAATTTTATTTCATAAGCCTGGATAGATTCTTTAATATATAGAATAACTCCACCTCCCTTTCTTCCTATTCTATCTTTCCTAAACATTACATATCCTGTTAGTCCCAATTCGGCATCTGATATGTCAGTGGTGGCCCACGATTCGGTTATACCTATTATGTGAGGGTCAATATCTTGTACCATAATGTTTAGTTCACTTCTTTTGTTTACAATGCTCCTTGCATTTAAACAAATGCATTTATATCCTGATTCAGAACAGTTTTCCAGGCTGTTCTTTGCCGATTTATTTCTGCTGTCTTTATCTATGCCTCCAGTTTCAGGCTTCTCTGTGAATCCCCCCTGCGAATCTAGTTTAAATAGATGCAGCCTGTCCCACTGTCAACAGATTGCAGCAAGTTCTCTGAGAAAACTGCTGCCCCTTTCCACTTAGATGTAGGCCATCTCTCATGTACATATCTTCCCTCCCAACAAAGTATCCCCATAAATCTACGAATCCCACCCCCTCTTCTTTACACATCTGCTCAACTAGTGCGTTGATCGCCATCCTCTTGCAGTTTCTATATGTCGGCCCCCTTCCTCCCATTACTGGCAAAATTCCTGAGAGGATAATCTGTTCTACTCTTGTCTTCTTTAACTTCTTCACTAACTGTCTGTACTTCTGAACTATCCCAGTTGTTCCCTCCCTCTCTGCGTTATTTGTCCCTACATGTACTAGTATAGACCCTCCCTTGCCATGCCCCAGTACCTTCTCTACCCTTTCAGTTACATGTTCTATCCTAGCCCCCGGTAGACAAACAACGACGTCCTCCCCCTCGCTTAGAGTCTTATCTGTCTTTCTCATAATCGAATCGCCCATAAACACCCTCTCTTTCCTCATTGCCCCCTCAATCACTGCCTCAGTGTAGCTCTTTCTACGGTTTGCATCTGTCTGGTTGTAATCTTGTTCCCCTGTCTTCTGCTCTCCCGTCACAATCTCGTCCGTTCCATTCTTTCCTGACGCTGTTTCTCTTGTCACCTTTCTTCCTGTCATCGTCCCTCCCGACTTCTCTTCTGTCACATGTACTCTCACTTCCTTTCTTCCCGTCATCTTTCCTCCCATTGCATTTCCTTCTCTCCTCTCCCGTCTCTTTTTCCCTCCTACCTCTTTCTCTACGGTCACTTTCTCTCCTGCCACCTTCACACCTGTCACATTTCCTGCCGTCGATCACCTTCCCTCCTCTCAGTCTCCTTTCCTCAGTCTTGTTGCCACTACTCTGCTCCTTCAGTTTCACAGTATTCCCAACTTTATCCCTGTCGTCTCTCTCCATTCCATCTGTCTCCTTGCTGATTCTCATCTCCATCCCCTTCACAATATCTACCAACCTAGCTACCTCTTTCTCCAGACATTTCACCTTCCAACATCCCACGCACTGAAAGGTGAATCCCTCTTCCTTGGTTTCTGTCCATGACTTCGTACAGCCGGATAAGGCAAAATCTACCCAACTGTGGCAGTCGTCGCACACCAAGTGTCTCTTTGCCTTGACTTGCCGCTTGCAAGGCGCCATATCAGAATTTATTTAATAATAATAATCTAATTAGCTATTTAAAATAGTTTTGTCAACTGTGTTTACACTATTCACTGTCTATGTAGTCTTTAAGAAGACTGTTTTCTGTGCACAAATGTTACACTTTACGTAAGATTGCGTACGCTAGACTGCCTTATTTATTTAGGTTATACAGCGCCCTAGCGAATAAGAGAGACACTAGCTACATAAACTTAGTTCGCCCGATTATCGCAAATGCTTAATTTTAACAACAAAGCTACCTTATCAAAATGTCTAGCAGGTACTGACTTACACAGATATTATCTTATGTAGGTAGTTTATGGTTGTTACTTTATCACCTATATATTCTACCACATAACGAGGTTTGTTAAATCTTGTTTACAAACTTATCGTAGCCGTAAGCTAACGTACCCTATTATCACTCACTAGACTAAAGTGTCCTAAAATACTTTATCTAACTAACTTTAAGCACAACTGCTACTCAATATATGTTTACTGCTACTTTATGAATGATATTAAGGCAAGAATAATACTTATCAATCAGTAATTCCACTTGCTTATGAACTTTGATACACCACCAATTTCAACGATCTATCTCCGCCAAATATAGCCTCAATTACGTAAGTTACAATTACATTACCAGTTCGTTCTCCACAACAACTGTAAAGTCTGACGTTGATTTTTTCGGTGGATTGTTTTTGTCAATGTAAATTCAACACACACATTTAAAAGATGAGTTCTAGTTTTCAAAAAAATATGCCCCTCTTGTTATAAAGTGCATGTGTGTTTGTCTTTGTCACATTAAAATGCATACTTATTTCTCTCACAGTAAAACAAGGTATGCTTCTCTAAATCACATAGAAAACCAGATCAGTTTTTACTTATTGTTATAAAGTACACACGTGCTTGCCTAAATGAAAGACAACACCTGCTTCTTCTACCAGTGATGATTTGTAGCCTGCGTCTAACAATAAGTAAGCAACCGAGTCCTGATTAAACCAACCACTGCAATCACCTCAAACACTTGTGGGGGATCGGCAGTGCCAAGCTTTGTCACCGGTTCCTTGAGAAGCTCATAGAGGGCGTTGAGGCGGTCTTCTCGACACTCGATCTCTGTCAGTTCACGTTTCAACACTTGCGACGTTCGTCTTTTCGAGTTGTACCTGTAAACAAGAAGACAACGTGATTAGCAAGTGCGGCCATCTTTCCCAGTCAAATAATTGTTTCCAATCCAACATTGGCCATTTACTGACTCTAATTCAAAATTTAGTTATGCTTAGAAAATTACTGCACTGCATACATGAATAGCAACAAGCAAAGACACGAAACCACAGATTGTCATGGTGCTGGAATTACTCTAAATACACAACCTTATAATGTTAATGTATACTACAGCTGAACTTGTCTGCTTAATGGGACATGCATCATGACATTCACAAAAATGATGACTGAATAGTTTAAAAAGTAATATGACTCATCATATGTGACCGGCTATTAACTTTTTGTGAATTCACATAGGCTGCGTATGTATTATTTATAACTTAACTGGCCACTTATATAGTTTCCAACTGAACACAGGCTACTTACATAATCCCAAACAGAAGACAGGCCACTTTACAACTCTATACTCGCCACGTACAACATCTACAAGTCAACACTGGCCACTTGCAGCATCTACAATGCGCCATCCTCATGAGCCAAAGAACACTACTGATTAACATCAATCTAAGTACCCCTTGGCAGATTATACTCTCTAAACGCTGAAGTTAAGCTGAGCCCATTTTCAAATCATCACATTACCATTCTAGAATCAGCGATTTGAGTTTATCCAATCATGGCTGATGTTACATGTAATCTTCCAGATATAGAAGTCATCATTAGAATATGAACTGCCGCTGGCTCACATGTATGGTCGGACTGGTCAATATTTTGGGACTATCTGGACTTGACCTTTGACATGGGGTAGAGGTTCACACAGTTACAATGGTGACCAACAGAGTCCATTACTAGGATAGAGTACAACTAATCCAGTTTTAACTTCTAAGCATTATGTAGGATATTTGCCAGGAGTAGAATGAAAAAGGCTGACTAGATGAATGAGACTTCAAAAGACCATAACATTGTAACCATAATACATACCGACTAGTAATTTAATAGAACATTGCCAAGCGCTGGAAACAACTAGAACTAATCAACTGCCACCCTTGGCATGCGATGATACAAATGCCAATGGCCAGCACTGTGTCCAGCCTGCCACTGTCCACTTACTGGTTACGCGTCGCCTCGTCCATGTCATTGGCTGGTGGCATCTTAGACAGTGAGACATCCACTGACTCCAACTCCGAATTCTTGGCCGACTTCTCTTGTACACAGCTCGCAATCTGTGTCTCTAGGGTCGTTAGTCTGTAACCATGGTAACGCAGTGTAAACAAACATCTTTGGTAGTAGTAACATTAGTCATGTCCTACAATGTCAGTAAATGACTCAATAACAGGAGACAGAAGACAAGGCATTAATATAACACAGGTGATATTTTGACACTTTATCCCAGCATATAGGTTACACATTGATATATATATATCAATGTGTAACCTATATGCTATATATATATATATGTGACATATTGGCATAACACAGATGACACATCATAAGTGATACGTTGACACAAACAGACAACACACTGACATACCACAAATGACACACTGACACACCACAAATGACACATAAATACAACACATGTAGCACATTGACACACCACCTGTGACACACTGACACACCACAAGTGACACATAGATACAACACAAGTAGCACATTGACACACCATCTGTGACACACTGACACACCACAAGTGACACATAGATACAACACATGTAGCACATTGACACACCACAATAACACATAGATACAACACATGTGGCACATTAACAGACCACATGTGGCACATTAACAGACCACATGTGGCACACTGACACACCAAATGTGGCACCCCACAAGTTACATGTAGATGCAACATATGTAGCACATTGGCCAAGAGAACTTATCAACTGGAAAGACGCAGTCACTGGGTCTAGTCTTACCCGTGTTGTATGTTGTCTATGGTGATGTCATCTAGGACGATTTCATTGCACAAAAGTTGGCCTTTGTAGTCATTCAGCAGACTCGAGTCAAACTCAAACTTCTCTGCTGCCAACGGTTCACTCCTGCAACGAGGTATGTGTGTATCAAACATGGATATCGTATTCATTCTATTAAGTGTACACGCCCTAAATTGCGTACACACCATTTTTTGAAGCATCTGACACCGTGACAGTGATCTCAAATGTCAACCTTCACTGCTGAATCCATTGTTGTAATTTAATGTCTACAAATGTCACACTAGGTTCAAAGGTCAGTGATGAAAAAGTATTGAAAGGTCCACCTAAATTATTAAACTTTACAGTCTTCTGGTCTCCTGTTCCCCATATGTGAGATGTATAAATCGCCTGCCAGTCATGTATGCTGAGAGGGTTGTAACCAGGATCCCCAGAAAATTGGTGTACACCCCTGTACGCTTATTAGAACATAACAAATTTGACATAATCCCATGTCTCAAACATTTGTTAAGCGTACTGCATGATTTATAGACAGAACACAGTAAGTATAATGAGGAGTCCAGTAAGTAGAATGAACCAAAGGAGGTAAAGGGTAAGTTCTTATATAGCACGAGTTCCAGTTCGTAAGATTATTCAAGGGGCTTTACACTTCACCCCCGGCAGACCTGTTCATTCGAACACCTTCCCGACTTCTCTGGGAAGCATTCAGCCACGCAGCATTTACTGTGTGAAGACTACTCGTTCATTTATATCTACCACTGTATTTTTGGATACCAATTTGTAGCATTCAAAATTGTATATCTCAAACCGTGTATTGGTGGAGGTGGTTTGAACCATAACAAAACACTGTATGTTTTTAGACTTTGCCAACTCCGAAGACCACCCCTTCATGTGTGTGAAGTCTTACTTGTCCTTCTCGAGGAAGTGGTCGTATTCGCTGGAGGCGTGAAGGCCATTCACAGCCTTGTATATCTCTGTGTAGCACTCTGAGAACTCGGGAGTTGATCTGTCGGTTAACTGAGTGTATTCCTGTAGTATCTCCTTGCTACAAACAAACAGCAGCAGTATCTCAAGAAACTTACTGAGATTGATCATGGAAAAACTCATTGTCAAAACCACACTACAGGCATTTCAGGAAAGGTAAAGAAATAGTAAACATGTTGTCATATATTAATAATAGAAATCGTGTGAACAGTTCATATCATATAAGATATTTAATATTGTGTAAAATGTAATTTAAGCAAAAACAGTATCAGTAGTTAACAGGTTTAATAATGATTTGTGTCTTATAGACATTTGGGACTTGTTTACAGCAAAAATGTTCTCTTGCAATTTGTTTAGGTTAGGAGACAATTTGTCTTAGATTGACTGAACTATATAGCACCAATATCCACAAAGTGCCCATGGTGCTTAACCCTGCGACAAGCCAGGGGTGATTCATCGGCCAATGGTACCTACCTTTATAATAAAAATTTTAGTTTCCATGCTAGGTAACTGACACGTGAACATTTGGTATCGCTGACAGATTTTTCAAGATGGTTTACATTTATTCATGAGCAGATTGATTGACAACTAGTGGCTACCTAGCTGACAAAACATGTGACCAAGTCGGCGGTAACATTTTTGTGGTTTTACTACACCCTGCATAATGAATTTATGTATCCAATCATAAAGTCTACACCCCCGCACACCTGGTATCAATGGAAAGTTCTGTTATTGGCCAATCTGCCAAAAATGACATCAGCTAACTAAGGTAATTCAACGAATCAGAACAAAGCACTTCACACACCCGGCCCCAAAATGGCAGACATCATTGCGGAGAATTGTTCACTTCGAAAGTTTACTTCGCATTATCTCAAGTTACAGCATCAATATTTTGACATAATGCCTGACAGTATTCATGAATAAGGCTATTGTACTAGTTCAGATAGGTAGAACAACTTTGGATGCTTTTTGAGGTGAATATTCAACAACTTGGCAGCGCGATTTTTGTCCAGGCAAGCCGCGGGTGTGCGCCAGGAGCGAAAGTGGCAGTGATCGGGCTTCTATAATTGGCCTATTTTTATATTAGAAAAAATCATAAAAATAAACGTTCTCAACGGATTTGATTCATTTTATGTTATTTGGTAGCTAACATGTATGGCTACATTTGTCTCATTGGATGTATGGCATATATCCACTCAGTAAGTATCTGGTTACAGAATAAAACGTTAATAAAAAAAAAATTGGGAGCCCTAAGGTGCCCTTAGAATGATTCGATCAAATACAGATTTCTTGTGTATAGTGGCACTACCATAAGATACGCCTTTGTAAAATTAAAAAAGTTACTGAAGAGTTTTTGAAAATAGGCAAAATCTGAAAATTTACGTTTCTGGGGCCCTGATGGGCCTTACAGGGACCTTAGAATAATTCAATCAGATACAGATGCATAATGGCAGTACTTTAAGATATGTCTATGCAAAATTAGAGAAAAAGTTACTGAACGGTTTCTGAGATATGGTAGCTAACGGGGGATGGCGGACGCAGAGTGAGGGCATCAGTCCGTTGGACCTTTGGCCCAAAGAACTAAAAAGCATTTCTTTAGCAATAAAATGATACCTCATTCATATTTTTGTGATACATATTAGCAAAGTTATGACTTTTACTGTAACAGTACAATTCAGAGGATTTTTGTTGGCCGGTCGCAGGGTTAAGTCCATTATCGGACCAAGTGTTTTGGCAGTAGCCAGTGCAGCAGAGTCTTTCTAGATTGACCCCATTGGCTCAGTGAGCAAATATAATATGATTCATTCAACCTATACTGATGCAACTGTGAGAGAGTAGTCATGTAAGACGTACGTTTGTGTGACAAAGTTCTCCTGCGTGTCCTGTTGGAAGTCTAGGAGACAGGGCAGCGTGACGTTGTGGAACTGTTGCTGGTGGATGTTTGCGTCCGCCAGGGCACTGATGTAGTCATTGTGTACTTTGTGCAGCTTCACTGTTGCCCGTCGGTAGCGCGTCCTCGCGTCGTCCACACGACCTCCGACCTTACCACCTGACGTAGGAAAGAGCGTAAAGTCAACTCTGCACATATGCAATCCATACATTCTCATCTGAATATAAAAGTGTGTGAAACCTGTAGCCATATGAATGTTTAAAAACAAAATAACAAGCATATGATAAGGATGGGTGGACAACTGTTATGTTCTTGGTGTCCTGCCATGTGGATCGTGTTGCTATGCATGACAATCTTGACTTATCAAACACAGCAGTTTTTGTATAATTGTGAATATTGAAATTCCTACTTTTCACCAATATTATACGCAACATATTATAGTGAATAAACAAAAATATTGCATTGTGGATTGCATTCATTGTCATGTTACTGAATATATATGAATTTCCATGTGTATATATATATATATATACACATGGAAATTCAATATTCAAATTTACATATAAATTGTAAATTTGTAAAGCACCGTAGATCTAAACAACAGTTCATCCAGAACCAATGTAGGTGCTGAAAAATATATTAAATATATATAATATGTTAAAGCTGCCACCAAAACATCAGCACCATTTCTTAACACTGTTAATCATAAATAAACAACAACAATTGCACTGATGCTAGCTGTGACAGAGTGACAACCGATGTTCACCTTTTGTGCACAAGTCTTCATACTTGGCCTTATCCTGTGTCCACTTGGCCACTAGTTTCTGGTACTCAGTCCTGGTGGACTGTACTTCCTCCTTTGCCTGCAACCAAACATACACATTTTGAATGTATTTGTCCACCATTGATGTACCCCTAGCATATACCCACGCATGGAGCAATAAACCAAAGATTGGTTTTATCACCATTACAGTATTATAAACTTGTGACTCCACCTCAGGAATGCGTGACAAATCAAATTGTCCACTGAAAAAGTCTAACTATCTTCGTGTTTTTTTAAAAGCATCACCAATTGGTAGATCAGAGGCCAGTGACCAAATAAATTAATGTGACAGTGGTAGAAGTTATGGGATATATAAATAAAAAAGTAGATATAGATAAAAATGAAAATATATGCTAAATTGAATTAATATGTTACATTAATACTTGTGTAAAACCTGAAAAACAGGGACCAACAAACTTCCAGGACTTGGGAAATTGAGCTTTTGAATAAATATTTACTGTAAAATATTTTACATGTGTACTACGAAGTGACGATCACATACAGTTGCAAGCATGAACCGCCTATATACACAGATTAAACACTGGACAAACGGAGAGAGCTGACGTTAACCTTGTTGTACTCTGACTCGAGCCGTTTTCTCTCTGAGCTGTACAGATTGTGGGTGGCGTGTTTGTCTGCGATGAGGCGGACAAGTTTCTCGAGGGTGCGTGCACACATCTTGTCTGCATTCTCCTGCACCAGACGAACTATGTTCTCTGTCTGCTGCATCAGTATTTGCCAGGCCTACAACGGAAGCACAGCTCATTACATTCACTGCACTTGGTGGTATCAGTAGATAGAAACTACCCGGCCCTTAACTAGGATTGTTAAATTTACCAATTTACCCGTTCTCATTTTTTATTTACCTGGTGTGCTCATGAAAAACCCTGTTACACGTACATTGGTCATTGGCATTGGACGGTGGTGAATATTTAGGGGGCTGAGACTCTGCAAAAACCTCCAACTGCACCCCCTTTGAGGGCTCGCTGATAACCGCCAACAGCACCCCCAAGGCTCTGCAAAAACCTCCAATTGCCCCCCTCAGGGTAAAAAAATACTCAAACTTAAAACTAAGGTATGGTCCAACACAAGATTACGGAATCAGAAAAAATGTAATCTATTATCCAAATGTCAATAGGCCCGTTATTTGAAAACCTCTTGCGATTTTCAAAAAACAATTCCAATAAAAGGACGATGGGTCTCTGGCAAAGGGCCTGCCCTGGTTGAGCTATCTCCTGGAGACCATTTCACAAAGACAATGAGTTCATATGGAGAATCCATCATTAAACAGAATCCAGTGTTAAATTTAAGGAATATTTTTTTGAAAATGAAAAAGTTGCCGCCGCATCACTAAGGGCACTATTTCCGTGACACACCAGCGAAAGTGTCCCGATGGTGCGTCTTGGTGTTGATGGTTTTCAGTATACAAGATTACTGTTATGGAGCAAAATCAATTTTAAAGGGCAAAATCAGGCTTATGAGATCATTTTTCCTATTCAATGCTTGCATCTGAAGTTGGGTGTAGTATATATATATATATATATATACATATATATACATATAATTTAATATACCCCGGGGTATATATACATATAATTTAACATACCCCGGGGTATGAATAATAGCTGAAACACTGACATGCCAAGATGTAAATAAATCCAACTTTATGACAATCTAATGCAAACATGTAAACAATTTAACATGATATGGAAACTACATATCTAGTGTTCGCTACACATTTTCAGTTATACAAACATAACACAAATATCAGATTCCATTATTTAAATTCTTGTGGAAAAGTAGTACTTAATAAAAAAAATGTGGTGGTCACAAGTGATTACACCATTACATCTACCCCTTGTACAATTTGGTTATCGCCCTCACCTGGAAGACTGGGCTGTTGTACTGTGATGTATCAAGCTTCTGTGAATGTGTTATCATGGCTGAGAGAGCCAATGTGTACTCCCGGTCGCTCTTGATTCGCAGGGTCACAAATTTCTTGATACACTCTAGGAGCTGCATCTCTGTGTCCTGCAGCTTGAGCAGGGCCTCATGGGAGACCTTGCCTTGTAAGTCCGTCCCAAACCCCATGTGGGCGGTGTGGCTGGAACTGTCAATGGGGCGATTAGTGAAAGACACACGGCTGTATTGGGAAAAGAATGTTATAAAAATATTTGATCTTCTTTTTTCAATTTCAAACAAAGTAATGTGGATTTTTACACTAGATGCATTAATAAGTTACCTGTACATGTATAGAGGGAAACAAGAAATCAAGGACAAGGCCAGCCTCACTGCTGACTTCAGGGGTCAGCACACTGATAGTTTTCCCATTGGCGACCATGTCAACGTTTTGTCTGATTGTAAGAAAACGTGACCTAGAAAATATATTAAACTTCTCACCTGCCGTTGTCATCATCTCATTGACATGCTGGTCGAGTTTAGTCAAAATCTAATATTTCTAGCTCTTACAAAATGCCTGTATGTATGACACCTGTCAATATTTACAAATGGATGCAGGCAGTAATCCGGCTAAAGTGTCAACTAGCCAAATTGCTGCCAGATACCCTTCCGCTTAGTAAAATCAGCTAAACAGACACCATTTTACTGTCAACAGCTTCTACAATCACATCTACAAATCTGACTACTCAAATGCACTTATGTCAGAGCAAGTGAATATTGTAAAAAGTCATTTCTAAAAAATATACTGCACTTCTTTTCGTCTGTAACCAAGCAGGAAGTCTAAGTGTTGTAACCCCAAATAGGCATGGTGATTTTGGAGAAAAATGTTGAAAACAACATACTTTATAGGCACCAATGTTACAAGCACTCTGCAATTTAATTTTTTGTAATCCCTCCAGGTGTTTGAGTTTTATGCACATTTCAAAGGTGCCACCAAACTTGGCAAGGCACCAGAAAAATCAGCACTTCGCTGTTGGACAATTTGTAATCCAGCACAACTCCTGATACAGTTTTCCAGAAAGTCCAATATGTGTTTTATAAGAAAATTCAATACAGCCAGTTGTTACGCTACATTCAAATTTGTATTTATTTTTTGACCTTGTGTCCTATTTACAAAGGTAAACATCAACCAAAAGTCACCTTAGGGTGTGAATTCCTCAAAGGCCAGACGTCTCTGAGCAGTTCAATTACATAATATTACACAGCCTAATTAGCAGACATTCAGAAAACAATGCCACTTGCTTGATTGGCCAGAAGGTCCAGTCAGTAGACAGATCTAATAACAGGCTCTGGCTATGGCTGACTCTAGCTAATCACTGTCCTCAGACTTCATTAGGGTCAATTACAACATCTTCACGTGTGTTTAGTCAGCTGAAGTAAAAAAAAAACGATTGATGAATCACCCTGCTGCAATGTTATTGTTTCACTTTCATACGTATTTTCAAATTGAGGCTTAACTACTGGCATACGCACCCCACCCCCCTTATAAGACATGTGTTCCGTCGCTGTGATTTGGACTTGCAGACTGGTGAGAAGTCTGTAATAACCAAAAACGGTTTGTTCCATTCAACTGCAGTTTTGCCATACACGTATTTTCAGTAATTGTTTCAAGATATTTGAAGTAAAATGCGTCCTCCGTGATTGTGCAATGACTATAGCGTGCCTCCGTTGCCAGGCTCTCTAACTGGGGTCAGCACACTGATAGTTTTCCCATTGGCGACCATGTTAACGTTTTGTCCGATTGTAAGAAAACGTGACCTAGAAAATGTATTAAACTTCTCACCTGCCGTTGTCATCATCTCATTGACATGCTGGTCGAGTTTAGTCAAAATCTAATATTTCTAGCTCTTACAAAATGCCTGTATGTATGACACCTGTCAATATTTACAAATGGATGCAGGCAGTAATCTGGCTAAAGTGTCAACTAGCCAAATTGCTGCCAAATACCCTTCCACTTAGTAAAATCAGCTAAAAAGACACCATTTTATTGTCAACAGCTACAACTACTCAAGTGCACTTATGAATAGAGCAAGTGAATATTGTAAAGAGCAAGAGCAAGTGAATATTGTAAAAAGTCATTTCTCAGAAATAAACTGCACTTTTTTTCGTCTGTAACCAAGCAGGAAGTCTAACAATGTCCTAACCCCTTAAAGTAATCTAGAGTGGCACCAACTGGAGAGTTGCCAATGTGGTCAGTTGAGAAAGAAACATTATTCACTGTAGAACCAATTGACTGACTGGCCATTGAATTTATATATGAGAGAGACAAACTCTAGTAATTTACCCAGGAAGAGATAAACTGAGTATCTAAGCTGTGGTTAAAGGTGGAGATTTGCATATGCTTCGCATACAGCTTTTGTTTGTTCAGAGACACTCTGGTGACTGCACCAAAGCAAGACAGGCAGCTTTTGATAATCCTATTATCTCTACCAATAAACCATTGGGGCACAGTGCACCATGGAGCAGTAACATTTCTTTTCATAGCCATTGCTGTTTCTGTTTCTCAAAAAGTCAAAGATACTAGAAACTGACATATCCCCTTTCTTGCAGTTTGACATTAAAATGTTGTCCTTTATTTATATTGCATAATATGATAAAAAATAATAATCTGAATTATGATACTCACTGGAAATGTTCATGGTTTGGCTAGGAACTCATGGTTGTAAATTCAAAAAATGGGCCAAGTGGCCCTGGAGTCCTTTGGACTAATACGTCTATATGTGACCCCGGCTGATCAAATGAGTGATAAGTCGGAAAAATTGTTTTCTTACATCCTTGTAAAGGTTTGGTAGGGTGCTTTACATGGTTTCAAAAAATATGACTGCTACAAAAATTGGCAAAGTTATGGAGCATTGAACATGGTAGGGATCAAAAAGTGAAAATGAAGAAAACGGTGTGTACAAGTTTCTCTTCAAAGGGAAATCTCTTATTAGCAATGGATCTAGTGTTCTAATTAGGTGAAATAAAACCAAACAATTATTTAGTCAACATACTATCTGGTTGCATGATGAAGTGCTTCAATGCTGAATCAATCAGTAAATGTAGCCATTATGATTATTGGCCTACATTGCACAAAGTTTATCACTTGAGTTGAGAAGAATATTTGATCTTGACTGAATAAACAAATGCACTGGGTGTACTGAGTTTTTAACACAGCACCTGATCAATCATTCAGTGGCGATGCTAATGCCAATCGGCAATCATTGAATTTTAGGGCCTAAATGCCCTAATAGTAATAGTGATTTAATTACTAGTGAAATACTCAACTCATGACCAAGTCAAATACCTGACTCCCGAGTACTGCTATCCAGGCTGCGGGGTCATATATTGACCGCAATTAACCAGTTTTAATTGTTATAGACCGTCACGGCTGCCGTCTATTTATAAAGAATAAAATGCAGGCACATGTTTAAACAGCAGGCGGTACTAATCGGCTTAGTGTTAGACCCAGCGGCAACTGTGTCAATCCAACGTTAGCTACTTCCCGAATCCGTACTAGCCTACGACTAGGCTGGGGAGATTTATTTGGGTCAAAATATATCGAGCTGAAAAATCCAATTACCTGAATCAGTCCTATCTGGATGTCAAACGCAGAATGCTTCGAAGGCATGAATATCCTTAAATCAATAATGCCCTGATACTGGACACCTGCAGAAAGTTCATTTTCTGAACAGTAACACTTCCTGACTACCATCTAACTTGGAGTGTTCGGGACGTCATCGATTCTGGTGTCATTGACACTGGCGAGAAATATCGAACAACAGTCGTGCCATCTACCGGAAAAAGTTAGAATAACGTTGAAACAGTTACCCTGGTATTTGGGATTATGAAGAGTAGTGAGTAAAGTCCTTTCATATGGCCCAGACCAGTAATGCGGTTGTTGAGGAGAGGGTGTGTTTTTTCGAGCTGCAATTGCAAGTTCCCATTAAACTACCGACTGCACCACGTAAAGATCCCAAAAACCTCCAAATGTAGGCCTATCCCTTCCTTGACTTGTGGCTCCCAAAATGTCCAACTGCACCCCAATGAAACCAACTGTATCTCCGTGAGATTGACAACTACACCCTCATTGTGGTTCCCAACAACTCCAACTGCACCTACGCTAATTTGAGACCTTGATCCATCTGGCCACTGCAAGTACTGCACGGTCTCCATGGCCGTGAGGCGCCTCAAAAACCTCCAACTACACCTCCTTTAGCATTCCAACTGCACATCCTTAGGTTCCCAATAAACCTCCGACTGCACACCTTTGAGACCTCGAGCAGAACTCTTTCCGTCGAGTGAAACTCTTGTCTCAGCGGGGGTTCATACCTAGGGTGTGGCATTGCCTATACTAGCAGTACTGTAGATGTGCCGACTTCAAACTAGGGTCGTTTTTTACCGAGGCTCCGTGGATCAATGGTCTGTTTTCACACGTTCTCTTTAGGACAAGGGCCAACATTATACAGAAGTTCCCTAGACAAGATCATTTCGAGGAACTCTCCCTAGAACAAGTCTAGGTTTTTATCGCAGCATTCACGGTTACCTATCGCGTATATTTCAATATATATCGGCAACTACTCGGGGCAATAGTTGTTCGCGGGAAATTCGGCCACGATCGAGAAGTATGTTTACGTTTATATGAAATAAATACTCACTTCAAAATTGTGTCTTTCTTAAATTTGTCCATAGATCAAGGGTATACGTTTTGATATTGCATTCCTTATCAAGGGTAGGGGTATGTGACCTTCGGCTGCACACCCCTACCCATTTGTAAGGGTAGTGCCCCTCCCGGGGTTCGTACGCTCCCAACGCACCTCCAGCATACGGGTATGTAATTAGTATCACAACAACATGGAGATCTTGTGTTTTTGGTTGAGTTAGATTTTTTCAACAATATATTTAGCGATACAAAGTTTTTGTCGTAAAACTATGTTTTTAAGCCATATAATTATGTTTTATTTGCTCGACACAATAAAAACGGCGTGTTTATATACACATATAAACCAATAACAACGACCGGATGTGACTGGTTTAGAGGTTGGTCGTCTGTTCCATGGCCCAGAATCTGCCTGGGTGGTAATTATTTTAAATAAAAAAATGAACAGGAAGTTCACCGAATTGTATCACTTGGGTGTGGGAATATCGCGACCACGCTGACTACCAAAGTACTTAATTTGTGATTAAATTTCTGATGTCAGTTATATATTGCCATAGTGATTATTCTGAATGTTTTGTTCATTTTTCGCTGGCTAACATTATGCTTATTTTTTTAATGAGACACGTGCGCGCACGTTCGTCTGTATGGGGGCGACCTAACAGTCTAACAGTATGACATGCGTTGCTTGTCCAGTTATTAATTTGTTTAATAAAAGTGTCGTTATAACTTACCTGGAGAACTTGCCTGGATCTTCGGGTTTTAAAAGTAAGGCATAATAGCCTTGTATACTGTACACCTGCCTTTATGCATCGTATTTTTGGTGTTGAGAACGTGGCTTGTCTTGTGATTTTGTGCTTTTATAAAACAATTAAACCTGTCCATCTTAATTTTTTTTCGTGTTTTGTTTTGAAGGAGAGGATGATTTCAACGTTCACTGTTTGCTGGGAAAGGTTGTTCCAGTCTACGAAGATGCGTTGTGAAAAGGAGTGCTTCCTAATACCAAGTCTGCTGGGTGTCTTGTAGAATTGTTTTGTGGCCTCGTGTGCGGTTTGTTGTGATCATGAAGAAGTCCTCTTGATTGATGTCGCCGATGCCATTGATGATATTCTGTAGACTTGGAGTCTCCTCTTTTTTGTATGCCAGACTTGGTAAGTTAAAATGTTTCAACCTGTCTTCATAGTTCAAGTTTCTTATTTCTGGAACCAGCTAGGTTGCTCTCCATTGTGCTCTTTTAAGGGTGTTGATGTCTACGGCGCAGTGCTGGTTCCAGATGGAGTCGGCATAGTCGACATGTGGCCTCACTAGCGCTATATATATAACAATCGGAAGCTGGTACTATCCATATATTTAAAAGTGTGCTTGATGAAGCCTGTCATCTGGTTTGCCTTCTTCACAATGGTGCCAATATGCTGTCAGAATTTTAGGGATCTGCCGAACATTATACACCGAGATCTTTTTCTGTTTCTGATGTGCTGTCGATTTCTAACACGTCCCCATCTTTACTTGTCATCGTGTATGTGGTGTTAAGTTTCGGCTTGCTAAATGTCAGATGTTTACATTTTGATGGATTTAAATGTAACGGCCAATTGTCTGACCACGATGTTAGTTTGTTAATGTCTTTTTGTAATATCCTTTTGTCTAATTCACAACCTACGTCTCGATATATTTTGTATCATCGGCGAATGAATAGAGTGGGGTCAAGGACACTTCCCTGAGGTATGCCACTTGTGACTTTTGCTTCGATCCACGCTGCCAACTCTCCTTGGACGCCATATGCAGTTATTTTTTGCAAGTATTGTGTGGCACCGTGTCGAAGGTCTTTGCAAAGTCGATATATATTGTGTCTACACATTCGCCCGAGTCAATGGTGGTAGTCCAAGTCTCCATGACTTCTAGGAGTTGGGTGGTGCATGACCTGCCTATTCTAAATCCATGCTGATCTTTGTGGAACATGTTGTTCGTAGTCATACGAGTCATGAGATGGTCTCGAATAATGCTTTCCATAATCTAACATGCTATGCATGTCAAACTGATTGGCCGGTAGTTGGAAGCATATATGTCTTTTTGAGTTCTTTTCCAGTTCTATTTGTGTGGTGTCTCCCATTGAGCTGGGAGCACTCCATCCTTCAAAAGAAGGGACTCTATCAGGAGGAGATCAAAAGGAGGGGCTCTACCAGTTCATTTCTCAGTTCATACAGAACGTACGGGTGGTATCTATCTGGACTTGGTGACTTGTTTGTTGGTTAATTTAGCTAGGATTTCTTCTGCAGTGATTTCAATACTGATTAGCAGGTTTCCGTTATGAATTAGTAAGAAATTATAAATTAGTAAGAAAGCGTTCTGCTAAAAGGAAAGGTAATGTGGGGGGTATCGATCGAACATTTGACTTGAAGTAGCTAGGACGCAATATGAAATCTCGTTCGTCCGTTTTCCAGTCCTCCCGTCCGCCCGTTCGTTATTTTGTTTATTTGTTCGTTCTTTCGTTCGTTCGTTCATTAGTATTGTTTCCACAACGTTTGTTCAAAGACGAACGCCCGTGTTTGGCGTTTATGGCGATTTTCTTCCATTGTCGTCCAACGATCATTCGGTAGATGGCGACACTTTAAAGCGCGTAAAAACCTGTGACGTTTTGCGCAAGCACCTTGCGAGCTTGAGTGGTAAACGAAGGCTGCGTTATGAAACTGTTTTGATGCAATGTTGTTAGGCGCTTACATCTAACAAAACATGACATATTGAGATATCGCAATATCATGATATATGATGGTATACCCTTACATACAGCTAGCATAGGCGTGTCTTCTGATGAATGGATACATATCACAGGCGAATTTATCTTTGTGATCTAGCGGTCAAAATCATGAAAATCATTCATCATTTCATGTAGTCGTCTGTCTCTGCCTCAGGCTCAGGCTCCGGTAGTGCTATGTGACGTTTGTGTAGCACGTGACTCGTGAGGCTTGTTACCCTGGACCATGTGTCACATCTAATAAGCTGCAACGTGTTGTAGATGTTAAAGATTATTGGTATAGCATGTGTCACATATCAGGACCATGCATACACCACATACAATCTGAGGATGCGACGGTACTAGTCTGATTAGAGACTTCTGTACTGGCAGCTAGAGTAGAGACAGAACAGCACACTTCCTGAGCCAGGTATCACCAGTAGAAATGGAGAATCAGACCGAACAAAGTGCATCTGTCGCTACGCAAGAACAGGGGACTGTACAGAGAGCGCAGACAATGCCTAAATGCACAACAGGAAAGAAACGCCACCGCACAACATTTCGTCGCGACACAAAAATAAAGCGACATCGGCATAGACCTCCAGAGGCTGATGGCTATGCAGACAAGCCAAATGAAGGTGGCAGCACTGTTGCAACACAAGATGTGGGAGAGTTCGGGAAAGGACATACGTGTGACGTCGCCTTGCAACCAACATCGACTGTTGACAGACACAAACTCCACGTAGACTCTCTTCCCCATTTGATAATTCTCCACATATTCAGATGCCTGCCGCTCCACGATTTGCTCCGTCGAGTTTGTTTAGTGTCGAAACACTGGTGGGATATAGCACGTGACCCTGACCTTTGGAGAGTTGTTAATTTGAAAGGTCAGAACAAAGTGACAGATGAGGTCATAAAACGATTGACAGGTTACAGCCACAATGTGCTGTGTGTTGATGTCACTGATTCAAGACTTGTCACAAATGAAGGAATATCGTTGGTGGCCCAAAAGTGCACACAATTGCGGGTGTTGAAACTGATCAGGTATAGTTGATACTTCACAAAAATTCTAGAGCTGTTTTCTCCTATCCAGGGAGACTGGTCACGTTAACACACAGAAGGTATTAGACTAATTATACTTTGATTGCTGGGAATTAATTGCATTTATTTGTACTGTTGTAACATGGTTTGGTGAAACTAAGAGCACAACATGTCACTGTACATATTACATAATATGAATACTTTTTGCTGTAACTTTATGGTTAAGTACTCAATGTTATAGTTGGCATCAAACACATTTGATATCAGATAGGTTGGTAATTTTTACAGTTGATGTTTCTGTCTAATTAACACTGATTATTTTTAATTACAAATGCATTGATGTCCACTTGTTAAAACTGACCATGACCTGATCGATTAGTTTCAGTTTTAAGTTAATCTTTCATGTAGATATTTCTGTTTCACCCAAAAAGCTTCTAGTGGATACACATGTACATTTTCTTGTGCACCTGTACCGTAAATATATGTTTCTAGCCCAGTTGACAAATAACATTGACAGTGTATACACCTAGAACTGTATCATGGTGATTTGTTGACAGATGTCTGCAGTTGACAGATCAGGCCTTCACTTCCATTGCTGCCAACTGTCCTCACTTGACCACTCTTTGTCTTGACGTCTGTTTCGCATTGACTGACAAAGCAGTGGAGAAGGTACTATAAATGTCTACCATAGTTAGCTATCATCGTGTGCTTTGCATCATCATGCACCTGGCAGATCACTTTGCGAAACACTGAATTTGTTATGTTAGTATAATACAGTTATAATTTCTTGGTGATTTGTTTACAGGTATAATTTTTTTATCATAACATTTATTATTTAAGAAAAATTAATGTGTGTGCGTGCGCACATGTGTGTACATAAATGCATGTGTGGGAGCATGCATACAAATGTATGCATGCTCCCATATTTCATGGCATACATTAAAAAAAATTATAAATATTTACAAGTACATGCATGTAAAGCGCCTGAGAGCAATCTGATTGATCGGGCGCTATAGAAATAAATTGTGTTATTGTTATATAAATACATGTAAGTAAACATTATTAAGTAAAGTTGATGTCTTTGAACTCAAAATATTATCGTGGTATAAAATAGACCAATGTTTCTAACTGCAGATGGCTTCTGGTTGTCACAAGCTGCAGGTACTTTGTCTCAACCAGTGCAGCAAAGTCACAGATGCAGGGGTCAAGGCCATTGGCAAAGGTTGCCCAGAGTTGAAGACACTGTCATTGGACCAGTGTGTCAAGGTCATACATTTTATTTCTGTTTTTTCAATCACTGTGACTCCCATAAATAATACACTGTATTTATATACAAAATTTGTTATGCTTAAACCAGTCATTATAATATATATACTGTACGTATTAAAACACATAAAAATTACAGGTGTCCGAAAATATACAGTACAAAAAATTAAAATTATTTGTGTAGATTTTTAGGGTGTCCGAAAACATGGTGTCGGAATACATACAGTGATTACAGTAGTCCCTGGGTTGTTGCAAATTTGTAGAATAATATCAAAGCTACTGCTTGATGTTTACTGGGATAGTTACAATTTTAAAATACACATTTTTTCAATTTTATAAGGTTTAATTTGACGAACATGACAATTTATTAAATACTTTTGTAAAGTAAATTATTGCTATGCAAGACCTGTTACTGTAACGCGTTTGTTGTTCTACATTGATTTCCTGTCAAGCAATACATCCGGGCCAGCCATTTGTTACATATTCACTGTTGTCACGTTCATTGTACAGTCATGTCTCGTTTATCCGCAAACTTTGGTTCCCAGGGTTTTGGCCAGATAAGCGAAACGTGCAGATTAGTGAAACACCCTATTATCACTCATTAAGATTTAACAAGGCTATACATTCAGTGATGATTACCTAATAGATAATGGTTCTCCCTTTGACATCTGTACAAATCAAACTTTCGATCTTTGCATTCCTTGTACACTATCCAGCAGCTTTTAGATTTAACAAGATTGCCATCCAGAGAATTAACTCTAGATGGCAGGTGGACAAGGAAGCCCTTTGGCTTATCGAGAGTCCAACCCTTTTATCTACATATATCCAGCCCTTCTGAGGTATGTGTCGATTTTATTTTTAAACATATTCACACTACTAGCACCCACACAATCATCAGATAATCTGTTCCATTCATTCACAGTCCTTTGTGAAAATGAGAACTTTCTTACGTCTAATCTACACTGCTCCTTTACTAATGTAACTTCATGTCCTCTAGTCTTTCTATCTTTCTTAACTGAAAAAAACATATTTCTATCAATATTTTCATAACCATTCAATATTTTAAACACTTCTATCTGATCTCCTCTCAATCTCCTGGTCTCTAGTGTTGTTAAACCACATTCTTTTAGGCGTTTTTCATAACTAAGATCCCTCAGTTTTGGTATCATTTTAGTCGCTCTCCTCTGTACTCTTTCTAGCATATCTATGTCCTTCTTGCGGTATGGCCTCCACGCTTGTATACAATATTCTAAATGAGGCCTAACTATTGTTTTGTACAGCGGTATTATTAGTTCTTTTTCTTTATATGCTATATTTCGCCTAATCAATCCAAGGATTTGATTTCCTTTTGAAGCTGCAATTCCACACTGCTCTGAAACCTTCATGTCAGCACTAATTGTCAGCCCTAAGTCTTTTTCTTTTACAGTAGTACTTAGTACAGTTCCCCCCATTGTATATTCTACATATTCGTTCCCATGTCCTGTGTGAAGGCATTTACATTTCCCAAAATTGAACAACATTTGCCACTTTTCAGACCATTAAATTTTGATCAACCTGTCAAGATCATCTTGTAAATGCTGTCTATCTCCATCACTTTTAATCCAACTAAACACTTTTGTATCATCTGCAAATTTCAACACCTTGCTAGCTATATCATCGTATATATATTAAGAATAATATAGGTCCCAGTACTGATCCCTGTGGTACCCCACTCAAAACTGATTTCCAGTTTGAAGCCTCCCCATCAGCAACTACCTGTTGTCTTCTGTCAATCAGCCATTTTTCTATCCAGTTAATTATACCATTTCCTATGCCATGGGCCTTTAGTTTAAGCAGTAATCTTTGATGTGGCACTTTGTCGAAAGCTTTTTAAAAATCTAAGTAGATGATATCTACTGGTGATCCATCATCTACCCACTTAGTGATATCTTCCAAAAAACATAACATATTTGTTAAGCATGACCTCGCTTTTAGAAACCCATGTTGAGATGGGTTTATCAAGTTATGTTTAACAAGAAAATCCACCATGTGATCTTTAATTAGTCTTTCTAATAATTTACAAATCACCGATGTTAAACTAACTGGTCTATAATTATTTGACTTGTTTCTCGAACCTTTTTTAAATAACGGTATAATGTTTGCTTCTTTCCATTCTAAAGGAACCACTCCCTCTTCTAATGACAAGTTGAAAACTATTGCAAGCGGTATGCTAATTAGTTCTACAATTTCCAATAGTAGTTTGGGTCGAATACCATCCACTCCAGGTGATTTATTATCCTTCATAGCCCTAATTTTCTTAGCTACCATTTCTGGGGTTACAATTAACTGTCTTAAATAGTCTGATTCTGCCCCCTTGAACTTAGCCTCTGGCACTGGCAGTGAACTAGTAACTTGGTTTAGTGCTTCTTTATAAATGTTGTAGTCTTCGTCATTTCCAGTACGTCTATATGACTTCCACATCATTTGTTTATACTTAATTTTTCTAATGGCTTCTTTTGATAAGTGTTTCTTTTTGGACCGTTTCCCGTGTTTTTTTAAGGGAACAAATTTGACGATGATGCATTCAATTTCACTCTTTAAGATATTCCAGCATTCTGTTGCTGTCTTATTCTTCAGTGTGTTATTCAAGTCTATCTTTGCTAAATATTTCCTTATGTCCTTATATTTTCCTTTGTGGAAATTTCTCCTTTACTGCTTTTTACTATTCCTTTCTGATTTTACTTTGATGGTAAAATGTATCTGGTTGTGATCACTATTACCCAGTGGTTCACATATCCTGACATTGTCAACTAATTCATTCTGTGAGGACAAAACTATGTCTAACACATTCTCTCCCCTGGTTGGTTCTAGCACATGTTGAAAAAGGAAACTATCTTGTACTAAAACTAAAAACTTGTGGTCCTCACTACCCATACTCTGTAGAGATTTCCATTTTATATGCCCATGGTTAAAATCCCCCATAATAACACAGTCCCGTTTGCTCACTTCCCTTATAGCGTTTTGTATTTTTTCATTCTCTTCTATGCTTATGTTTGGACTTCGATAAACTAATCCAACCGTTAACGTTGAGTTTCCTGTAACTATGTTACACCAAACAGCTTCTTCACAATCTGCTTCTCTTTCTAATTTTATTTCATAAGCCTGGATAGATTCTTTAATATGTAAAATAACTCCACCTCCCCTTCTTCCTATTCTATCTTTCCTAAACATTACATATCCTGTCAGTCCCAATTCGGCATCTGATATATCGGTGGTTGCCCATGATTCGGCTATACCTATTATGTGAAGGTCAATATCTTCTACCATAATGTTTAGTTCATTTCTTTTGTTTACTATACTCCTTGCATTTAAACAAACACATTTATATCCAGCTTCAGAACAATTTTCCAGACTGTTCTTTGCTGAATTACTTTTTGCTGTCTTTATCTATGCCTCCAATTTCAGGCTTCTCTGCGAGTCCCCCCTGCGAATTTAGTTTAAATAGATGCAACCTGTCCCACTGTCAACAGATCGCAGCAGATTCTCTGAGAATACTGCTGCCCCCTTTCTACTTAGATGGAGGCCATCTCTCATGTACATATCTTCTCTCCCAACAAAGTACCCCCATAAATATATGAATCCCACGCCCTCTTCTTCACACATCTGCTCAACTAGTGCGTTGATCGCCATCCTCTTACAGTTTCTGTATGTTGCCCCCCTTCCTCCCATTACTGACAAAATTCCTGAGAGAACAACCTGTTCCACTCTTGTCTTCTTTAGCTTCCTCACTAGATGTCTGTACTTCTGAACTACCCCAGTTCCCTCATTGTCTGCATTGTTTGTCCCTACGTGTACTAGTATAGACCCTCCCTTGCCATGCCCCAATACCTTCTCTACCCTTTCGGTCACATGCTCTATCCTAGCCCCCGGTAGACATACAACAACGTCCTTCCCCTCGCATATAGTCTTGTCTGTTTTTCTCAGAATTGAATCGCCCATAAACACTCTCTCTTTTCTCCTTGCCCCCTCAATCACTGCCTCGGAGTAGCTCCTCTGGTTTGCATATGTCTGGTTGTTGTCTTTTCCTCTTGTCGTCTTCTCTCCTGTCACATTCTCTTCCATTCCCTTCTTTCCTGTCGAGTTTTCTCTTGTCCCCTTTCCTCCTGTCATCTTCTCTTCTAGCACATTTAATCTCACTTCCTTTCGTCCCTTCAACTTTCCTCCCATCACATTTTCTTCTCTCCTCTCCCGTCCCTTTTCCCCGGCTACCTCCTTCACTACGGTCACTTTCTCCCCTGTCACCTTCACACATGTCATGTTTTCTGTTTTTGCTGAACATTCTGTCTTCTTCCATCAGTCTTCTGTCTAACAGTCTTACCAACTGCCTCTGTGGTATCTACCTCTTCCCCACCTGTATCGCTGTTGCGTCTCTCTTCGTTCTCTACAGTCTGACTACCTGTTGATCTATCCCCACTGACCTGTTTTCTTTTCCTCTGCCGAACACTTTTCCTCCGTCCCTCTGTCTTCTCAATTTCTTGTTCCTTCACACTGGTCACCTTCCCTCCTCTCAGTCTCCTTTCTTCAGTCTCCGTGTCACAACTCTGCTCCTTCTGTGTTGTAGAATTCTCAACTCTCTCCGCGTCATCCCTCTCTGCTCCATCTATTTCTATGTTGAGTCTCGCCTCCATCTCCTTCACTATATCCGTCAACTTACACACCTCCTTCATCAGACATTCCACCCTCAAACATCCCATACACCGAAATGTGAATCCATCATCTTTGGTCTCTGCCCATGATTTTGGATAGCCAGACAACGCTAAATCCACCCAGCTCTGGCAGTCGTTGCAAACTAAGTGTCGTTTTGCCCTGAGTTGCCGCTTGCAAGGTGCCATATCAGAATTTATTTATATTCAAAATAGTTTTTATATAGTCTTTGAAAATACTTTTCTGTGTACAATTTACACCAGATTGTTTAGGTTATAGTTAGTTATATTTGTTAACACACCGTGCCTTACCTAGTTACGATGTCGATGACAATATATTCAAGTTAGGCTTAGATACAAGGTAGTCTTTACAAAGACTGTTTCCTGTATACTAATATACACTTTAAAAGGTTGTTATTTCAGGTTTTAATTACTCATCTAACTACATCGATTATCTCAAATAACGCTATTCTATTGTCGTTCACGTTACGTTAACTTCGCCAGTGACCTACTTTGTAAACAACGTTCCGATTACATCAACGTCCCCAATTATCACTCGCAAATCGCTTACTTTTAATCTACCCTAGATTACTCCCTGTAGCTAACATTTTACAAAAAATATTGCTTAATAAATATATATCTATAATTATGTTATGTATGCTATACACTCAATAATATCACTTATCTTGATCAAATATCCTTATATTTTCGCAAGTTTGTTGCACCAAATTCAAACCAATTCACCACCGGAAGTTCCCCTGGATATATATATATATATTAATAAACAATGTACGTCATTGAGAAAGAATAAAACAGTGTGTAAACTTGTTACAAGTTATCTGACAAGTGTCTGTGTCTGCGGGTTCTATTGGATCCATTGTTGGCTCTTCTGCGACGTCGTCTCGAGTCGCTAGTTGCAATATCGCATCATCGTCCAGCGGCTGGCACGTGACATCTTCTCCCTCGATGTCGATGTACTGATCTGGTGTGAGGTCGCAGTCAGAGTCCAGTTAATGAATCAGGGCATATAGTTCGGCTAGTGGGGTGTCGTCTTCGGGATCAGTGGGCTCAGTGGCTGCATGGTCATCAGTTGGAAGGATGTTGACATGACGCCAGCAGTTAACGATGGTAGACTGGCTGACGTCATTCCAGGCATGCTTTGGAAGCGAAGGCATTGGCAGATAACCACAGTGGGGGGGGGGGGCGGCTGTCTTCTACACATTCCAAGTATTGGCGGGTCAGATAGCAGCAGTAGTGAGCAAACACTAACACTGCTAATTGCCCAGTCGACTTCACACTGATGATTGAAGTCGGTGAGCCAACTTTGCCGCTTGTTACAGCACGGACCATGTTATTTACTCATGCGGTCAATGCTTTGCCTGCATTGCTGATCTTTTATGAGATCTATAGCGACCGGTTATCTGAACCTCACAATACAGTGTTAAACAGCCGGTCGGTTGCCCCAAACAGTGTGCTGAACCGGAATCATGAATAAACGGATTAACGGAGCAAATCAACATGGTATCAAGATGGTTCCCACAAAAAAACATGCGGATCACAGAACAACCAGATTATCGAAGAATGGATAAATGAGACATGGCTGTATTGTAAAAATATTTCCTACAATGGTAAAGGGGATATCAAGATATATGCACAATCTCAGTGTTATATACACGTACTAAATAATAGCTGACAGTGGGTGACAATGCATGTTCTCATACACACGCACAAGAATATTTGCAGACAAAAATCTTGTATATTTAAATTTATTTATATGTTTGTTTTCTTCATTAGACGAATGCAATTTATTTGACTAACTTAATTTAATATTGAAAGGTTGCTCCTCGATAGCGATTGTGAAAAGCAATCTTAGGTGAGTCTCTGGACCCGATTACGTAAGCATTCATGTGTGCAGTATATTAATTTCTACACATAAAATTTTGATTTATTATTATTTTTTTATATATATATATATATATATATGTTCTCATGGGTAAAATAAAAACTATTCTTCTTCTTCATTAGGTGAGTGACGTGTGTCTGCCAGACTTGGTTACAGGATGTCCTCAACTTGAAGTCCTCAGGTGTATGAAGTGTGACCTCACCACCAGCGGCTTGGCGCAGTTCACACGGGTGAGTCTTTCCGTCGAACCAACAGACACGGGGCACAGACCACTATTTCGTTTTTAGTTTGTGACTATGTTAAGACAGATAGACAGACAGACAGATAGATTTATTTTGACCCACATGTACAAATTTACAAAATGAAATAATTTACATGAATATAAACGTCAAGGAGAGACATTAAAACAAAACATGTCGCTAACATTATCAAATAGTAATAGTAATAAATATTAATAATAATCATTATTCAGTGTTAGTAAATAAGTACAAAAATACAAAATTAATACATAATTACATAACATGTTGTATACTATTATGTGTTAAATACATAGCAATTATGGATAATGCAATGGGATTTATAATTCATAATTAAGTAGTTTTTACTATTGCCAATGTTGTTTGCTGAATTATACATGCTTATTTTCAGAAATCAGATCAGCATCATCATGTTGATTTCATATACGCGATGCAGCTTTTTGGGTGTATCATGTTTTTTTATCGAGATTTGTTTTAAATGGGAAACATATAAAAAGAAAAGTAAATATAAAAAAGAATATATAAAAAAATCCATGTGGTGTAAAAATGTGACACAATCAAAAATCTTGTTGTGCTGAACACAAGAAATGTATTTTTATACATTTCGAATGACATGCTTTTGTTGGTCACAATATTTTTTTATACTTAGCAGATTTTGGCAAAATCTAGTGTATTTTATTTGATGTACACAGGAACATTTTATAGTCTGATCGATGGCAACAGTCAATCAGAATGCTACAAAACATATTAACCAATAGTTAATTATACACATTTTTACAAATCGGCATACACCCATCCAATGTCATGGAACAACAAACCAAGGACATTAATTATGACCACTACAGTATTTTTATCTTAAAGTAATCTAAAGTGGCACCAACTGGAGAGTTACCGGGGTAATCACCTCAATTCCCACAGATTTGTTTTCCCACCTGTAAGTTTCAGTTTGCTTTGTAACATAATGTAAAATAAGTAATGTGTTCACACAGAAAATGTTAAGCGACTTATCTTTAAATCAGTTTATAACATACAACTGTTGTCTATGCCACACCTCCTGTCTACAGTTGTTCCAAGCTGCATAATTGTTGTACACGTGAAGACCACGTGTGAGTGTGGCATAAGTCATGTCCTGAGGTGATTGTGCACATTTGTATTGAAGCTGTCGCAGCTACGGGTGCTGGAGGTGTCCCAGATTGCGAGTGTCAACAACGAGAGTGTGATGAAGATAGTGCGGCACTGTCGGCGCCTGGAGAGTCTTGACTTGTCTCTCTGCACCAACATCACTGACATCTGTGTTGACTTCATCGCAAAGAACGTCCGCAATCTGAGGAGTCTTCATCTTGTCTCTTGCAGCCTCACAGACCAGGGTGAGGCTTCTTTCTTGTCTATGCATAAATCCATGTCAAGTCAGTCACTTTTAGGCCATTTTTGCACCATCCGACTCCAATTTTGATTAAATTTAGCACAGTTGTTGACTCACACGAGAACATAAAAACTGCAGATTATAAAAAATCTAGGTCAAGTATTATTGAAGGTATAGGTCACTGAACTTTGACCTTATTCACATACTGTTACATTAGTGTCCATAACTCTTTGAATGTATTGATGATGCGGTTTCTTGGTTTTCATAATTACACATATTTACCTATCAAGAAATTTGTCTTCGATTTTGGAAATTTCAACTGCTTTGCAGTCTTCATTAGCAGAATGACGTTTCAGGTGTGTCACATGACACTGGTGATGACTATTCTGTGTGGTGTATCAGTCTGATGAGTACCAAGTGATTGTTGGCAGTATTTGTTGTGTGTCACGTGAATCTATTGTGTCTGTGACATCCATCATGTGACACTATGTTGTCTGTTGTGCCAATATTGCATTGCGTATGACTCTATGAAGATACGTTATACAGATATGCGTTGTGTACCATGCGATTCCAACTGTAAATCGTCTCCGTATGTGTTTATTGCGAGTCTGTGCAGTGCACTGTGACAGTATTCACTGCATATCATTCTACTGTGTATATTGCACCAGTGTGTGCTGTGTCGTGAGTTTTGTGTTGTGTATTGTGTATGTACTGTACGCCTTGCTACTGTGTATTGTGTATGTACTGCACGCCTTGCTACTGTGTATTGTGTATGTACTGCACGCCTTGCTACTGTGTATTGTGTATGTACTGCACGCCTTGCTACTGTGTATTGTGTATGTACTGCACGCCTTGCTACTGTGTATTGTGTATGTACTGCACGCCTTGCTACTGTGTATTGTGTATGTACTGCACGCCTTGCTACTGTGTATTGTGTATGTACTGCACGCCTTGCTACTGTGTATTGTGTATGTACTGCACGCCTTGCTACTGTGTATTGTGTATGTACTGCACGCCTTGCTACTGTGTATTGTGTATGTACTGCACGCCTTGCTACTGTGTATTGTGTATGTACTGCACGCCTTGCTACTGTGTATTGTGTATGTACTGCACGCCTTGCTACTGTGTATTGTCACTGTGTCTTTTGATCCTACAGTACAAGTTGTGTCAATATGTGCTGCATGTCATTCTACTCTGTTTCTATATTATAAAACAATTTAAGGTTTTCTATCTGTCTGTTTGTCGACGCATATCTCTGTCACTTTTGCATGTATGGGGCTAAAATTTGGTGTGTGATCAAGCGGGGGGCATTTGGGTGCAACGTAGATTTACATTTTTCAAAATTCTTCCAAGGGTGGGGATGTTGGGAGGTCACAATTTAAAAATGGCATTTACCTCCGTTAGTTTTGCCTACATGGTATTGAAATTTTGTGCGCAATCTAGCAGGTCCATTAGGGTGGTTCGCAGATTTAGATGTTTTTGAAATTCACCCAGGGGATGGAGATCTCGGGGGGTCACATACATGCAGGCTGCGAAATAAGGCCGGTCCGATCGTCCCGGACGAGTAGTTTCAGTGACCGGACTAGTCCTTATTTAGTGGAGCAGTCCCATAGGACTAGCTGTTATTATGTGAATTAATTTACGCTAAGTATACGCTAGTTGGGTGTTGTGATGGAATAAAACAAAATAAGACAGTAAGGTAGCATTTTATCACAGGCAGCTAAATATTCCGTACGACTGTCAGATGGGAAACTTACTGAACGCAGGGAATGTAAATGGCGGCTGTTTACATCCGGTTAGCGTAGGATAGGTAGTGCCACCTAGCGACCATGAGTGATGAGCGACATGGACTAACATACATGCGCGGGTTACAGACATCGTTACGTGCTATCCCGTCGTGATGGTAGTTGCGTTATTCCTGCATCGGGTGATTGTTTTAGCAAGTTACCAAACGCCAGCAATGTTACTGATTGTTTAGTCGGCTTCGGGAAAGAAAACGCTAATGAAAAGTATAGGGCAAATGATGCAACTTAGTTCGACAATGTCGGTCCTTTGTTGCCGTCAGTCTTCAAATTCTGCTGGCATCACCTTGTCCACGACTCCTGTTTGCTGCTCCTGTTTGCTGCCCCTGATTAAACTAGTAATTTCTTCTGATAACTTTGCAATTGGATCTACGAAATCACATGTATTTGTTTCTATTAATGACACATTTAATTGAAATGGGAAACGGCTTGTTTTCTTTATGAAATAAAGCCACTTTTACTATGTGTCACACATATATGACCAGCGATAGAAATAAGCCAGAATATTTACTTGTCCGCCGGACAAGTAAGTTTTGAAATGTCAAGGGAATTCGAAGCTTCGGAAAAAAACATAAAAAAAGTAAATTGCAAAAAAATTGCAAAATTTGTTTCGATCCATTATCATTACTATATATATATATTCATCACGAATATTAAAACTAGACACGTTACATAATGTATACCAATATTTTAGTGATGCTGATATGAACGCTTTTATTAATAACAAATAATTATTACGATGATAGGAATGAGACAATTGTTATCCTTGCTATTTGTTATAATGTTGCAAAAACTTTTTTTGTTTAATATGGTATATACATATATAACATAACACTGCTGTACAATTTTGGCATCAGTTTGTCATTGAAAATGGCACTCAACTATCAGGAACACGACCAATGCAAAGCCAGGAAATGTCACAAAAATCATAATAAACTATAATATATTCTGATATTATTTTGTTCAGTCTCTATGAACTTCAATATTAACAAAGCTCAGTATTTTACAAACGAAGATAATATTCAATTGATCATGAGCAAACAAACGCATATTTTTACTAAATTTTATATTACCATTTCAATTATGTACGAACAGTTTTAACGGTGCCCGAATTACGTCTACCGGGCGGAATATAATTTATAGATTTAGTTACGACGTAACGTCGCAGACCGATGTAGTTTGCGGAAGCCGACATATCAACGGCGGTTGGCACCCTGCCGCGCGTCTTGCATAAAATTTGGCTTCGAAAACTCGCAATTTATGTTTAGAATAAATATTACACAGACACAACAATTCTGAAATGTCATTAATATTCCGTTTATCAACCATCACCATAGATTTACCGGAGAGCCAGTTACAAGTTTTGAACTTTTTATCGATTTGGGACTGGATCGGCTAACGACGTTTGATGACTTGGAAGACTGCCGAGTCCGCGTGGGTTAGGTGTAATAATGGTTAAAAATATATCATTATTCAAATAACAGGTAGCGATACAAAGTCTATTATTTCCAAAGTTCGTCAAATGTGATCCGTGGGTGGAAGCAAGTTGTACGTCGGCCAAACTGAACGATTTACGATTTTATGAAATACAGCCTCGATCAACGATGGCTGATGCGGAGTCTGTCCTACGCGTGTGACAGAGCTAGGTCGGTGCGCTCGGCGAATGACCCTTTTAACGCAGGCACTAACCTTGGTCGAACGCTGAAGTACAACACTTTGGCAGCGGAACGACAAGACGCTGACACACTAACAAGATTGCAACGTGCGCGATTGCTAGCGAACTTCATTTACGTTTGAATTTCCTCAAATAAAAAGTTTGCAATGTTGCATGCGTCACTATTTACTGTAAATTTTCACTTGTCCACCGGATAACCATGTAGAGTCATTTTACTTGACAAACGGACAAGTGCTATTTCGAACGCTGATGACACAACAGTATGATTGATGGTACCTGGCACGTTTATTTTTAAGGACTACTAAAATAATATCAGGACTAGTTGTTTCTAAGTCAGCTAGTCCGACGGACTACCTGTCAACTAAATCCACCGTGCACCCTGTACATGTGACTGTATTTTCCCCCAGGCAATGTTAGGTAACTCGACTAGTTGTACATAATAGCCTACATTATGTACCCCACTGTTGTTTCAGCCCTCATCAGTCTGGGTGCCCACAGTCGCACCATCGAGACCCTGGATGTGGGGTGGTGTGAACACATCACGGCCCAGGGCGCCATCAAGATCTCTGAGACCTGCCCCACCCTGCAGTACCTCGGCCTTATGAGGTGTGACCTGATCACCATCCCCACGATGGAGCTCCTCGTCGAGAAGTTCCCCCGAGTAAAGTTCTCCACCATGTGGCTTGACTGTAACCGGCTGATACAGATGGCTAGGAGCCAAGGCTTCCTACAGAGTGCACCCGCTCTCAGGAGGTAGTCCACTGAGTCAGGGCTTCCTACAGAGTGCACCCTCTTTCAGGAGGTAGTCCACTCAGTCAGGGCTTCCTACAGAGTGCACCCTCTCTCAGGAGGTAGTCCACTCAGTCAGGGCTTCCTACAGAGTGCACCCTCTCTCAGGAGGTAGTCCACTCAGTCAGGGCTTCCTACAGAGTGCACCCTCTCTCAGGTGGTAGTGAGAGAGGACTGGTTCACTAACATTCTCTTGAGCTCATAACCTGATTTTGCTCTTTAAAATTGACTTCGCTCCTTGACAATGGTCTGTTACATATGGAAAACTGTCAACATCGGGTGCTGCCACTGGGGCACGTCTGCTGGTGTGTCATTGAAATAGTGTCCCTATCATACGGCAGCAGCTTTTTTGTATTTTTAAAAAGCTCCATAAATTGAACAGTGGATTCTATTTAATGATGGATTCTCCTTGTGAGCTCTTTATCCTACAGAGCAGACCCTCTCTCACGGTCTAGTCGACTGAGTCGGGGCTTCCTACAGAGTATACCCTCTCTCGGGGTGTAGTCGACTGAATCAGGGCTTCCTACAGAGTGCACCCTCTCAGGGTGTAGTCAACTGAGTCAGGGCTTGCTACAGAGTGCACCCTCTCTCAGGGTGTAGTCCACTGAGTCAGGGCTTCCTACAGAGTGTACCCGTTCTCAGAATGTAGTCCATTGAGAGAGTCGGGGCTTCTACAGAGCATACCCCACCTCAGGGTGTAGTCCACCGAGAGAGTCGGGGCTTCTACAGAGCATACCCTATCTCAGGGTGTAGTCCTATATATCTACTGGAGTTGTTTATGTGTGAAAAAGTTCATAATAAATTATCTTTTTACATAATTCACAGTAAAATTTACCTTTTCTCTTTGGTTGCATTATGTCAGCTTTCTGCTGTATTAATCAGACAGTCTACCATGTCGCTTTCTAATGGTAGTCAGTCTGAAAGCTGACAAACTGCAACAAAAAGATAAATTTGACTGTGAAATGATATACATAAAAAGATGAATTATTTAGAGATGTTCTTGCACATTGTCACATTCTGTGTGAATGCTGTTGCCAAGATAATCTATTGAAATGTTCCATTATATCGTATTCAACTTGGATGCAGTGAATTCAGTGTTTCACAAGGCGATCTGCCACGGGGTATTGAGACTGATAAAATCAGCAGTGCCACCTGGTGTATGCGAGGATGCCCGGACACGAAATGGGATACGACTTGACAAGTAATGCCAATGACTGTCATGCCCATGTAGCGAATTTGAGTATCACGATTGGCACATCACCTGAAAGTGAGGGCAGAAGTTTGCACTGGATAATCGACAGGTCAGATCTACTGGTTAAGTATATGGCTGAGAAGGAATATCGATCATGTGTAAAATATAGTTATCAGGAACATGGTATAATTAGCTAAAGTTGCTGTGTGTGATTGAGTAATTTTCTTGTCTAACGAGATTGTGTGATTCTGTGAAAAATGTTTGAATAATATTAATAAACAAAATATGTCGTAACAATAGCATACATTCGTCATTCCTTGGCAAGTTTACCAAATGACTGGTGACTGGTTGATTACAAGACATTCCTAAGACTACAAGCTGGTTGTAGCACTTTCTTGCAATGTAAAGGTAAAAAGAAAAGGTAAGTTCTTATATAGCGCAGTATCCAGTCCTTTGGACTTCACTAAACGCTTCACATTTTACTCCCTGGCAGACCTGTTCAATCGAACACCATCTCAACTTCTCTGGGAAGGATTCAGCCACATTGCATTTAATGCACGAAGACTACTCATAACATATATCCACCACTGCCTATAGCCAAGTACTCATGCATACAGCTGAATGAACTGGAGCAACGTAGAGTAAATTAACTTGCCCAAGGTTCGACATGGCCACACAGGATTCGAACCCGAGTTCTTTCAGTTGAGAATCCGATGCTCTAGACACTGCACCCTATGTAGACCTTCCTTACCAATGACTGATTGCTAGATGAACTAACATACACCTAATAGATATTTGGTGAAGTATAAAGTGCTTTGAGAAGTCCTAAGGAGGAGACCCCATGCTGCATATGTACAGTACTTACCTTTGCCCTTTTATGTAGGAGAAATTCCTGCATCTACTGGCGTAAGTAATCTGTTGTTTCTGTTAACGGTTTATTTGTTAAAGATTCTCAACAAAATATGTTCACAACAGACAGTTTATTACAAAAAGACATACTGCTTATCGTACAAACAACATGCACGTAAGCATAACACTAGTTCCAGGACTAACGGAGGTTAACAGCAAATAATATAACTCACCTTGTATCATTATGCAATTTTATTACGACAGAAATGATATAGCAAATGAATGAAATGATGCACGACTTGTTAAATAGCAAACTTAAGATATATTACGATTCAAAACTTACACCAAGAGCGAATGTAAACAAAATAATAACATAAAAATAGTTCTAAGGTGCCAATATTCGTGGCATCCCGAGTTTGGTGGCACAACAAAACCAAAAGTTTTGGCAGCTCAAGATCGGCGTACAATGCAAACGTCGTCAACAGATGGTTATGCTAAGGAGCTAAGCAATATTACAAACACTAGTACTTACTAATATTCAACAAGCAAAACATCACTAGTGATCATGCCTTGTGTAAACAGGTAAATGGCATTGTAACTCGGTGTCTGCTAGCATTCAACACAGAATCAGGTCACTCGCCCAAGTCTCAAGCGGGAAAGGGTCATTTGCTCAGTTTTGAAAAAAATTGCAATAAATGAAATGAAAATTGCAAACGTTTCTATTGTTTATTTGGTAACAGAGTAGGTACAAACAAACAAATCATAATTGTCATTGCTAAAACTCGGGAAACAATTTAGATCATGTTCTAGCTGACCTATACTCGGCTAGAACCTACCTGGGTACAGTGGACAGAAATTAAGTCGCAGGAAAAAAGTCACAGGAATAAAGTCATAACAAGGTTGACAGGTTGATGAAATGGTATGAAAAATGGCAAATGTTGTTCAATTTTGGGAAATGTAAATGCCTCCACACAAGACATGGGAACGAAGATGTAGAATATACAATGGGAGGTTCTGTACTAAGTACTACTGTAAAAGAAAAGGACTCAGGGTTAACCATTAGTGCTGATATGAAGGTTTCAGAGCAGTGTGGTATTGCCGCTTCAAAGGGAAATCAAATCCTTGGATTAATTAGGCGAAATATAATGTATAAGGAAAACGAGCTAATAATACCGCTGTACAAAACAATAGTTAGGCCTCATTTAGAATATTGTATTCAAGTGTGGAGGCCATATCGCAGGAAGGACATAAATATGCTAGAAAGAGTACAGAGGAGAGCAACTAAAATGATACCATAACTGAGGGATCTTAGTTACAAAATTCGCCTAAAAGAACGTGGTTTAACAACACTAGAGACTAGGACATTGAGAGGAGATCAGATAGAAGTGTTTAAAATATTGAATGGTTATGAAAATGTTCTCAGTTACGAAAGATAGAAGGACCAGAGAACATGAAGTTACATTAATAAGGGAGCAGTGTAGATCAGACATAAGAACGTTCTCATTCTCACAAAGGACTGTAAATTAATGGAATAGATTATCTCCTGATTGTGTTGATGCTAGTAGCGTGAATGTGTTTAAAAATAAAATCGACATGTACCTCAAAAGGGCAGGATACACGTAGATAAAAAAGTACTGGACTCTCGATAAGCCAAAAGGCTTCCTTGTCCACCTGCCATCTAGAGTTAATTTTCTGGATGGCAATCTTGTTAAATCTTAAACATAATTTATTTAAAAACTACACTAAATACAAAGTTTTGCATTTTTTTATTGATATTTCAACTAAAGTTTGGTGTTTACGAAACTCAGTTTTGTACATTTACATTTGAGCACAAGTGAGATTTATAAGTGACTTTTTATCAAACTTATGGATTGAATTTTGTGATATATTAAGTTAACTTTGATTAATAAATAGTTTATAAATGACTTTTATCAACCTTATGGACTGGATTTTGTGTTATATTAAGTTAACTTTGATTATTAAATATTCACCCAAATTTATTTAACTTTCAATTTATTTTATTTTTTACAACTGGACAAATGACCCTTTTCCCACTTGAGTGCTGGGCAAGTGACCTTGTAAATGTACCCCTTCAACACAGACATAACCATACACACACAGTTCCGTGCAAACATTCATCTTGCAAGCACAAATTTCCCCAAGTTATACCACAAAACAACGATTGTTATAAGTATGCAATTGTGTACAATACCGATGACGACAATGAAATATCTATAAACTGACAAGCACAGATACAAGACTGGTTACGTTGTGGAAGCTCTTACAACTACTGTAAGCAGTCAGTAACTATGAACACTTTATGGAGACTAGAACAAGGATAGTACATGGATGGAGGATATCAATGTGTAAGCAAGATATTTAATATATCTTGATGTAACCTACATAACTATATGCTTATCATCGGAATAATACTATTATGATGACAGGCATAATATACAGTTGGTGGGTGCATGTCAGTAATAATTTTTTGTATTTTTGTCTAACATCTGTTGAAACATTGTCTGTAGTAATGCATGTTTAGTTGTATAAAGTGAAACCTCGACAACTTGGAAACACTGGCATTCCAACTTCATTTCACATGAACGCAATTCCCAAATACAAATACCTGCTACGTGCAAGATTCGTTTATCCGGAAAACTCACTAAATCCACATACATTTTTCTGGGGGCCAAAGTTTCCCGATGAACTACCTGGTATATAATTTGTGTATACGGACACATTGCTACATATCAAAAGATCAGTGTGCTAATGTTACGACTAGAATTAACCAGATAATTAATGTAGATCTATCGACTCAAGGTATGGGGGGAATAAAATACATAGCCAATGGAGATGCAGAAGCCATAGCATTGCAGGTAACTGAATTACATGTCACAAGTTAGTAGTTGGCAGTGAGTGATATGAACCAAGCCTGGTGCTGCTGTAGCGGAGCTGCTGTAGCTGGTGTAGCTGGTGTAGCTGTGGCTGGTGTAGCTGTCAGTTACACCATCAGCTGTCTGGAGTGAGGATGAATCTACAGACAGGGCAGGTCCCAGACTGCAACAGAAACAGTCTGGGTATATTTCACTTTAAAGAAATGGGTATATTTCACTTTAAAGAAAAGCAAAGTAAATTGTCAGTTTTGTTCGGGAAATACATAAATTTTTAAGGATTGTGTCATGTTTCTTAGTAGTCTGACCCTATCATACACTCGTGTTATCTACAGCTCAATTATGAAATAAAATGTATTAAAAATAGCAGATAATACATGCTTGTATTATTAACAAAAATGTACAACAGAAATGTAGAAAAATTCCACACAGCAGCCACCCTGTATATTATAGTGGCATGTAACGGGAAACAGAAATACTATTCTGGTGGGGAGGTTGTATGTCTACAGAGTATCCTACCTTGTGTATCCAGACTTTGATACATAGGTGATGGAAGAGATGTTGGCATGGCAATGACTTGGCATCTTCTCCCGCCTCAAAGTTGCACAAGCAAATGGGGCAGGTCAAATCATCTTCTCCTGTCAACCACAAACATACACCATTACATAAGAATTAACAAAGTTTATCACACCTGGGTTCAATTCACTTTTATCAATTCCAATGCATGTGTATTTACCAAGGATCAATTCCAATTTCCAATTCAATCTACTCACAAGAAGGATCAATTCCAATTCAATAAAATTAATTTTTATTCAATTCCAATTCAATTCTAATTCATGTCGGCAACATTAGCTGTTTTATTGTAACTTAAGTTTCTGCACATTGATGGGCAATGAAGCCCCAGTGAAAATCCACTGACGCAAACATTAGCCCTGTAATTTCTTTAATTAAGCATAAGCCAGGAAGTCCATAATAAAAATACCTGCTCTGTTCTCAAAGAGACATTGCTAAGCAGGCCTTGTGCCAAGTACTGCAATCTGAGTGTTCTGAAGGGTTATGTTGACTCAAATCAGACAACCTGCACCATACAGTGTGGTACCACCTTGCAGCTGCTAAAGAAGAAAGGGGATGCTGAACTCTGGACATTGGCAAATGCTAATTCACCCCCTCAGCAAACAGTCATTTTGGTATGTGGTTGTCAATTAGTGGTGATTCCAATTACCACTTAGCAGCCCTGTTATATGCTGCTATTACAACTGGGGTACACAGGGATTGAGAGAGCTGAGAACGGCTAGATAAAGAATTGCAGCCCATGTTTTGTTTGGTGACAAATCCTTTCAAATACTGGTAGTTCTTTTGGTGGTTATTTTATTCTGGTCTTTCACCAAAAACTTTACACTTTAACATATATTTTTAGTTTATACATGTCAATTTATATAGAAAAACGTCATAAATTTATTTTCTGTTTTGATCAATTCATTCAATTCATCTTATGTTGTGGGACTCAATTCCAATTCAATCTATTTGGTTTTATTCAATTCAAATTCATGCATTTTGTTGATTAATTCAATTCAATTAAGAATTGAATCCAGGTCTGGAGGTGATGCCCAGTGGACAATTGCCCAGTGGACAGTTGCCCAGTGGTCAAATGAAAAAGTGGACACTTGCTCAGTGACAAAAAAATTCCATAAATGTAATAAGTAAATTTGACATTAACATTATTTAACACATTATTTATATTATTATATTCCTTAATTTAGGATTAAATTGTTTGTTAGATAATTGACATAGTTTAGGATTAAATTGTTTGTTAGATAACTGACATAGAACAGTTTGCCCCAGCTTTTAATTGTATGAGGCTTCTGAAGCCAGACACAATGCAATTGGGGTTACCCTGGATAGGACATTATGGTCAGAATGCACATCACCTGGCTGCAGTGGATCTCTGAGCTACTCCAAGTTGGCACGAGCTGCTTAAAAGCAATTACAATAAATTGCTGTGGCTTCCACGGTCAGCCCACAGCATTAGACTTGCATGAATGCAAGTACATGAACTATGACCATATGAATGAATGTATTGTGAATGTATTGATTGACATTGGTATGAAAGTATTAATGTGTGCATATTTATGTTATATAAATAGTGTTATATCATGAAGTTCTTGTTGTTTTATTATAATATATTAATAATTTTATAAAACATATCAACATTATACTGTTATAAAAAAGGACTTACATTTCTTAATTTATGGAAATTGTGTTGTCACTGAGCAAGTGTCCACTTTTTCATTTGACCACTAGGCAAGTGTCCACTGGGTAACTAACCACTGAGCAACTGTCCACTGGGCAACTGTCCTACATTCTCCTGTAAGACAGTCCAGTACTCTGACCAGATGTCCTCCTACAGAAAGCAAACATCGTGCATTTTTATTAAATGTGTTCCACCCAAGACATTCTTTGAGTGTTGATGTCTATGTGTTAAAACCCAACACTGTAGTTGTTCAGTGTTATGAAAGACTATTGAAGGCCACTTACCATTGGGTTTGATGCTGACCGACGGCAGACCATCAATGTAGGAGTCGCTGACCAGAGGGGGCACTTGGTCACTCATCAGGTCAGGGTAGACGGTCAACATCTGGGTGATGACATTCTGACACACAGAAACAAGCTAACATGTGACTGAACATGCTTCAGGATAATACATTTTTATGCTTTCTTTTTGAAATATCTAATACACGATACGATGCCACCTTCCTCCATACTTGTGACATGATGATTTCATTATACATGTGAGATAGTTTGTAATTCCCCTCGTCTCAATTCATCGATAGTAGGGAAGGAAACCAACAGAAGAACACGACATGTAAAAGAAGCCGTATGCACAAGGTTGACCAGAACACTAACCAATCGAGATGAGGATAATTATGAATTATCTCACATGTACTTCATACATTGTATGTAATGTGGAAGTATGCGTGACACGTTGACTAAAGACTTTACAAGTACACTGTATAAGGTAAAATCATGTACTGGATATGTCAAAAAGAAATTGTCTGCACTGCTACCACATGTCTCCAAAATGCATGAACTAGTCAGTGCATGGTGTTAGAAAGCATTCCAATACTGTGGTCATTTACTACACTATAGAAACACCAGTGGTAGTACACTAGATGCATGCACTGTGGGTCCATAATCAGTTTCCAGATCGATATACTGTACTGGAACTCTTCTACAGGTCAACAGTAGAAAGCATCCTGAGATTCTGCGCCACGATGTGGTGCCCATGCATGAAAGCCGGTGACAGAAAGATCTTTCGAAAGACTGTGAAAAGAGCCCAGAAAATCGTAGGCAACAGCCTAACAATAGTGGACAATATCTGCGCTGGAATTGTCATCGGGAAGGCGATTGCGTACTTACAAGGCAAGAACGAGCCAAATGAGGTGATCCTTTGTGTCAACGGCCATAGCAACCATTAACTCTTGAGATAATCTGACCGACACAATATTAAATAAATTATGATTTGTGTATATGATGTTTTGTATCGAATTGCCCATGAAGTGTACACCAAATTCCTTGTAAAGGCATAATAAACTATCTTATCTTATAACAATGAATATTATTTTAGTTAACTCTACGTGCGACTACTCCAGTGTTTGAAATACCACAATGCATGTATTACGAAACCACTGCGATTAATTCATAAGGGGCATGTTTTGTGAAAACCCTAAGGTGGGCGCACACGTTGTGAAACCCCCGAGATTGGTGCACATGGTGCATGCACTGTACACAGCCTCATGAGATTCATGCACTGTGAGTGTACTGAGACAGGTGTGTGTGTCTGTGTGCGCGCACGCGTGCATATGTGTGCATGTTTGTGTGTGTGGTGCGTGTGTTTGTGTGTGTGCGCATGAGTGTATGCATGTGCGAGTGTGTATGCCCGGACACCGTTGCCGGACTTACATGGAACATGGCCTGGAGGATATCATGGTGTCCACTCTGTCTGAGGAGCAGGTCCAGTGGACATACCTCGGACAGGCTGAAGCTGAACGGCTGGTCATACCCATCACTGACGTCACTGAAAACACATCGTCACATGACTTAGCTCATGCCACTAACCACTAAACAATCACAGACGCCACTGCAAGCAAGTCTAGGTTCAAGTCACTGGTCATACCCACCACTGACATCACTGCAAACACACTGTCACACTGTGTCAATTAGGTAAAGTCGGTGGTCACAAAACAATCACAGACGCCACTGCAAGCAAGTCTAGGTTCAAGTCACTGGTCATACCCACCACTGACATCACTGCAAACACACTGTCACACTGTGTCAATTAGGTAAAGTCGGTGGTCACAGAACAATCACAGACGCCACTGCAAGCAAGTCTAGGTTCAAGTCACTGGTCATACCCACCACTGACATCACTGCAAACACACTGTCACACTGTGTCAATTAGGTAAAGTCGGTGGTCACAAAACAATCACAGACGCCACTGCAAGCAAGTCTAGGTTCAAGTCACTGGTCATACCCACCACTGACATCACTGCAAACACACTGTCACACTGTGTCAATTAGGTAAAGTCGGTGGTCACAGAACAATCACAGACACCACTGCAAGCAAGTCTAGGTTCAAGTCACTGGTCATACCCACCACTGACATCACTGCAAACACACTGTCACACTGTGTCAATTAGGTAAAGTCGGTGGTCACAGAACAATCACAGACGCCACTGCAAGCAAGTCTAGGTTCAAGTCACTGGTCATACCCACCACTGACATCACTGCAAACACACTGTCACACTGTGTCAATTAGGTAAAGTCGGTGGTCACAGAACAATCACAGACGCCACTGCAAGCAAGTCTAGGTTCAAGTCACTGGTCATACCCACCACTGACATCAAACACACTGTCACACTGTGTCAATTAGGTAAAGTCGGTGGTCACAGAACAATCACAGACGCCACTGCAAGCAAGTCTAGGTTCAAGTCACTGGTCATACCCACCACTGACATCAAACACACTGTCACACTGTGTCAATTAGGTAAAGTCGGTGTCTACAGAACAATCAGTGTAATCAATGTGTTTACTAAGTAATTATTACTGCAAAATTTAGAACATTTTCATTAATTACTGAAAAGTCACTAAATAGAGAGAGTGGTCACTCACTGCTGAACACTGTCTCCCTCCTCGTTCTCGGCAAACTCAACTTCGTTCCTCGCAGCCCACATCGCTTCTACAACCACATACAAGATACATAAACACTGCATAGATGGCACAATGCATAAAGTTAAACGGAATAATATATGTCTCATTAAAACTAAGGCCCAGTATTTTTTAAAGAATCGCAATGCAGTATTGTTGTAGCGACATGGTTAACTTTTGTAATCAAACAGGGATCGGCTGTATTTGATGTGATAGACAACATTATGATGGTCTCCATAACAAAATATTATATAAGAATTATAATATTATAAATAACATTGGTTATTCATGAAAAACCTTTACAAAAGTTAACATTAATTTTTATCTTCCTAAGGATCTTGTAAAATAAATAAGAGTTTGCAGTAATCGCACGATCGTAAGAGAAGGCAACATGAAAAGGGTGGGCAAAATATTAAGCAAATGAACACATGGTTTAAATATAGCACAACATTTTTGCTCTGAATGTATTACGAAAAATAATTGTATTTTATTGATTTTTCAATAATTTTTTGGTACAGTTCGCAAAACTAATTCTGCGAACTTACATTAATCAAGCTGTTTGGTTTAGTGTCATAGGTTCTCTGTGGTTACGCCACCATGGATTTTTATAACATAATGTCAAATGAAATATGATGTTAAAATAAACAAGTTATTCTTTTGTCATCTGGCATTGTGCAGAGATACCTTCAATGTAATAATGGTAAGTGCATTCAGAGAGAGCACACCTCTTTCATCTTGTACCCACCTCCAATATTATGACACATCGTACAGTCACATTCAAATTCGTCATCAGCATCGTCACCATCATCACATCCGTCATCGCTGTTACCGCTGGAATCCTGAAATACCATCCAACGCATCAACCATAGGGTGCATGTGTGAATGATGTGTCATCGTTGCAATGTCAGTGACAGTACCCAAAAAGGAACATTGGTTTGAAGGAACAAAACTAAACAACAAGAACAACTGCAGTAAACCACTTCTTCTTTTAAACTGTGTGCAGTATTCTGGCTAATTACAGCACCACACAATTCAGTATCTGCAATTTATTTGAATAGGCATCACATGCAGATTTTAGAAAAAGGCATCTGGGTTTAAAACAACTACAAATCAATTATGTGCACCAAACAGCATGTTGTGTACCTTCCATGCAAAGCGTGACAGGTGCATTAAGCCATTAACTTATATTTTACGTGCGCGCAGCGGCGTCGCAGCAGCACCGTCTCGTTTACTCGGCACCTGGGTAGTGTTTTATTTCAACCTCTATTTTTGCGCTCTTTTCCCGGTCGTTTACGTCATTCGCAGCGGGATTCCTTTTGCGGGTAAGTCGAACTTTCTGTACGTCCTTTTCTTTTTCAAATTTGATCAAAATTATGGTAAATTTAATCGATTTGATGACATAGCTGTGTTTCAGTTGCAAAATTTATAGTCTAGTAATGATTTGTATCGAACGAATATGTCTGTAGGTAGATCTATAGGATTAAATTAGTATGTGTTGAAAATTTTGTTGCCGTAAATGCTCGTGCAATGTGGTTTTTGCGCCATTCAAAACATGTGACATTTGAGCGATCTGTGTCAATATGACCGAGAGCGCGTCACCGGAGACGCGGACCGAGATCGTGGAGTGCCTTGATCATGACTTATTTAATTAATGTCTGTGCCTTTTAGTGAAAACAAAAACAACAGTATCTGATTTAACTTTAAGATAGGGCCTATAATTATAATAATATTACTTAAGTTATTAATTTATTTAATGATTATAATTTATAGTTATACGGGTCAAGCCAATTCTGCTACTATTAATATTAATTAATGATATAGTATTACTATTATTACTAGTAATCGTAGTATTATTAGTATGATGTTGTCAACTAGTAGTATTTGTTAGTCAGAGTTAGGTTTATACATTTTAGTTTGACTGAGTTAGGCTTGCTAGAATTTAGAAAATAAAATTTTTATATCCAGTCCTGTTAATATTCAATTTGTTTTGAAAGGCTGATATTTAAAATAACTAACAATCAATTAATTGTTTTATTAAATAGATTATTTAATCAGTTTGTCACTTTAAATTAAAATGATGTACCATGATTCATCAAAAGTTGTCAATGTGTTTAGCATGCAATGCATTATATTTGTGATGGTGACATGTAGAATTTTACAGTTATCTTAGCCATAAGTAACAAGGGCAGGGATATCAAAATATTTTACAAGATTTTGCAATCAAGATTTTACATGTAGAATAAAGATATTTATCATTGTATGATACATGACTGTCTTGTTATTTCAGATATTTTGAGATTGACTGATCTTACAAACACAGTGACTCTTATCTTAAGTATCAATCAAAGGTTTTGTCAAGATAGTTAAGAACTTAACTTAAGGACATTACGTTAAGTGACTATTTAACTAACGTCATTAGTTAAATAGTGTGATTAAAGAGTGAATGAAAGTATGGCAGCAATATTCCTAAATAGATCTGAGTTAGATGCATATGCCAGAAAAACATTTGAAAATTGTGTACTTGGTAAAGATGATGTAAGTGTTAGCAAAGGTTTTTTATATTGTGTATATCTTTCTGCAAACAAGGACATGAATAACGCAACACACAGTCTCATGAACATTTTAACAACATGCCCCTATTTGTCACTTAGAAATCTCATCAGGACTGTTGTTGAAGGAGTGAAGAAATTCAGGGTATTCCCAAAAGGGTGTCAAGGGTTAGTGCAATATCTGAAATCATGTTGAAGAACACAACGTTATTTTACAAGATACTGAACAGCGATAGAAATAAGCCAGAATATTTACTTGTCCGCCGGACAAGTAAGTTTTGAAATCTACCTGTCCGCCAAAATTTTAACTTGTCCGATTGGTTGTGAAGGGGAATCGAAGCTTCGGAAAAAACATAAAAAGTCTGTCTTATTTTTATGACAACACGATGTTCCTGCTGTTTCGTTGCACGTACATCTGAGTGACTTGTGATCAAAGACACAATTTGATTTAATCTAAAAAATTTGAAATTGCAAAATTATTTGACAGATCTAGGTCGGTGCGCTCAGCGGATGACCCTGTTAACGCAGGCACTAAACTCGGGCGAACACTGACATACAACACACTGGCGGCGGAACGATAAGACGTCGACACACTAACGAAATTGGAATGCGCGCGATTGCTAGCGAACTTCCTCAAATAAAAATTGAATTTCCTCAAATAAAAAGTTTGCAATGTTGCACTCGTCACTATTTAATGTAAATTTTCACTTGTCCGCCGGATAACCATGTCGAGTCATTTTACTTGTCCGGGTCAAAAATCACTTGTCCCGGACAAACGGACAAGTGCTATTTCGAACGCTGCTGAAATATGAACATTGCTGCACAGATCTTGCAGTCTACTGGCATTAAACTATGAGACAATCAACTGCCAATATTACAAAAAGACTGCATTGTGAGCACACCAGACTTCTTCTTCATGACTTGACTCCCATGGGGAGTAACACAGAAAGCAGTCTTGCATTTGGCGCATTTGGGTCCAGCGACGGAATACTGTGAACAATTTATGAACATTACTTCATCAAGTTCATGTTGAAATGCAGAACATTACATTATGAAGCAGTGACAATTTATTACTGGACTGTACTGAGCCTGCAACATTCATCCAACCTGTCAGGACACAGTCACACATAGACACAGTGAAGTATGACTACTGTATTGATCTGTTGAGTTTGTGTGTTATTTAGCCAATATTTACTTATTAATAAAGTTATTGTTAATGATATATATGACTTGTTAATGTATATTTATTATAAAGTTTAATGTGGTGGTAAACATTGCATAAATTATATAACTGTCTTCATAATTATGGACATTCCAGCCTTTTATCGAAATGTAGTGGTCAGTCGTTAGCGTGCTAATATTAGCCAATATTAACTTATTAATTAAGTTGCTGTTAATGTAAAATGACTGGTTAATGTACATTTATTACTATAATTAATGTGGTTTACTGCTTTCATAAATGATACAAATATCTTCATAATCATGGACATTATGGCCTTTTACTGAAATGTGTCAGTTTGCCGAGGTTGCGTACTAATTAGCCAATATTGACTAATTAAATAAATTATTAAATAATTTGTTAATGTATATTTATTACCATTATTAATGTGGTTATACACATTGCATAATATGTATAAATATCTTCATAGTCATGGACATTATGGCCTTTTACTGATATGTTTTGGTCTGTCGAGGTTGTGCGCTAATTACCCAATATTGACTAATTAATTAAATAATTATTATTTTTTAATGCATATTTATTACCATTATTAATGTGGTTATACACATTGCATAATATGTATAAAATCTTTATAATCATGGACATTATGGCCTTTAATTGGAGCGTTTTGGTCTGTTGAGTTTTGCATGCTACATAACTAAAATTAACTAATTAATTGCATTAATTTGGTTATAATTAGTACTAAAAATATTAAATATTATAAATTTATTACTCTTGTCAATGTGTTTGAAAACCCTGAAGACAGTATTTAAATATCTGTATAAATAAAAAAGTTATTACATTTTAAAGCAAATATTTACCTATAGAAAACACAAAAATGAGTCCATTTTGCCATTGTAAGAGATACACAAAAATGACGCTGTTTTTCCATCTTAAAATCGCAATATCTTTTGATCTATTAAAGGTATCTTAATAAAATAAACAGTTATGTGATCCTTAAACAATTACCTTTAATTTAAGCCCATTCCCAATGTTCTAGCATGATATTTAATTTTTTGTTGAAGTGCCTAACCACAGCCAGGATGGTATGGTGTGACTAGCACAGTGGCCAGTACCTATAGTAGATATAGCAAGGTGTAAACCCCCTACCCCACTGGGGAAGTCCCCGATGTCTTCCACGTGGATCTCGATCTCCTCCTCCACTGACTCATCAGTGTCCAGCACAAGGTCACAGAGGTCGTCAAACCCGTCATCTGACTCCTTGTCACCGTCAAGTGTAACTGAAACATGTAATAACGTGAGTAGTAGCTGATAATTTCTCTGGGAATGAGATATATTATGATAACAAACATTGAGATTCAGCTTCACAGGACTTCAGGTATAACCGAAACATGTCATAATGTAATATGCTGATCATTTCTCTGGGAGAAATCATTATGATGAATTACAAATGTTAAGATTCAGCTGCACTGTAGTTGGTGCAATGTAGTTGGTGCAATGTAGTTGGTGCAATGTAGTTGGTACAATGTAGTTGGTGCAATGTAGTTGGTACAATGTAGTTGGTACAATGTAGTTGGTACAATGTAGTTGGTGCAATGTAGTTGGTGCAATGTAGTTGGTACAATGTAGTTGGTGCAATGTAGTTGGTACAATGTAGTTGGTGCAATGTAGTTGGTGCAATGTAGTTGGTACAATGTAGTTGGTACAATGTAGTTGGTACAATGTAGTTGGTTCAATGTAGTTGGTGCAATGTAGTTGGTGCAATGTAGTTGGTACAATGTAGTTGGTGCAATGTAGTTGGTACAATGTAGTTGGTACAATGTAGTTGGTGCAATGTAGTTGGTACAATGTAGTTGGTGCAATGTAGTTGGTACAATGTAGTTGGTGCAATGTAGTTGGTACAATGTAGTTGGTGCAATGTAGTTGGTACAATGTAGTTGGTGCAATGTAGTTGGTGCAATGTAGTTGGTACAATGTAGTTGGTGCAATGTAGTTGGTGTAATGTAATTGGTGCAATGTAATTGGTGCAATGTAGTTGGTACAATGTAGTTGGTGCAATGTAGGTGGTACAATGTAGTTGGTACAATGTAGTTGGTACAATAATAAATTAATAATGAGATGTTGTTCTGCTAAATAACAATTATAATTCTTTAATTGTGTTGAATCATTTGGCGTCAGTTAGACCATTACTGAATTCAGTAACATTATAATAACCCAAACATAAACAAGAGAATTGTCAACAGTCTTACCAGGTACTTCTCACCTAATTAGTTAATTAATCTATATGCAAATAATTATGCTAATCTTTCTTAACATTGACCAGTTACCAAATTATTTAGATTGTCAATATGTACTTCAATGATATCCCTTAAATATATATTAGGTGATAGCCTATAACACGTCACTACTTACATAGGCTGGAATCATGACAGGGTGTGTCAAACAGTGGAGTGGCCACATTGGTTTCTTTAGAAGTGCTTTTCCTTTCAATGGTCTGAATATGTGATTCATCGCACCAATCAGAGGCTGTCGTACCAGCCACATCAGCTTCTTTTTCATCCGATGACTTCTCAGTAATGTCAAAACTCTCTGTGCAAGACTCCACGTCAGCGAGATTCGCCACAGAGTCAGCCTCGGTGAGACCCTTCGGCCTCGAGGCAGGTATGCTCCCTGTTGCACAACGAGCGTGCGGCAAATGTTTCCTCACACCATTATCTGTATCTTTAGACATGTGGTCAGGTTCAAGAACTTTGCTGCCGTTCTGAGACGTCGCCGCAGTGCTGGTCTGTTCTCCAGCATGCAGGACACTTCCTGGGTCAGTCGACGACCCGCTGTGTGGCTCGTCAGCAGCGGCCTCGTGGCCTTGACATTCAACAATACACATTGGTGACACAGGCTTCCCCGCTGACGATCGTCTCCGTGATGTTTTCACGTGTTTCCTCACTTCCTTGTCATGTTTATGGCTAGGGTCATTGATGTCGGAGTCATCTGTGTCAGCCATGTGGCTTAGACGTGTCACTTTGCATGACTGATGCTGTCTCCTTACTAACGTGTGGTCAGACTGGTCCGTAGATATCGGCAGTTTCTCAGTGATTTTACGAATTCGCTCTCTCAGCTGCTGCAGATTCACTGGGGTGTCACTGCCATTGACATTCGATGCAGCATCCCTTTTGTCATGAGTGTCACCATGCTGGGATGCCTTAGTGTCACCTTTCATCTTGCCACAAGAACCACATGCCTGGCCCACAGGCTCTTTCTTTGGGCATGTCTCATTTAAACCTTCACCGTGGAGTGTCTTAGCATTGTCCAGCATCTCATTCATGGCATCAGTGTCCTTACTCTTGACACCCGTTGCTTGGCGCTGACCATCAACTACTGAATCACTGGAGATGGAGGCCAGGGCGACATCACTGTGTCCAGTGTCACGGGTGCAGTCACTGGACTGTGACCGAGCTATGTGATTGAGAGCATGCTTGAGAGCAATCCCGGCGGCTCTCCACTGCCGCAAACGAACATCTTCGCACTTATTCTTGTCACATGCACTGACAGTGTCACCACTCACATCCATCACTGACTGTGAGATTGGTGTCACCCAGTCAGGTTGTGAAGTCGGCGTTGTCCAGTCTGTCTGTCCAAGTGGCCCATCGACGCTGCCACTTTTCGTTTTTTGTTTCACTCCATAAGAATAGCACAAGTTCTGTTGACCAATGACACTGCCATCGCCAAGTGTCTTTGCTGACATGTCATACGTCAAGTGAATTTTGTCAGTGCCACAGCATATACTTCGTTCTGTGGGCATCTGTTCCAAGTCGCAAGCTGAAACCATACCAGGTGTTGACTGGCCATTGTCTTTGCCCTTGTATGCAACAGGGCATGTCATCTTTCTACCTGCTTCAGCTAAAGATTTGTCCGCTTCTGCCTTGTCGGCCATCTCTGGCAATCTACAAGAAGTCACCTCGATTAATATAATGATTATATACCTAATATAATGACTGTATACAAAAGTTTCCAATTAAGTATAAAATCTACTATATATTAGATGATATGTACATAATTATGTGAAATTACAGTAGCAGAAGTCCATTCATAAATATGGCCACTCACAAAGAAAACACCAACAAAATGTATAACACTTATAAATAAAACTACAGTGCTCATGTTTACAGATTAGATAATGGATGAACTGACTTTGTAGTGTACAGTAAACAATACTCAGATTGAATGCCAAACCTATTCCACAACACAGCCAATTGGCAATAGCCTATGTATCCTGCCAGTCTGTCCTATACTGCAGACCAGGCTCAGCCTCGGGAGATGCTGCGATTTATGGTCCGTGTCGATGACCATGCTTGTCTGTCTTAACTCTCAACTTCAGTTAGTCAAGCACTATCCATTGCTTAATTGACAACTTTAAACATTATATTCCGATCTTTAGATTTTTGAAGTATTTCGTTTTGTTGCACCTCAGCTCGGGTTTCCAAGGATTTTAGCGAAAATCAGTCTTTGTGATATTTATACTGGATGTCCCTATTACCGCCGTACACAATGGAACACATAATTTTAACAACAAACCTGGACAGACATAAGATATTCATATTCTAAATCTCTACTATATATCTAATCACATTTGTGCAAACAAGTGGTTCAAAACGTTGTTTTGAATGTAGTAATTACAATTTAAATTTGTTAAATTGCATTGCTAGCGCAAATAGTCGTGTTATGTACAGTTATTACCACGCAGCGCACCCTTCACCACTCCTCGGTTTCGCTGTTCCAATGGTAAACATAGGTGGTAGCGCGAGATGTTAGTACGGCGACTTTTGACGTACTGTGAAATTGGCGTACATATCTATGTCAGAACTACGGAGCGCGGCTAGTGCAGTGGTTAGCACATCCGCCTGGCATGCCAGCGCTCTGAGTTCGAAACCCGGCATGATATTTGGTGTAAAAACCTGGCTCTCAACATTGGGGACTGTATATCCCTCGTGACTCGGAGATCACGTTAATGTCGGCCCCGTCTCAATTTGGCCTTTGGGACGTAAAAGAACTACTGAGGACGACAAGCACCCTGGCAGTGACCACCCTCACTCAGTGCCAGCATATTAGTAATTTTAAAGGTCGGTTTGGCGATAATGTTCTGAAAAAGGCTGACTAGTTGAATGAGACCTTATAAGACAATTACATTGTAACCACAATAATACAGACTATTCAGTTAATAGAACGTTGCCGAGCGCTGGAAACAACTAGAACTAGAACTTAATAACTTATGTTATGTCGAGTAATCGAGACTGCGTTCTCGCAGTGTCGATTTCAATTATTCATTTAAATGCACAGCGCTCCATTCTGTAAATTAAAATGTGAATGAGGTATGAACTGACCTTTGCAGCGTTCTCCACCGTTTCCCTTATTTATAACAGTCGTGCACTATCGGGCGTCGCAGAAATCAAGAATACCAAACACAAAACAATAAAATACACCAGCCAGGATGTCAAACCGGCGCATGCTCAATAGATGCGGAAATTCAAAACATCAACACTGCAACCACGTGGGTGCACTGATGGTTTATCCACACTTACGATGTCTGTATACGTATATCTGTATAGTATACACATCACACCAGTTCGCATGGTGGCTCATATGGTTTAATTTGTTTAGATGTTTGACGATATTACTCTGAAATGAATAAAGTTATTTACAAGATACAATGCTTGGAAGTATAGAATCCCAGTCTTTTATTGTGGTTGGGAAAAAACTTCTTCATTCTTCTTCTTCACAGTCTTGTGGTTACTTCTATCCAGAAGAATATTCCACAGTTTGTTGCACATGCGCGGTTTAAAAGGGTTGATAAAAACAGGGTTGATAAAAACAGTTGTTTATTTATTTATTTATTTTTTAAGAGGGTGTGTCTAGGTAGTATTTTTTACCCAGACCTCAACTGCCGCTTTGAAAGCTTTGAGGGTGCTGGCCGAGGACGCTTTGTCGGGGATCTTGTTCCATAAACGGATGGGGAAGAAGGAGTGGAAGTGCGTGTTTGTTCTGGAGTGAGGCAGGAGGAGCTTGTTGGGCTGTCCCCTGGTGATACGGTTGTTTGTTATCAGTGTACCCTCAGTTGACGTGATGTCCACAAGTCCACTCATTATCTTGTACATAAAGGTGGCCTTGTTGACAGTTCTTCTTTCTTTGAGGTAGTTGTAGTCTGTTTACAAGTTCTGTGGCACTGGTATAGTGGTTAAAATCATGGTAGATTCTCCTCGCGGCACGGCGCTGGACAGCTTCGATGGTGTTTACCAGGTGTTGCTGGTGGGGATCCCACACGACAGCGGCGTACTCCAACATGGAGCGGACCAGTCCTTTGTAGCAATGTGAGCGCACCTGTGGAGGGCACCCTTTAAGGTTTCTGTATATGAAAGCACTTGTACGGTTTGCCTTGGCAGTGGTTGTCTGTATGTGGTTTCCCCAGTGGAGGTCAGCGGTCAGCTCTATACACCTAGGTATTTGGCGCTGGTGACTCTCCCCAGTGGCTGCCGATGGAGTGAATACTATTTCCAAATATATGTTTGTTGAGTGTCTGATTTGCCGGAACTGATTATCATATGTTTGCGTGAGCATCTGGTATTGCGTTTGATATATTGTTCAAATGGGAAATCTAAATTTAAAGGTTGTGTTCCATCTTATATAATATGCTTATTCTTTTGATTTTCCTTCTTGTTTGGAGGGTGTCCCGCGTACTGCATGGAGATCTTAAGGAGTTAATTGTGTTATCGTTCCGGGCTCTCTAGAGTAGTTTGTGCTTAAACAATCTGGCGGCTTGTCTTTGTGTTCTTGCTATAGTTTTGATATTCTTTAGCCTAGGCAATGTGGATACCATGATGCTGACGCGTATTCAAGTATTGGGCGGGTAAGGGTTGTGTAAGCCACGGACTTGATATGGGTTGGGCATTTAATTATTTAAATTTCTCCTGATAATTTTCGGTATCTGTTGTGTTTTCTTTATGATTGAATTGTATTGTCCAATTTAATGTATTTGATATCTGTATGCCAAGATAACAGTGTGATTCAACAGATTTAAGTTGTTGTCCGCATAAGGTGTAGATATTTGGTGTGGATTTTCTCGAGGCTAGGGTCATTGTAAAGCATTTACTAGGGTTGAATTTCATAAGCCAACTGTCCTGCCATTCCTCAAAATGCAAGTTCAAGCAGATCGTTTTGGAGGAGAGATATGTCTTTGTCTGTTTTAATCGATTAATATAAGAGGTAATATCATCGGCGAAAAGGCGAACGTACATTTGAATATAGGTTGTCGGGCAGGTCATTTATATAAAATAGGAAAAGTGGTACCCCATTAGTACGTAACTCGAGTACAACGACATTATAGTACGAATATTCTCGTAGAGAAAGTATGAACACGTTTATTGTGACACTCGAGATTTAAGAGAAAAGAGGAAACGGGGCATGGTAAACGGTTCCGCGATCAAGGATCTAACATTCCTCCCCCTTTAAGAAAAACATAATTAGTATAATTATAAAAATGTAAACTTTTAACGCCAACGAGAGTCACTTATACGTATCAATGTCATATCTAAGATAGATAGTATGCAATTGTTTATAGTACTAATCTAGTGCTCTCGCGACTAGCTACAGCTACCGAAACATAGTCTATTCTGGCTATCTTGATCTATGCATTGTCCGTTATGACAGTAATATAGACTTTACAAGTTCAATCTGTCTGGTGGCTTCACCACTCTGTGTGATCTTCTCAGCGGTACTACCACGTCTGGTACTACACAGGACTGCGACCGTTCAACTGTTGGTCTTGAGATCACCTCTCCTGTGGCTGTACCCGTAGTCACGTCCGAGTTGCCAGATGATAGTGGTGGTGTCGATGGTGTTCGCTCGAACCGAGGGAGTACTTCACGCTCTGCAAGCCTCGGTGGAAGTTGAGGCTCTTCAATCCTCAGTGGTACCAGACGCTCCTCAGTCGACTCGATCGGCCTTCTCTCGCGCAAATGATCCTGGTGACGCTTCCACACTCTGTCATCCTGCAGACGTACCGCGAAGGTCAGCGGACCCAGCCGGTTCTCTATCACCGTAGCGACCCATTTCGGTTGTCCCTGAAAGTTCAACGCCCAGACACAGTCTCCTGTCATGAACCTTCGCTCCACTGCTCTCTGGTCGTGGCGTTCTTTGTCTTCTTCCTGTTTGCGCAAGACTCGGTTCTGAATGGATGGTCGTAGAAGATCCAGTCGTGTGCTCGGTGGTGTCTTCAACACAAACTCTGTTGGAGCTCTGCCGGTTGTAGCTTGTGGAGTTACCCTGTAGCGTGCTAGGAAGGTGTAGAGACGATCTTCTAGGTTGTCATTTGTCTTCTTCAACCCTGCTTTTATAGTCTGAACGGCGCGTTCAGCTAAGCCATTACTGGATGGGTGATAAGGTGAAGACTTGATGTGTTTGATTCCGTTAGCTCGACAAAACTGTTCAAACTCCTCACTGGTGAAACAGCTTCCGTTATCTGATACCACTGTGCTTGGTAGACCCAACATCGCAAACGTCTGTCTTAGCTTCGTGAGAGTTGCACTGGTTGTCGCAGCTGGTACAACGTGTGCATCGATGTACTTGCTGTGAGCATCGACTATGATGAGTATCATACGTCCCTCGAACGGTCCCGCATAATCAGTGTGTATTCGATGCCACGTTCGTCCCGGCCATTCCCATGGATGCAGTGGTGCCACTGGTGGTTGTTTGCTGTGTATTTGACATGTCGTGCAGTCCTTAACACACATCTCGATTTCAGCGTCCAAACCTGGCCACCAGAGGTAACTTCGGGCTAACGCCTTCATCGTCTCGTGTTGTTCTTTCAACAACTTGTCACGACCCTTTGGTGGTACGATGACTCTTGCTCCCCACATCAGCACCCCGTGTTGGACACTCAGTTCGTCTTTCCTTCGAGTGTAACTCTCCCACTCGCGTGGTACATCGCTAGGCCATCCTCCTTCCACGAACCGTAGAACTTGTGACAGTATCGGATCGGTTGCTGTCCATTTAGCGATGTGTTCTGCCGTGATGGGTGTATCGTTCATGGTTGTAAGTGCTAGAACCATTTCTTCCGGGACTGGTACTCGTTCAGGAGTGTCTGGTAGCGGCAAGCGACTCAATCCGTCTGCATGACAGATACTCGTACCCGGTCTGTACTCCAGATGGTACTGATAGTTACTTAGTGTTAGTGCCCATCTCTGAATGCGTGCACTAGCCATAGCGGAGATGGCACGATCTTCCTTCAACAGCCCGATCAACGGCTTGTGGTCGGTCTGCAACGTGAAATCCCTCCCGTAAAGGTACTTATGGAACTTGGATATCCCGAAGACCAGCGACAACGCTTCCTTTTCCAGCTGTGCGTACTTCTTTTCCGCTGTGGAGATAGGCTTGTCGCTGCCATCGGGCAATCTGTGTGACAGTACGCTTCCAATCCCGTAAGGAGATACGTCACTGCTCAAGATGATCGGAAGTTCAGGGTTGTAGTGTACAAGCACATCTGAAGAAACGAGCAGTGCCTTAGACTCATCGAAAGCCTTTTGTTGCGTCGGACCCCACTTCCACTTTTTGTGTTGGCGTGTCATTTCATGCAGCGGAGCAAGCAGCGTACTGAGATTGCGCAAGAAGTTGTGATAGTAGTGAATGAGTCCTAGATAACTCCTCAACTCCTGTACATTCTGCGGTGAAGGCGCGTTCTGTACTGCTCGCACTTTGTCTTCCGTAGGATGAATACCTTCACCATCAATCGCATGACCTAGATAGGTGCACGATTTCTGACGAAACGCACATTTCTCCTTCTTCATGCGTAACCCTGCGTCTTGTAGTCGCGTTAGCACAGTAGCCAGATTACGATCGTGCTCTTCTGGTGTTATTCCTGTGACCAGGATGTCGTCGAGGTAGACTACGGTCATGGGTATGTTCTGTAGTAACTGTTCCATGATTCTCTGGAAGATACCTGGAGAAGAACTCACACCGAAAGGCAGACGTTCGAATGCGAATAGCCCTTTCGACGTGTTGATTGTAGTCAACGGACGTGATTCTTCATCCAGTACGACCTGTTGATACGCATGGCTCATGTCCAGCGTGGTGTACAGTGTACCACCTGCTAATTTTGTAAACAGATCAGATACGTTCGGGATCGGGTACTTGTTTACCTTTACGGCTCTGTTGATGGTTACCTTATAGTCGCCAGAGATTCTGACTGCGCCGGTAGACTTCAAGACCGGTACAATGGGCGCGGCCCACTCAGAATACTCCACAGGACGGATGATTCCGGCCTTCTGCATACGATCTAGCTCGTCCTCTACTTTGGCTCGTATAGCAAGAGGTACAGGTCAAGGTTTACAATACCTCGGTTTAACCGTGTCATCAACGTAGAACTTCGCAGTCAGCCCCTTTAGAGTGCCTAGTCCCTCACTGAACATTGATTCGTAAGGCTTTAGGAACTCCTCTCTGTCTACCTGGTTCACGGTAGCCCAGTTAACTTTCAACACTGTTAGCCAGTCCCTCCCCAGCAGGTTAGGTCCCGACCCAGGCACTACGATTGCCTGCGTCCTGTGCTGTTGATTGTTGTGACAAACGTTCACTTGTGCTCGCCCTAAAGGCTCAATTGTCGTACCTGCGTACGTTCGCAACCTCGGAACGTTACGCGTGTTGAGAGTGAGCACAGATGTCTTGCAGATTGTAGCCCACTCATCCCCCGATATAAGCGAAACTGCTGCTCCGGTATCTATCTCCATAGCCACTTCACTTCCCTCTATCTGGACATTGCAAATGTACGGTGGTATGGTGTGGGTGGCACTTGTGTGATACAGGCCAAGTGTGTGTGTCTTCACATAACTTGTCATTGCGTTGCGAGTGTGTCATTTTCTACTAAGTGTGTCTGCTGAGTGTTTGCATTGCACACATTAGCAAAGTGATTTAGCTTTTGACACTTGTAGCATCTCCTGCCCCAAGCTTTGCACATTCGTCGATCGTCGTATGGCGGTCCACCACAGCCTGAGCATGCCGGTGCTGCCCCCTTGTGAAGTCTGCACCGCTGCTGACTGCTCACGTCTGGTCGATCGTCTCGATGTGGCGTCCCCTGGCGATCAGGCGGAAAGCGTTTTCTTGGTGGATTGCGATCTCTGTGTGTCGCCACCTGGCGACCAAAGCTGAAACCTCCACGTGAAGAGTTGTGCCGCCCCTCGTCATTCGATACGGCGTGGACAGGCTTCGGCACAGACGAAGAAGAGTTTCCCATGATCTTCGACTGCTGTAGCGTAGCTTCCAGTGTGCGCCCGAACGTCAGTAACTTCTCTAGCGTGATTGTAGGTTCACTTAACCCCTTGTCACGCACTTTTGACATCGCACATTTTTGGATGATTTGCGACTTCACTTCTCTGTCTTTCTGATGGAACTTACAGTTTTTGGCTAGTTGCTGCAATCGTGCATTGAATTGGTCCAGCGTCTCTGACGACGTCTGTTCAGCCTTTCGGAACTTGAATATTTCATATTCTTCATTGCACTGCGGCCCGAAGTAAGCAGTGAGCTTCCGCTTGGTTTCTGCGAAATCATCATTTTTTGTCACCCCCACTGCTTCACTCAATTCAAACACTGCCTCACCAGCATAATGAAGCAACATCGCTCTCATCCTTGTATCGTTCTGAATGTCTTTAGCCACCACAAAGTTTTCAAAGCGCCGCACCCAACGCTCCCAGCGTTGGCCTGCGCTGTCAGTCGGCTCCAGCGAAAAAGGTGCCACGTCAGCGACAGTTTCCATTTTCACACAGAAATTAGACGTAGTCTAGTTCAAAGTAACTCGTAGAGTTGTCAGTTTACCTCGTCGCCAATTAATGTCGTGTACTGGCCGTGGGCTGTGCGTACAACGACATTATAGAACGAAGATTCTCGTAGAGAAAGTATGAACACGTTTATTGTGATACAGGCGGAACTCGAGATTTAAGAGAAAAGAGGAAACGGGGCATAGTAAACGGTTCCGCGATCAAGGATCTAACACAACCTGTTGGGTCCTCCCTGTAAGGAAGCTTAATTTATATCATTAATAATAATTATTTATTTCTTATAAGGCGCCCCATCCAAATAATTGTTCTGGGGCGCTATACAATGGTTAATGCAAATAAATAAATAAATAACATAATACGATATATAGTTTAAAAATACTATGCAATCATTACTAAATAAAATCCACTATACTGTCTTAAAATATATAAATAAACACAATTATGCAAACCATTAAAACAATAAAATAGATTAATTATAATACTAAATTAATTAAAATAAATGTATAAATAATTATGATAATCGATCATGGAAGGTTAAAATAATTTGTGAAAAGATGTGTCTTCACTGCCACTTTAAACTGATTGACACTAGTGCATTGGCGCACTGTGAGTGGTGTTTCAATAATTGTTTGTTGACAACCGATTATGTATCACGAAATGATTTTTATTAAATTCGTGTTGGCGTGGTCGAACCGGAACTGAAACTGCGCATGCTCGCATCAAAGATTGTAAATACGAT
>CM034532.1:787535-1008103 GCA_020002185.1 Paraescarpia echinospica | reverse complement strand
TAGGCACTTCAATGAATCCTGCTACCGCGATGTTTTTACGTGCGCGCAGCGGCGTCGCAGCAGCGCCATCTCGTTTACTCGGCACCTGGGTAGTGTTTTATTTCAACCTCTATTTTTGCGCTCTTTTCCCGGTCGTTTACGTCATTCGCAGCGGGATTCCTTTTGCGGGTAAGTCGAACTTTCTGTACGTCCTTTTCTTTTTCAAATTTGATCAAAATTATGGTAAATTTAATCGATTTGATGACATAGCTGTGTTTCAGTTGCAAAATTTATAGTCTAGTAATGATTTGTATCGAACGATTATGTCTGTAGGTAGATCTATAGGATTAAATTAGTATGTGTTGAAAATTTTGTTGGCGTAAATGCTCGTGCAATGTGGTTTTTGCGCCATTCAAAACATGTGACATTTGAGCGATCTGTGTCAATATGACCGAGAGCGCGTCACCGGAGGCGCGGACCGAGATCGTGGAGCGCCTTGATCATGACTTATTTAATTAATGTCTGTGCCTTTTAGTGAAAACAAAAACAACAGTATCTGATTTAACTTTAACTTAAGATACGGCCTATAATGATAATAATATTACTTAAGTTATTAATTTATTTAATGATTATAATTTATAGTTATACGGGTCAAGCCAATTCTGCTACTATTAATTATTAATATTAATTAATGATATAGTATTACTATTATTACTAGTAATCGTAGTATTATTAGTATGATGTTGTCAACTAGTAGTATTTGTTAGTCAGAGTTAGGTTTATACATTTTAGTTTGACTGAGTTAGGCTTGCTAGAATTTAGAAAATACAAATTTTATATCCAGTCCTGTTAATATTCAATTTGTTTTGAAAGGCTGATATTTAAAATAACTAACAATCAATTAATTGTTTTATTAAATAGATTATTTAATCAGTTTGTCACTTTAAATTAAAATGATGTACCATGATTCATCAAAAGTTGTCAATGTGTTTAGCATGCAATGCATTATATTTGTGATGGTGACATGTAGAATTTTACAGTTATCTTAGCCATAAGTAACAAGGGCAGGGATATCAAAATATTTTACAAGATTTTGCAATCAAGATTTTACATGTAGAATAAAGATATTTATCATTGTATGATACATGACTGTCTTGTTATTTCAGATATTTTGAGATTGACTGATCTTACAAACACAGTGACTCTTATCTTAAGTATCAATCAAAGGTTTTGTCAAGATAGTTAAGAACTTAACTTAAGGACATTACGTTAAGTGACTATTTAACTAAGGTCATTAGTTAAATAGTGTGATTAAAGAGTGAATGAAAGTATGGCAGCAATATTCCTAAATAGATCTGAGTTAGATGCATATGCCAGAAAAACATTTGAAAATTGTGTACATGGTAAAGATGATGTAAGTGTTAGCAAAGGTTTTTTATATTGTGTATATCTTTCTGCAAACAAGGACATGAATAACGCAACACACAGTCTCATGAACATTTTAACAACATGCCCCTATTTGTCACTTAGAAATCTCATCAGGACTGTTGTTGAAGGAGTGAAGAAATTCAGGGTATTCCCAAAAGGGTGTCAAGGGTTAGTGCATTATCTGAAATCATGTTGAAGAACACAACGTTATTTTACAAGATACTGAACAGCGATAGAAATAAGCCAGAATATTTACTTGTCCGCCAGACAAGTAAGTTTTGAAATCTACCTGTCCGCCAAAATTTTAACTTGTCCGATTGGTTGTGAAGGGGAATCGAAGCTTCGGAAAAAAACATAAAAAGTCTGTCTTATTTTTATGACAACACGATGTTCCTGCTGTTTCGTTGCACGTACATCTGAGTGACTTGTGATCAAAGACACAATTTGATTTAATCTAAAAAATTTGAAATTGCAAAATTATTTGACAGATCTAGGTCGGTGCGCTCAGCGGATGACCCTGTTAACGCAGGCACTAAACTCGGGCGAACACTGACATACAACACACTGGCGGCGGAACGATAAGACGTCGACACACTAACGAAATTGGAATGCGCGCGATTGCTAGCGAACTTCCTCAAATAAAAATTGAATTTCCTCAAATAAAAAGTTTGCAATGTTGCACTCGTCACTATTTAATGTAAATTTTCACTTGTCCGCCGGATAACCATGTCGAGTCATTTTACTTGTCCGGGTCAAAAATCACTTGTCCCGGACAGACGGACAAGTGCTATTTCGAACGCTGCTGAAATATGAACATTGCTGCACAGATCTTGCAGTCTACTGGCATTAAACTATGAGACAATCAACTGCCAATATTACAAAAAGACTGCATTGTGAGCACACCAGACTTCTTCTTCATGACTTGACTCCCATGGGGAGTAACACAGAAAGCAGTCTTGCATTTGGCGCATTTGGGTCCAGCGACGGAATACTGTGAACAATTTATGAACATTACTTCATCAAGTTCATGTTGAAATGCAGAACATTACATTATGAAGCAGTGACAATTTATTACTGGACTGTACTGAGCCTGCAACATTCATCCAACCTGTCAGGACACAGTCACACATAGACACAGTGAAGTATGACTACTGTATTGATCTGTTGAGTTTGTGTGTTATTTAGCCAATATTTACTTATTAATAAAGTTATTGTTAATGATATATATGACTTGTTAATGTATATTTATTATAATGTTTAATGTGGTGGTAAACATTGCATAAATTATATAACTGTCTTCATAATTATGGACATTCCAGCCTTTTATCGAAATGTAGTGGTCAGTCGTTAGCGTGCTAATATTAGCCAATATTAACTTATTAATTAAGTTACTGTTAATGTGAAATGACTGGTTAATGTACATTTATTACTATAATTAATGTGGTTTACTGCTTTCATAAATGATACAAATATCTTCATAATCATGGACATTATGGCCTTTTACTGAAATGTGTCGGTTTGCCGAGGTTGCGCACTAATTAGCCAATATTGACTAATTAAATAAATTATTAAATAATTTGTTAATGTATATTTATTACCATTATTAATGTGGTTGTACACATTGCATAATATGTATAAATATCTTCATAGTCATGGACATTATGGCCTTTAATTGGAGCGTTTTGGTCTGTTGAGTTTTGCATGCTACATAACTAAAATTAACTAATGAATTGCATTAATTTGGTTATAATTAGTACTAAAAATATTAAATATTATAAATTTATTACTCTAGTCAATGTGTTTGAAAACCCTGAAGACAGTATTTAAATAACTGTATAAATAAAAAAGTTATTACATTTTAAAGCAAATATTTACCTATAGAAAACACAAAAATGAGTCCATTTTGCCATTGTAAGAGATACACAAAAATGACGCTGTTTTTCCATCTTAAAATCGCAATATCTTTTGATCTATTAAAGGTATCATAATAAAATAAACAGTTATGTGATCCTTAAACTATTACCTTTAATTTAAGCCCATTCCCAATGTTCTAGCATGATATTTAATTTTTTGTTGAAGTGCCTAACCACAGCCAGGATGGTATGGTGTGACTAGCACAGTGGCCAGTACCTATAGTAGATATAGCAAGGTGTAAACCCCCTACCCCACTGGGGAAGTCCCCGATGTCTTCCACGTGGATCTCGATCTCCTCCTCCACTGACTCATCAGTGTCCAGCACAAGGTCACAGAGGTCGTCAAACCCGTCATCTGACTCCTTGTCACCGTCAAGTGTAACTGAAACATGTAATAACGTGAGTAGTAGCTGATAATTTCTCTGGGAATGAGATATATTATGATAACAAACATTGAGATTCAGCTTCACAGGACTTCAGGTATAACCGAAACATGTCATAATGTAATATGCTGATCATTTCTCTGGGAGAAATCATTATGATGAATTACAAATGTTAAGATTCAGCTGCACTGTAGTTGGTGCAATGTAGTTGGTGCAATGTAGTTGGTGCAATGTAGTTGGTACAATGTAGTTGGTGCAATGTAGTTGGTACAATGTAGTTGGTACAATGTAGTTGGTACAATGTAGTTGGTGCAATGTAGTTGGTGCAATGTAGTTGGTACAATGTAGTTGGTGCAATGTAGTTGGTACAATGTAGTTGGTGCAATGTAGTTGGTGCAATGTAGTTGGTACAATGTAGTTGGTACAATGTAGTTGGTACAATGTAGTTGGTTCAATGTAGTTGGTGCAATGTAGTTGGTGCAATGTAGTTGGTACAATGTAGTTGGTGCAATGTAGTTGGTACAATGTAGTTGGTACAATGTAGTTGGTGCAATGTAGTTGGTACAATGTAGTTGGTGCAATGTAGTTGGTACAATGTAGTTGGTGCAATGTAGTTGGTACAATGTAGTTGGTGCAATGTAGTTGGTACAATGTAGTTGGTGCAATGTAGTTGGTACAATGTAGTTGGTACAATGTAGTTGGTACAATGTAGTTGGTGCAATGTAGTTGGTGCAATGTAGTTGGTGCAATGTAGTTGGTACAATGTAGTTGGTGCAATGTAGTTGGTACAATGTAGTTGGTGCAATGTAGTTGGTACAATGTAGTTGGTGCAATGTAGTTGGTGCAATGTAGTTGGTACAATGTAGTTGGTGCAATGTAGTTGGTGTAATGTAATTGGTGCAATGTAATTGGTGCAATGTAGTTGGTACAATGTAGTTGGTGCAATGTAGTTGGTACAATGTAGTTGGTACAATGTAGTTGGTACAATAATAAATTAATAATGAGATGTTGTTCTGCTAAATAACAATTATAATTCTTTAATTGTGTTGAATCATTTGGCGTCAGTTAGACCATTACTGAATTCAGTAACATTATAATAACCCAAACATAAACAAGAGAATTGTCAACAGTCTTACCAGGTACTTCTCACCTAATTAGTTCATTAATCTATATGCAAATAATTATGCTAATCTTTCTTAACATTGACCAGTTACCAAATTATTTAGATTGTCAATATGTACTTCAATGATATCCCTTAAATATATATTAGGTGATAGCCTATAACACGTCACTACTTACATAGGCTGGAATCATGACAGGGTGTGTCAAACAGTGGAGTGGCCACATTGGTTTCTTTAGAAGTGCTTTTCCTTTCAATGGTCTGAATATGTGATTCATCGCACCAATCAGAGGCTGTCGTACCAGCCACATCAGCTTCTTTTTCATCCGATGACTTCTCAGTAATGTCAAAACTCTCTGTGCAAGACTCCACGTCAGCGAGATTCGCCACAGAGTCAGCCTCGGTGAGACCCTTCGGCCTCGAGGCAGGTATGCTCCCTGTTGCACAACGAGCGTGCGGCAAATGTTTCCTCACACCATTATCTGTATCTTTAGACATGTGGTCAGGTTCAAGAACTTTGCTGCCGTTCTGAGACGTCGCCGCAGTGCTGGTCTGTTCTCCAGCATGCAGGACACTTCCTGGGTCAGTCGACGACCCGCTGTGTGGCTCGTCAGCAGCGGCCTCGTGGCCTTGACATTCAACAATACACATTGGTGACACAGGCTTCCCCGCTGACGATCGTCTCCGTGATGTTTTCACGTGTTTCCTCACTTCCTTGTCATGTTTATGGCTAGGGTCATTGATGTCGGAGTCATCTGTGTCAGCCATGTGGCTTAGACGTGTCACTTTGCATGACTGATGCTGTCTCCTTACTAACGTGTGGTCAGACTGGTCCGTAGATATCGGCAGTTTCTCAGTGATTTTACGAATTCGCTCTCTCAGCTGCTGCAGATTCACTGGGGTGTCACTGCCATTGACATTCGATGCAGCATCCCTTTTGTCATGAGTGTCACCATGCTGGGATGCCTTAGTGTCACCTTTCATCTTGCCACAAGAACCACATGCCTGGCCCACAGGCTCTTTCTTTGGGCATGTCTCATTTAAACCTTCACCGTGGAGTGTCTTAGCATTGTCCAGCATCTCATTCATGGCATCAGTGTCCTTACTCTTGACACCCGTTGCTTGGCGCTGACCATCAACTACTGAATCACTGGAGATGGAGGCCAGGGCGACATCACTGTGTCCAGTGTCACGGGTGCAGTCACTGGACTGTGACCGAGCTATGTGATTGAGAGCATGCTTGAGAGCAATCCCGGCGGCTCTCCACTGCCGCAAACGAACATCTTCGCACTTATTCTTGTCACATGCACTGACAGTGTCACCACTCACATCCATCACTGACTGTGAGATTGGTGTCACCCAGTCAGGTTGTGAAGTCGGCGTTGTCCAGTCTGTCTGTCCAAGTGGCCCATCGACGCTGCCACTTTTCGTTTTTTGTTTCACTCCATAAGAATAGCACAAGTTCTGTTGACCAATGACACTGCCATCGCCAAGTGTCTTTGCTGACATGTCATACGTCAAGTGAATTTTGTCAGTGCCACAGCATATACTTCGTTCTGTGGGCATCTGTTCCAAGTCGCAAGCTGAAACCATACCAGGTGTTGACTGGCCATTGTCTTTGCCCTTGTATGCAACAGGGCATGTCATCTTTCTACCTGCTTCAGCTAAAGATTTGTCCGCTTCTGCCTTGTCGGCCATCTCTGGCAATCTACAAGAAGTCACCTCGATTAATATAATGATTATATACCTAATATAATGACTGTATACAAAAGTTTCCAATTAAGTATAAAATCTACTATATATTAGATGATATGTACATAATTATGTGAAATTACAGTAGCAGAAGTCCATTCATAAATATGGCCACTCACAAAGAAAACACCAACAAAATGTATAACACTTATAAATAAAACTACAGTGCTCATGTTTACAGATTAGATAATGGATGAACTGACTTTGTAGTGTACAGTAAACAATACTCAGATTGAATGCCAAACCTATTCCACAACACAGCCAATTGGCAATAGCCTATGTATCCTGCCAGTCTGTCCTATACTGCAGACCAGGCTCAGCCTCGGGAGATGCTGCGATTTATGGTCCGTGTCGATGACCATGCTTGTCTGTCTTAACTCTCAACTTCAGTTAGTCAAGCACTATCCATTGCTTAATTGACAACTTTAAACATTATATTCCGATCTTTAGATTTTTGAAGTATTTCGTTTTGTTGCACCTCAGCTCGGGTTTCCAAGGATTTTAGCGAAAATCAGTCTTTGTGATATTTATACTGGATGTCCCTATTACCGCCGTACACAATGGAACACATAATTTTAACAACAAACCTGGACAGACATAAGATATTCATATTCTAAATCTCTACTATATATCTAATCACATTTGTGCAAACAAGTGGTTCAAAACGTTGTTTTGAATGTAGTAATTACAATTTAAATTTGTTAAATTGCATTGCTAGCGCAAATAGTCGTGTTATGTACAGTTATTACCACGTAGCGCACCCTTCACCACTCCTCGGTTTCGCTGTTCCAATGGTAAACATAGGTGGTAGCGCGAGATGTTAGTACGGCGACTTTTGACGTACTGTGAAATTGGCGTACATATCTATGTCAGAACTACGGAGCGCGGCTAGTGCAGTGGTTAGCACATCCGCCTGGCATGCCAGCGCTCTGAGTTCGAAACCCGGCATGATATTTGGTGTAAAAACCTGGCTCTCAACATTGGGGACTGTATATCCCTCGTGACTCGGAGATCACGTTAATGTCGGCCCCGTCTCAATTTGGCCTTTGGGACGTAAAAGAACTACTGAGGACGACAAGCACCCTGGCAGTGACCACCCTCACTCTGTGCCAGCATATTAGTAATTTTAAAGGTCGGTTTGGCGATAATGTTCTGAAAAAGGCTGACTAGTTGAATGAGACCTTATAAGACAATTACATTGTAACCACAACAATACAGACTATTCAGTTAATAGAACGTTGCCGAGCGCTGGAAACAACTAGAACTAGAACTTAATAACTTATGTTATGTCGAGTAATCGAGACTGCGTTCTCGCAGTGTCGATTTCAATTATTCATTTAAATGCACAGCGCTCCATTCTGTAAATTAAAATGTGAATGAGGTATGAACTGACCTTTGCAGCGTTCTCCACCGTTTCCCTTATTTATAACAGTCGTGCACTATCGGGCGTCGCAGAAATCAAGAATACCAAACACAAAACAATAAAATACACCAGCCAGGATGTCAAACCGGCGCATGCTCAATAGATGCGGAAATTCAAAACATCAACACTGCAACCACGTGGGTGCACTGATGGTTTATCCACACTTACGATGTCTGTATACGTATATCTGTATAGTATACACATCACACCAGTTCGCATGGTGGCTCATATGGTTTAATTTGTTTAGATGTTTGACGATATTACTCTGAAATGAATAAAGTTATTTACAAGATACAATGCTTGGAAGTATAGAATCCCAGTCTTTTATTGTGGTTGGGAAAAAACTTCTTCATTCTTCTTCTTCACAGTCTTGTGGTTACTTCTATCCAGAAGAATATTCCACAGTTTGTTGCACATGCGCGGTTTAAAAGGGTTGATAAAAACAGGGTTGATAAAAACAGTTGTTTATTTATTTATTTATTTTTTAAGAGGGTGTGTCTAGGTAGTATTTTTTACCCAGACCTCAACTGCCGCTTTGAAAGCTTTGAGGGTGCTGGCCGAGGACGCTTTGTCGGGGATCTTGTTCCATAAACGGATGGGGAAGAAGGAGTGGAAGTGCGTGTTTGTTCTGGAGTGAGGCAGGAGGAGCTTGTTGGGCTGTCCCCTGGTGATACGGTTGTTTGTTATCAGTGTACCCTCAGTTGACATGATGTCCACAAGTCCACTCATTATCTTATACATAAAGGTGGCCTTGTTGACAGTTCTTCTTTCTTTGAGGTAGTTGTAGTCTGTTTACAAGTTCTGTGGCACTGGTATAGTGGTTAAAATCATGGTAGATTCTCCTCGCGGCACGGCGCTGGACAGCTTCGATGGTGTTTACCAGGTGTTGCTGGTGGGGATCCCACACGACAGCGGCGTACTCCAACATGGAGCGGACCAGTCCTTTGTAGCAATGTGAGCGCACCTGTGGAGGGCACCCTTTAAGGTTTCTGTATATGAAAGCACTTGTACGGTTTGCCTTGGCAGTGGTTGTCTGTATGTGGTTTCCCCAGTGGAGGTCAGCGGTCAGCTCTATACACCTAGGTATTTGGCGCTGGTGACTCTCCCCAGGGGCTGCCGATGGAGTGAATACTATTTCCAAATATATGTTTGTTGAGTGTCTGATTTGCCGGAACTGATTATCATATGTTTGCGTGAGCATCTGGTATTGCGTTTGATATATTGTTCAAATGGGAAATCTAAATTTAAAGGTTGTGTTCCATCTTATATAATATGCTTATTCTTTTGATTTTCCTTCTTGTTTGGAGGGTGTCCCGCGTACTGCATGGAGATCTTAAGGAGTTAATTGTGTTATCGTTCCGGGCTCTCTAGAGCAGTTTGTGCTTAAACAATCTGGCGGCTTGTCTTTGTGTTCTTGCTATAGTTTTGATATTCTTTAGCCTAGGCAATGTGGATACCATGATGCTGACGCGTATTCAAGTATTGGGCGAGTAAGGGTTGTGTAAGCCACGGACTTGATATGGGTTGGGCATTTAATTATTTAAATTTCTCCTGATAATTTTCGGTATCTGTTGTGTTTTCTTTATGATTGAATTGTATTGTCCAATTTAATGTATTTGATATCTGTATGCCAAGATAACAGTGTGATTCAACAGATTTAAGTTGTTGTCCGCATAAGGTGTAGATATTTGGTGTGGATTTTCTCGAGGCTAGGGTCATTGTAAAGCATTTACTAGGGTTGAATTTCATAAGCCAACTGTCCTGCCATTCCTCAAAATGCAAGTTCAAGCAGATCGTTTTGGAGGAGAGATGTGTCTTTGTCTGTTTTAATCGATTAATATAAGAGGTAATATCATCGGCGAAAAGGCGAACGTACATTTGAATATAGGTTGTCGGGCAGGTCATTTATATAAAATAGGAAAAGTGGTACCCCATTAGTACGTAACTCGAGTACAACGACATTATAGTACGAATATTCTCGTAGAGAAAGTATGAACACGTTTATTGTGACACTCGAGATTTAAGAGAAAAGAGGAAACGGGGCATGGTAAACGGTTCCGCGATCAAGGATCTAACATTCCTCCCCCTTTAGGAAAAACATAATTAGTATAATTATAAAAATGTAAACTTTTAACGCCAACGAGAGTCACTTATACGTATCAATGTCATATCTAAGATAGATAGTATGCAATTGTTTATAGTACTAATCTAGTGCTCTCGCGACTAGCTACAGCTACCGAAACATAGTCTATTCTGGCTATCTTGATCTATGCATTGTCCGTTATGACAGTAATATAGACTTTACAAGTTCAATCTGTCCGGTGGCTTCACCACTCTGTGTGATCTTCTCAGCGGTACTACCACGTCTGGTACTACACAGGACTGCGACCGTTCAACTGTTGGTCTTGAGATCACCTCTCCTGTGGCTGTACCCGTAGTCACGTCCGAGTTGCCAGATGATAGTGGTGGTGTCGATGGTGTTCGCTCGAACCGAGGGAGTACTTCACGCTCTGCAAGCCTCGGTGGAAGTTGAGGCTCTTCAATCCTCAGTGGTACCAGAAGCTCCTTAGTCGACTCGATCGGCCTTCTCTCGCGCAAATTATCCTGGTGACGCTTCCACACTCTGTCATCCTGCAGACGTACCGCGAAGGTCAGCGGACCCAGCCGGTTCTCTATCACCGTAGCGACCCATTTCGGTTGTCCCTGAAAGTTCAACGCCCAGACACAGTCTCCTGTCATGAACCTTCGCTCCACTGCTCTCTGGTCGTGGCGTTCTTTGTCTTCTTCCTGTTTGCGCAAGACTCAGTTCTGAATGGATGGTCGTAGAAGATCCAGTCGTGTGCTCGGTGGTGTCTTCAACACAAACTCTGTTGGAGCTCTGCCGGTTGTAGCTTGTGGAGTTACCCTGTAGCGTGCTAGGAAGGTGTAGAGACGATCTTCTAGGTTGCCATTTGTCTTCTTCAACCCTGCTTTTACAGTCTGAACGGCGCGTTCAGCTAAGCCATTACTTGATGGGTGATAAGGTGAAGACTTGATGTGTTTGATTCCGTTAGCTCGACAAAACTGTTCAAACTCCTCACTGGTGAAACAGCTTCCGTTATCTGATACCACTGTGCTTGGTAGACCCAACATCGCAAACGTCTGTCTTAGCTTCGTGAGAGTTGCACTGGTTGTCGCAGCTGGTACAACGTGTGCATCGATGTACTTGCTGTGAGCATCGACTATGATGAGTATCATACGTCCCTCGAACGGTCCCGCATAATCAGTGTGTATTCGATGCCACGTTCGTCCCGGCCATTCCCATGGATGCAGTGGTGCCACTGGTGGTTGTTTGCTGTGTATTTGACATGTCGTGCAGTCCTTAACACACATCTCGATTTCAGCGTCCAAACCTGGCCACCAGAGGTAACTTCGGGCTAACGCCTTCATCGTCTCGTGTTGTTCTTTCAACAACTTGTCACGACCCTTTGGTGGTACGATGACTCTTGCTCCCCACATCAGCACCCCGTGTTGGACACTCAGTTCGTCTTTCCTTCGAGTGTAACTCTCCCACTCGCGTGGTACATCGCTAGGCCATCCTCCTTCCACGAACCGTAGAACTTGTGACAGTATCGGATCGGTTGCTGTCCATTTAGCGATGTGTTCTGCCGTGATGGGTGTATCGTTCATGGTTGTAAGTGCTAGAACCACTTCCTCCGGGACTGGTACTCGTTCAGGAGTGTCTGGTAGCGGCAAGCGACTCAATCCGTCTGCATGACAGATACTCGTACCCGGTCTGTACTCCAGATGGTACTGATAGTTACTTAGTGTTAGTGCCCATCTCTGAATGCGTGCACTAGCCATAGCGGAGATGGCACGATCTTCCTTCAACAGCCCGATCAACGGCTTGTGGTCGGTCTGCAACGTGAAATCCCTCCCGTAAAGGTACTTATGGAACTTGGATATCCCGAAGACCAGCGACAACGCTTCCTTTTCCAGCTGTGCGTACTTCTTTTCCGCTGTGGAGATAGGCTTGTCGCTGCCATCGGGCAATCTGTGTGACAGTACGCTTCCAATCCCGTAAGGAGATGCGTCACTGCTCAAGATGATCGGAAGTTCAGGGTTGTAGTGTACAAGCACATCTGAAGAAACGAGCAGTGCCTTAGACTCATCGAAAGCCTTTTGTTGCGTCGGACCCCACTTCCACTTTGTGTGTTGGCGTGTCATTTCATGCAGCGGAGCAAGCAGCGTACTGAGATTGCGCAAGAAGTTGTGATAGTAGTGAATGAGTCCTAGATAACTCCTCAACTCCTGTACATTCTGCGGTGAAGGCGCGTTCTGTACTGCTCGCACTTTGTCTTCCGTAGGATGAATACCTTCACCATCAATCGCATGACCTAGATAGGTGCACGATTTCTGACGAAACGCACATTTCTCCTTCTTCATGCGTAACCCTGCGTCTTGTAGTCGCGTTAGCACAGTAGCCAGATTACGATCGTGCTCTTCTGGTGTTCTTCCTGTGACCAGGATGTCGTCGAGGTAGACTACGGTCATGGGTATGTTCTGTAGTAACTGTTCCATGATTCTCTGGAAGATACCTGGAGAAGAACTCACACCGAAAGGCAGACGTTCGAATGCGAATAGCCCTTTCGACGTGTTGATTGTAGTCAACGGACGTGATTCTTCATCCAGTACGACCTGTTGATACGCATGGCTCATGTCCAGCGTGGTGTACAGTGTACCACCTGCTAATTTTGTAAACAGATCAGATACGTTCGGGATCGGGTACTTGTTTACCTTTACGTCTCTGTTGATGGTTACCTTATAGTCGCCAGAGATTCTGATTGCGCCGGTAGACTTCAAGACCGGTACAATGGGCGCGGCCCACTCAGAATACTCCACTGGACGGATGATTCCGGCCTTCTGCATACGATCTAGCTCGTCCTCTACTTTGGCTCGTAAAGCAAGAGGTACAGGTCGAGGTTTACAATACCTCGGTTTAACCGTGTCATCAACGTAGAACTTCGCAGTCAGCCCCTTTAGAGTGCCTAGTCCCTCACTGAACATTGATTCGTAAGGCTTTAGGAAGTTCTCTCTGTCTACCTGGTTCACGGTAGCCCAGTTAACTTTCAACACTGTTAGCCAGTCCCTCCCCAGCAGGTTAGGTCCCGACCCAGGCACTACGATTGCCTGCGTCCTGTGCTGTTGATTGTTGTGACAAACGTTCACTTGTGCTCGCCCTAAAGGCTCAATTGTGGTACCTGCGTACGTTCGCAACCTCGGAACGTTACGCGTGTTGAGAGTGAGCACAGATGTCTTGCAGATTGTAGCCCACTCATCCCCCGATATAAGCGAAACTGCTGCTCCGGTATCTATCTCCATAGCCACTTCACTTCCCTCTATCTGGACATTGCAAATGTACGGTGGTATGGTGTGGGTGGCACTTGTGTGATACAGGCCAAGTGTGTTTGTCTTCACATAACTTGTCATTGCGTTGCGAGTGTGTCATTTTCTACTAAGTGTGTCTGCTGAGTGTTTGCATTGCACACATTAGCAAAGTGATTTAGCTTTTGACACTTGTAGCATCTCCTGCCCCAAGCTTGGCACATTCGTCGATCGTCGTGTGGCGGTCCACCACAGCCTGAGCATGCCGGTGCTGCCCCCTTGTGAAGTCTGCACCGCTGCTGACTGCTCACGTCTGGTCGATCGTCTCGATGTGGCGTCCCCTGGCGATCAGGCGGAAAGCGTTTTCTTGGTGGATTGCGATCTCTGTGTGTCGCCACCTGGCGACCAAAGCTGAAACCTCCACGTGAAGAGTTGTGCCGCCCCTCGTCATTCGATACGGCGTGGACAGGCTTCGGCACAGACGAAGAAGAGTTTCCCATGATCTTCGACTGCTGTAGCGTAGCTTCCAGTGTGCGCCCGAACGTCAGTAACTTCTCTAGCGTGATTGTAGGTTCACTTAACCCCTTGTCACGCACTTTTGACATCGCACATTTTTGGATGATTTGCGATTTCACTTCTCTGTCTTTCTGATGGAACTTACAGTTTTTGGCTAGTTGCTGCAATCGTGCATTGAATTGGTCCAGCGCCTCTGACGACGTCTGTTCAGCCTGTCGGAACTTGAATATTTCATATTCTTCATTGCACTGCGGCCCGAAGTAAGCAGTGAGCTTCCGCTTGGTTTCTGCGAAATCATAATTTTTGTCACCCCCACTGCTTCACTCAATTCAAACACTGCCTCACCAGCATAATGAAGCAACATCGCTCTCATCCTTGTATCGTTCTGAATGTCTTTAGCCACCACAAAGTTTTCAAAGCGCCGCACCCAACGTTCCCAGCGTTGGCCTGCGCTGTCAGTCGGCTCCAGCGAAAAAGGTGCCACGTCAGCGACAGTTTCCATTTTCACACAGAAATTAGACGTAGTCTAGTTCAAAGTAACTCGTAGAGTTGTCAGTTTACCTCGTCGCCAATTAATGTCGTGTACTGGCCGTGGGCTGTGCGTACAACGACATTCTAGAACGAAGATTCTCGTAGAGAAAGTATGAACACGTTTATTGTGATACAGGCGGAACTCGAGATTTAAGAGAAAAGAGGAAACGGGGCATGGTAAACGGTTCCGCGATCAAGGATCTAACACAACCTGTTGGGTCCTCCCTGTAAGGAAGCTTAATTTATATCATTAATAATAATTATTTATTTCTTATAAGGCGCCCCATCCAAATAATTGTTCTGGGGCGCTATACAATGGTTAATGCAAATAAATAAATAAATAACATAATACGATATATAGTTTAAAAATACTATGCAATCATTACTAAATAAAATCCACTATACTGTCTTAAAATATATAAATAAACACAATTATGCAAACCATTAAAACAATAAAATAGATTAATTATAATACTAAATTAATTAAAATAAATGTATAAATAATTATGATAATCGATCATGGAAGGTTAAAATAATTTGTGAAAAGATGTCTTCACTGCCACTTTAAACTGATTGACACTAGTGCATTGGCGCACTGTGAGTGGTGTTTCAATAATTGTTTGTTGACAACCGATTATGTATCACGAAATGATTTTTATTAAATTCGTGTTGGCGTGGTCGAACCGGAACTGAAACTGCGCATGCTCGCATCAAAGATTGTAAATACGATATGCAACTCTAAGAAATGTCACGTAACATAAACGTAAATAGCGCCATCTGGCGACCAAATAGAATAACTACTTATTCTAACATCCCCTCTTTTTTTAAAAAGAGCATAATAAAAATGTTGACTTTATGAGCCCATGGCAACATAACAACATAATGCAATCTAACACTAGAGTCAATTGGGCCACTATACTATAATGATCACAGGTTACTAGCACATGATCAGGTTTGGACAATAGGGGGTTGGGGCTGGTCTTCACTGGAACCGTGCTAGCTTTGTGACGACTCGCCCAGAGCGCGTTTTCACTGGCGAGACGACTTTCGCAGGAGACGCGGACACGCTCGGTGTGGGAGTTGTCATTTTCGGCGCGATGCTCGGCACGTCACGCGGTTCGTCTTCCGGTAGCGTCTTCTGTTTCCGTTCACGCGGCTGTTCGCGTGGTTGCTGTACGCGTGGCTGTAGTTCGCGTTGTTGTATGAGTTGTTGTCGTTCGAGTGGTTGTTGTTCGCGTTGTTGTACGAACTCGTGGGGCGCTGTGGCATCGTCTCGTAGATAGCGTCGATTGCGTCGGAGTAGACGACCTTCGATCTCTACGATGTACGACCTGTCGTTACAGTCATCGACGACTGTGCCACGCGACCATTTGATCGGTTGGTGTTTCTTCAGCGACTGGACGAAGACTGGAGTGCCTTTCTGTAGTGATCTCAGATCGCTGACACTTCGGTTGTAGTATCGCTGGCTCTGCATTTGTTTTGTAGTCTTACGTGAAATCGTTTGCTCGACCTCGGGAATCGCTGGTTTCAGCAGAGACTCGGCCTGTGGGACGACTGCTCGTGTGCGTCGATTCATCAAGCGCTGTGCCGGACTGCTGACCATCTGACTCGTAGGAATATTGCGCCATTCCAGGAGTGCTTTCATCGGGTCAGAAGATTTCGCTAGCAGCTGTTTTGCAATTTTGACAGCGTCCTCCGCCTTTCCATTCGACTGATTGTGATAGGGTGACGATAACGAATGTTCGAATTCCCAACTCTGCGCAAAGCGTTCAAACTCAGCGCTTATGAACTGTGGCCCACCATCGGAGTGGACTATGTTGGGAGATCCGTGACGTGCAAATTGCTCTTTACACGCCTCAATCGTAGTGACCGCTCGTTGATCATCTAGCTTCGCGATCTCGAAGAAATCGGAGTAGTAGTCGACGATTATGAGGTATGTGTCCTGACCGTGCGCGAAGAGATCCATTCCGACCTTAGCCCACGCTCGCGGTAGAATCGTGTGGCTACGAATACTCTCTTTCTGTTGCGTAGGTCGTTCTCTGGAACACTCACTGCATCGCTCGACCGTCTGTTTTACGTCGTTTGTCATACCGTGCCAGTAGAGACTGTCTCTGGCTCTGCGTAGAGTCGACTCAATGCATTGATGACTGCTGTGTAGTCTCACTAACATGTCATTCTAGAGTGACTTTGGGATGAACATACGCTCTCCTTTGTACAGGATACCGTTGTGCCCAGCGATGACGTCTCGAAACGTCCAGTAGATTTTCAGGTCAGACGGTAACTGTGACCTGTCCTGTGGCCAGCCTGTTGCGACCAGCACGAGTAGTTTCTGCAGAACCGGGTCGTCGGCTGTGGCCTGACGTATCGCGTCTACTCTCGGCTCGCTGATGTTGACGTACTCTCTGGGGTCGACTGTCTCGACTTCCTCAGCGATGGCGTTCTCCGTTGTCATCTGGAATATCTGCTCCTTCGTCAGCTCAACTGGTTGTCTACGTGTCGACGGCGCTCGCGACAGCATGTCTGCGACGAGTTGCTCACTTCCTGGCTTGTAGACGACATTCATGTCATAGCGCTGAAGTACCATCATCATGCGTTGAAGTCTTTTCGGAGCCTCCAAGAGTGACTTTCGGAAGATCGTTTCCAGTGCCTTATGATCACTGTGAATCGTCACGTCTGGATGTCCATAGATATATTGGTCGTATTTGCGGCAGGCAAACACGATGGCAAGACATTCAAGCTCGATCGGTGTGTAGTTGCGTTCACTCGCTGTCAGTGAACGCGAAGCATAGGCGACTGGCTTCTCGTGTTGTAGAAGTGTCACTCCTAGCCCCTGCGTACTTGCGTCACATTGAAGTACCACCGGTTTCGTCACATCGTAGTACGAGAGAGAACGTTCTGCGGTTGCGATGTCCTTCACTCGCTCGAATGCTTCTTGTTGGTCTCGTCCCCACACGAATTCGGCGTCTTTCTGCACCAGACGTCGTATGGGCTTGCAGACTGCAGAAAGATTCGGCATGAATTTCGCGATGTAGTTCGTGAAGCCCAGGAACCGTCGTACTTGTTCGACGTCCATCGGCGTCGGCATATTCTTGATGTCGCACACTTTATCAGGATCGGGCTTGACCCCGTCCGGAGACAACACATGCCCGATGTACACGATCTCTTTCATGTGAATCCTCATTTTGGATCTGTTCAATTTCAAGTTTTGTTCGCGAGCACGCTGTAGTAGCTTGATGAAGTTGCTGTCATGGTAGTAGTATAGAGGGGTTTTACGAGCTCAAAATCCTACTTATAAAAAAGAATTAAATGACCACTAAACGTTTTCGGCAATCTACTTATAAAAAAAAGATCAAAGGCTTTTTTTGACACTAATTAGTTTCGGGAACCTACTTATAAAAAACGTGATTGTTGACCGTTGTAATTTGATACTAATTAGATGATTGATTACCCCTACACTAGAGATGCCACCTAGCGGTGAGTGCAGAGAGCCTTTTAGTTCGTCCCCTAGCGATCAACGACGTACCTAGAGCGTGCTGACGTAAGCAATAATGCGTTTATCGCGCAAATATATAACCACGATAAAACCACTGTATAAACGTAGACGACGGATTAGCTCTCCTGGGAGAGTGTTCGACTAGGGATCGAAAGATTCCCGGTCCGAATCCGTTCGTCGACCCTTTTTAGATTTGTTGTATGTGAGATGCCACCTAGCGGTGAGTACAGAGATGCTATAATATAACCGGGGTAAAACCACTGCATAATCGTTGGCGACGGTATAGCTCTCTTAGGAGAGCGTTCGCCTAGGGATCGAAAGATTCCGGGTTTGAACCCTAGTCGCAACTTTTTAGTTCCTCTATCTAGCGGTGGTGAGAGTATATAAGCGGTGGCGGTAGCGGGTGATCGGTAGTCGGTATGATGTCGTCACCTATAAGGTTTGGTGGATCGCGGTCGTTCTTGTCGAATATGTATATGTGTCGAGTGTCGGCGTTCGGTCGGGGCTTTCGATCCGTCAAGCACGCCTATCAGTATAGGAAAGCAATATTCTTCGACGACGTGGAATGTGCCGAAGAAATCAAAAGTTCGCGAAGCTCTTATGCAGCGAAACGACGCGGTTACGACATTCGAAAAAAGAGAATGGGAACCAAATGGACCGACGTTAGGGTGAGATGTATGAAGACGTTGTTGAGGAGGAAGTTTGACGGATCGAGCGATTTGAAGGCTGCACTGTTGGCGACCGGGGACGCCGAATTGGTGGAATGGGTAGCGAGTAGGGAGGGTTTCTGGGGTAGCGGAATCGCGGGCGATGTGGGGAAGAACATGCTCGGTAAACTGTTGATGAAGTTGCGCGATGCTTATAAAGACGCGTAAAAAAGTGTTCGTCGTTCAGTCGTGAAAAATGAACGGACCGTCGTTGAAGCATCCTTTTACGTGTATAGTAGCCGGTCCTACGGGATGCGGTAAGACGACGTTCGTCGAGCGTTTGATACGTTACGACACTATGATCGATCCGCAGCCGGAGAAAATCCTGTGGTGTTACGGACAGTGGCAGAGCGGCTACGCGTCTATGTCTTCGAAAATAGAGTTCGTAGACGGCCTGCCGGATCCGAAACGTTTAGATAAAGCGAGAACGCTTCTAGTACTACGACATGGAGGAGACCGATAGTCGGGTGACGGTACTATTTACTAAAAAAAGTCATCATTGTAATACGTCGGTCGTACAACTGCGACAGAACATGTTTCCGAAAGGGAAAGAAAACCGTACAATCAGCCTGAACGCTCAATACATAGTGCTATTCAAGAGCCCCCGAGATGCCGGCCAAGTAGGTCACCTAGCGAAACAGATGTACCCGGGAAAGGTCAACTACATGATAGAGGCTTTCACAGACGCGACGTCGTCGGCGTACGGCTATCTATTCGTGGATCTGAAACAGGAAACGGAAGAGGACATGCGCCTGCGTACGTGCATATTTATGGACGATCGCCTTCAGTACGTGTACGTACGGAAGGGTGGTGGCGGTGGTGGTGGCGTCGGCGGTCTATAAGAAGAGAGGGACGACGGGGCGTACGTTTATTAGTCGCTATGACGGGGCGCGCGGTGGCAGCGAAGAGACGACCGAAGGTGGCGGCACCGACGAATCGAGTGAAGAGACACATTTTCGCCCTGCAGCTGTTGGAGAGGCACAGGCGGAACATCGATCTGCGACAAGCCGTGCTCGCCCACGCGGACGCCGGTCTCATTTGTAGTCTGTGCGATTGCGCGTACAACATTCTGAAAGGGAACGTGAAGTTGTCGCCGAGGCAGAAACGCGTGTTGACGAAATACCGGAATCACCTGCGTAAACTCGCCGACAAACACGTTGCGCTTAAGCAGAAGCGTGCCGTCTTGCAAAAGGATGCGGGTGGTTTTCTGACGGCCCTGCTAGCGCCGTTAGCGAGTACCGTTCTCCTGCCGCTGCTCAGACAGGTGATCGGCAGCGGGTGATTGATGCAGTACGCGAAGAAGATGGCGTTGGTCGACCCACGATTGGTGGAAAGCCACCTGCCACGTGTCGATCAGCCACCGAGCACACCCCGATCACGTGTGCTGAGTAGCCTGGACAGCGACATGAAGGACATTCTAGAACGTTCGGATTTATCCGAACGCGAAAAGGTAGCGTCGTACAATCAACTGCTGAGTCGGTACAATACGATAGAGGCGGCTCGAGCGGCGCAACCGGTACGCGTGTCGGTGGTCAACAGCAGCGGCGGCGAGACGCCTGCGGTGGGGGCGGCGGCAGCGGCGACGGCGGAGGTCGTAGAGCGCGAAATCATAGCCAGTATACCGAAAACGCTGAAAGGGAAGACGGGACTGCTTATAGAAAAAATGAAAGCCGATCCGTTGTGTCGATGGAACGATCGCGGTGAATTCGTGTACGACGGTAAAACGATCGCGGGGAGTAACATGGTCGATCTAGTGAACGATCTCATGCGAACGAGATCGAAGACGACAGCTCCCGTAGGATGGCGAGAGTTCGGATTGCGCATGAAGGATATGAATATCCCTATGGAATTCGTGGGCAATCCACGCTATCGGTCGTACAAGGAGCGACGACAGAAGCGCCTACTAGAAGAGGCGTCGATGACGCAGACGACGACTAGTTCATCAGCGACGCCGGAGTGGAGACGTCGTCGGATACGAGGCGAGACTAAACGCAGACAACGATCCCCTTCGTTGGGCGTCGCGGCGTGGGACACGTTGTGATGCCGTCACGACGCACGATAACGGCCATCGTCGTCGGCTTCACCATCGCGCTTATCGCTCTCTATACGGGTATAATAATCATAGTACATTTATCATCATCGTCGTCGTCGTCATGGTGTCCGGGTGGAGTCGCCGTCGTCGTCGTCCAAAACGAAAGCCTCGACAGCAACGAAACGACGTCGTCGACGACGACGACCTGAATAGCGTCTACTTCGATCCGAAACGGGTGGGAAGATACGGAGGCGTCGACGCGTTGCACCGGGCGTCGAAGCTCCGACGTCCGGCCATCGAGAGATGGCTAGCGTCGCAGGACGCCTATACCATACACAAACCGGTTAAACGACATTTCAAAAGACGTCGCGTCATCGTGGGCGGTCGAAACCAGCAGTGGCAAGCCGATCTGGTCGACTTAACTAGACTGAAAACGCACAACGACGGTATAACATACCTATTGACGGTGATCGATGTGTTTTCGAAGTGGGCGTGGTGCGTTCCGTTGAAGAGTAAGTCCGGCCCGTCGCTCGTCGAGGCCTTCGAGCGCCTGCTGAGCGACGACGAGACGCCGAACTCGCTGCAGACCGATAAGGGGAGCGAGTTTTTGAAACGACCCCTGCAAACGTTGCTAAAGAGTCGCGGCGTTCATCATTTCGTGACGCATAACGAGGAGACTAAAGCGAGCGTCGTGGAACGGTTTAATCGAACTTTGAAGACGCGTATGTGGCGCTATTTTACGAAACACGAAAAGCTGCGTTACGTAGAGGCGTTACCGGATTTCGTGCGATCGTACAACAACGCCTACCACCGAAGCATCGGTAGGACGCCGGCGAGTGTTGACGCGACAAATCAGGAGGCCGTATGGCAACGACTGTACGGGGATGGCGACGTCGGTAAACGGCGAAAACCGAAACTACGCGTGGGAGATCGCGTACGTATCAGCAAGACGAGGGGTCAATTAAAAAAAGGATACATGGCTAACTGGAGCGAGGAGCTCTTCACCGTCGTAGAGGTGCACCCGTCCGAACCGCCCGTTTATCGCCTGAAGCACGACGCCGGGAAGCCGGTAGAGGGCGCCTTCTAAGAACCGGAACTACAACGCGTAGTCGTTCCGAAAGACAAACTGTATCGCGTGGAGGCGGTTCTACAGCGTCGTCGGCGTCGCGGCGGTGGTTCGGAGGCGCTCGTAAAATGGAGCGGATATCCGGCCTAATTCAACAGCTGGATCGACGCCGAGTCGCTCGTGGACCTATAAAAAGACTACTACTAGCGAGGAGGCGACGGTGAGAATGAATCGTTGGATGCGTCACACGGGCTGCTGGCGACTGCACGAGGCGGGAATATGCAACGGATCTTCGTTCTTACCGTATAAAGGGCCTTGCTGTATCGACAGAGCGCAGTGGCGCGACGATGTGCGACGACGACGAAACTACCTCGAGTGGCGATCGTCGAACGAACGTCGGCGCCGAGAACGCGCACTCCGTCGACGAGCACGCGGACTCCATCGACGCTACAACCACCGCCGAACCCGTTCCATGGCGAATCTGCGGCAACGAATGCCCTAAGGCCGAAATTGTATTCCTCTGTCAGGTCGTCGTCCTGTACTTCGTCATCGCCGTTAGTATATACAATCTGACGAAAGGTCAAGGTGACTCCAACCTGTGGACGGCGCTGTTGAGCAGCTGTCTCGGTTACCTGCTCCCGAGTCCGTCTATGAGTGTTGGTGGCGGTGGCGGCGAACTTCGACAACAACAACACGATGGCGGTCTCGTCTGACTTTTACCTGACGCTGCCGAGCAACGCGTCTATGAAACGTCACCCCGAAAATACGTTGACGCACTTCATCACGACGTTGCCGCGACGTTTCGACCTGGCGGGGGAGTGGGAATGCGGAGCGGTGTCGGTACAGTATCCGCACACGTGGTAAACGTGAGAAAGAAGGACGCCTACTTCTACCTGACTTGCGCGACGGGTGATCCGGGTGTTTACACGCAGATAGAACACGGCTCGACCGTGCTGATATATCGTCAGACCACGATTCCTCACGGTTTATACAACAACGTTTATACGTTGTTGAACAGGATCAACGAGGCGCTAGATAAATTATGCACCAGGAAGGTCAAGGCCGTGCTAGAATACTGCGCCGTCTCTAACCGATTTACGCTACGTATGTCGCCGGGTGTCGAATTTATCATACCTCATACGAGCCGTCTGAAGTACGTGCTAGGTTTCCATAGCAACACGATCCTGAGTCCGTCCATGTACGGTCCCGCGCCGGCGGCGGTCGTCATCAACACCGCGCCCGTCGCGTACACGTACCAGTACGAAGGTCGCGATACGGTGAATATGTCGGCGGGCATCGAGAGCCTGTACGTGTACACGGATCTCGTGGAACCGCGCGTCGTCGGTGACGTGTACGCGCCACTCCTTCGAAACATCGCCGTCCGCGGTGAGAACGGTGACGTTATTTCGGAAACGTTCGACCGCGTACAATACGTGAAGCTGCTGCGGAATCAATTCGATGAGGTCGAAGTCGATATAAGAGACGATCACGGCCAACCGATACCATTCGAGCAGGGGAAGGTGGTGACGACGCTTCACTTCAGACACTGTAAATCGAAATTGTTTTAAACATGTCGCCGTCGTCGAAGAACCCGTACGTGGACTACTACGTTCGTCAGGTCGGCGGTCAGCTGCCGGTCTTCGTCGGTGGTCGGGGTCAACGAGGTCACGGTCTGGGCAATCTCTTCGGGAACCTGTTTCGAAGCGCCATGCCGCTTATCAAGAGAGGCGCGTTGGCGTTGGGAAAACGTGCGCTCAACACCGGCATGCACGTGGCGCGCGACGTCGTCGCCTGCAGCAATCTGAAACAGTCGATGAAGCGACGCGCGAAGGAGGCCGGCGCCGATCTTCTCGACGGCCTATTGAATTCGCAGGCACCGAAGAAGAAGAAGAGGAAGAAACAAACGCAGCAGCAGCAGCAGCGCCGCCCCCGCGGCGGCGTCGGCATAAAGAGATCGCGCCTAGCGGCCACGGCCGTCAGTAGGCAGAAGAGACAGCGTCGAACGGATCACGACATATTCGACGAGTAACGATGGCGTTCGTGAACGGCGCAACGTGCAAAGGCGTGAAGGCCGAACTGGACCTGTACAGCGGACCGGTGACGCAGACGAGCGTCGAGAGCAGTCAGTGGACCGTCTACCAGCCGCTGACGACTCTCGACGCCGGCGGCCCTATCGAGTTCCTCATCCCGGGTTCGGGCGAAGACTATACGGACCTGGCGAGCCTTCAAGTGTATGTGCGCTTCAAAGTGACACAGGGGGACGGTACCGATCTGGCGGCCGGCGCCAACGTGGCGCCGGTCAACAATTTCCTGCATTCGATGTTCAGTCAACTCGACGTGTCGCTGACCAACACCCTCGTGACGCCGTCGACCAATACGTACGCGTACCGGGCCTACCTCGAGACGATGCTGAGTTACGGTAGCGACGCGAAACGTTCGCATCTCACGGGTTCGTTGTGGTACAAAGACAGCGCCGGACGGATGGACACGCTCGGGAACAACAACGTCGGGTTCGAGGCACGGCGCGCCATGACGGCCGATAGCAACGAGGTGGAGATGATGGGACGCGTGCACGTCGACGCGTTTATGCTAAACAGACACATACCGAACGGCGTCGACACGAAAGTTCGCATGGTGCGCTCGAAGGACGCCTTCGCGTTCATGGGCGCGCAAGCCGTACCGGGGTGGCGCGTCGTGCTGCAGGCGATTCGACTGCACGTGCGAAAAGTGAAGTTGAACCCGGCCGTCCAGATGGGACATATCAAGGCGTGGACGTTGGGAACGGCTAAGTTTCCGATGCGCCGCGTCGACTACAAATCGTTCTCGATAACGGCGGATACGCTATCGCACGAGAACCTGTACATGGGTGCGATTCCGAAACGCCTCTTCCTGATGATGATCGATCACGTCGCCTACAACGGAGACTACACTAGAAATCCGTTCGACGCGCGTCACAACGACATAAACTTCCTCACGCTCGTCGTCGACGGACGTCAGGTGCCGAGCAAGCCGCTGCAGCCGGACTTCCCGCACAACCGGTACGTGCGGAGTTACATGAATCTCTTCGAGGCCAGCGGAAAGGCGTACGACGACGAGGGGAACGACGTATCGCGTACGGACTTCGGCGCCGGCTACACCATCTTCGGTTTCGACCTGACCCCCGACTGTTGCGACGGGGACCATTTCAACGTCGTGCGTCAGGGGACCGTGGGCGTCGAAATACACTTCGGGACGCCGCTACCGCTTCCGGTGAACGTCGTCGTGTACGCGGAATTCGAGACGGTGATGGAGATCGACAGGAACCGGAACGTCGTGTACGACTGGTAATGGATACGTTTCAACTGATGCGTCGTCTGGAACACGATACGTACGCTAAACGTATCGTCGTCGGCGTCGTGCCTAAAGACTCGCTACTTACCGCCGCCGCCACCACCGTTTACCCGACGGCCTTCGTGTGCAACACCGACGACGGCCGCGAACCGGGACAGCACTGGGTGGCCGTCTACGTGGACGCCGACCGACGAGGCGAGTACTTCGATTCGTACGGTCTGCCGCCGCTGCACGCCGACTTCCACGCGTTCCTGCACCGTCACTGCGGCGACGCGTGGACGTACAACGACAAGCGGCTGCAGAGCGTCATCTCTAACGTGTGCGGACAATATTGCGTCGCCTACCTTCTCCTCCGATGTCGCGGTATGCCGTTGACGACGTTCCAGAGCCTATTCGGCACCAATCGGGTGACCAATGACTGTCTCGTATACGATTTGTTAAAACCGCATTAATTTCGCTTTTACGTGTATAGTAGTAGAAATAAAAAACAAACAAACGACGATGATGTACACAATTGTTGTTGTTTATTATTACCCTACCTATACATACATACATACAGAAACTACGCCTAGGGGGTGGTGGGGTATTCCTTAGGTTAGACGACGAGTTAGACGAGTTAGACAACGAGTTAGACGAGTTATACGAGTTAGACGAGTTATACGAGTTAGACGAGTATCGGCGCCGTGGTGACGCCGTCGTCGAGCACGCGGCGATTAGCGTAGAAGTAGCTCAACGCCGCGCGCTCTTGAATGTACGTCAACACGGACGAGTCTTTCACCTGGAAACCGCGGTTCCAGCCGACGCCGTTACGACGGTCGCGCAATACGGCGAGGAAGGTGTGCTCGTCAATGTCGTTCTGCGCTTGCTCAGTCCCTTCGTGCTGTACTTCGGACCGTTGTCGCCGCCGAAGCAGTAGTAGGTCTTGCTGCACAGCGCCACGATTCCGTCGCCGCGCCACTCTTCTTTGAAGAGACCCGGCGTTCGACTATCGAACAGGCGTCGGCGCGCGCAGCAGGCCGGCACGTCCTCCCACGCTAGTCCAGCGACGCGCCGTCGTACGTAGGCGTCCACGTGCGCGTCGTAGCATTCGGCCGGAAACCAGACCGATCGATTCCGGAAGTAGTGTTCGCGACGTTCTTCCGGTACGAGCGCGTCGACGTCACGTCTGGCGAGGGCGATGTACGCCGAGTCCGTGTCCATAGCGCAGTACTGGAAGAGCGGACGGGGGATGTAGGCGTCGACGAAATCGAAATAGAATTCCAGCATTCTCAATTTTGCGTACTGCAATACGAAATAGCCGATATGTATCGGCAGGCCGTAGACGACTTTGCGCTTATTCAGCGCCACCTCGTACAGCGCGTCGTCGACGACGACGTCGAGTTGCCGGAAGCGACGGTTGTTGACGAGCATCGACGCGCCGACCGGCGTGGCGTACTTGATTTCCCGGTGCCGATCGACGCGCGTAATCATTTTCCCGTAGGAACTGTTGCCGAGAAGTTTAAAGGTATCGGCGATGATCGATTTGTCGGGATCGATATCGCCCTCGCGACGCGCCGTCGAGACCGCGTCGCCGAAGCGGCGAAAGCACGCGATCGGTGCGTACTCGACGATCTGGTAGACGCGCTCGACGACGAAACCGTGCGCCAGATACCAGCGTAGGAGCGGCGTCGCTAGCACGATCTCGGCGCCGAAGTAGCTACCGACGAGCGTCCGTTGAGGTCGGGTGAGGAGATCGTGCGACTCGGCGTAGTCGCGCATGAACGGGCTGAGATCGTCGCGCACGATATCGACGTTCTTGAATACGGGCTGCATCTCGGCGAACTTGTCGCGCAGCGCTTCCGGCACGGCGATATCGCACTGCACGAGGCCGATCAGAGAGCCGTCGCGCACCGCCTCCAGTATCGTCGAGCGCGTAATGGTGGTGGTCGGTGGTTGCCGTCGTGACGCGTCGGGCGGCGTCGGCACCGCCGGCGGTCGCACGGCGTGCCACGGGCACTCCCACATTTCGACGACGTCGTCGACGAAACGGCGCTTGTAGGCGGTCACGGCGAACGTTGCGGCATACAGCGTCGTCATCGGTTGACCGTTGACGACGTTCGTCGTCACGTGCGCCTGGCACGTCGGGCAGCCGTGAAAATAGCAGCCGTGAAATTGATACGCCGTTCGCGTGGCGGCGCACCAGCCGTCGACTCGGTGCTTTCCGATGCGCTTCTCGCGTCCGTTCAACTGGTGACCTATACGCGCGCCGGTTTGCGCGTCCACCCACGTCAACCACTCCACGGCCATACAACCGTAGCGGTGCACGCGTTCCGCTCGAAAGGCGTTCTCCGCGAGCCGGCGCGTGTACCAGCCCGTCGGCATCTCCTGCATTATCGCCCATAGATAGAGGACGTTTTCGTCGAAGCCGACTATCGAACGGCACGGCGCGTCGCCGCCTCGAATCGCCGTCACGTCGGCCTCGTGGTGGCGCGCGAAGATGATCGACGGGCCGCCGACGATCTGCGCCTGCAGCAGACGGTGCAGATCTTTGTTCGGCTCGTTGAAAAGCGAGAAATGGATCGATGTCGGCAGTTCGTTGAACAGATACAACAACGTCAACCCCGGTACGCTGATGGCGTCCTTGAACATGTCGATACGTCGGCGCCGATAGAAGGCGAACTGGCGATCGACGGCCTCGAGAAACGGCGCCACTTTTCGATTGTTATACCACACCACAAAATCGCTCATCGACGTCATGCCCTCGTCACGCCACGCCGTCGCGCAAATCTCGTACGCCTCCGCGGAGATTCCCTCGCGTTTCAGGTGGCTGTAGAAGGCTTCGCGCGACGGCAGGGCGTTTTCGTCCAGACGCGTCAACGCGTCGATATGTTCGTACGGAAAGTAGCCCTTCGTTGTCGAGCAACCGTACGCTTTCAGAAAGCGATTGTAGCTAACGCCGGGCGCGAGGTAATTCGTTATGTCCAGGAACTTCAACGTCGTCGTCGACAGGCACATGTAATTGTTCTGACGTTTAATGGTAAACGCCGACGACGTGTGCTGCGCGTCGCCGGTTATGAGCAGGGGGGTCAAGTATTTCTTGACGACATTGAGATCGTACTTACCCGAATTGAATCCCAATACGGGCATTTGACGAAGGTGAGTCCACAGGCGGTCGGCGAGAGTGGCGTACGGTGACGCGTCGGCGGCGTCGTCGTCGTTGCATCGTCGCCGGCAGTCGGCGTCGAGCGCCTCGAAGGTCGCGTCGTAGCGGGGACGTAGAATCGCGCACGCCGCCGCGCTCACCGCTTCCAGGTCGTCGATGAGGCGACGCGTAAGTTCCGTCGAATCGCCGGTCGTGACGTAACACCGCGCCGCTTCGTGACCGGGCACGTTCGACGCGACGCTCATGCTGAGCAGTTCGTGTCGCGCGATCCAGCGGCATTTGTCGGTATCCGTCGGCAGATCGTTATCGCCGAAATAACACTCGAAATCGAACGTTGCGCGGTACGGGTAGTAGCGCAGGTCGTCGTCGCCGACGTCGACGCCTTCGTCGTTGAGCCGCTCGAATACGGACGGCGACGGTCGGTAGACGCCACCGGGGAACACATGACGAACGCCACCTTCGCACGTCGCTTCGTGACGTCGTAAATGGTACGCGTCCCGCCAGAGGGAGTTGCCCCATTTTCCGCACTTGTACGTTTTCGTGTACGCGCGCGGGTCGCTTATGTACGACAAGTGCGACTCGTACAGGTTGACGTTGAGCGTCGTGGGGTGCGCTTCGCGCGATCGACGGACTAGTTCGGCGACGTCATTCGTCAGTCGATAGACGACGACGTTGATGGCAAAAACCGTCTCCACGCGATCCAGTTCGTTCAGGCGTACACCGTTCGAGGCCGACGTGCGCGCGGCGCGACAATACTGCGCGTGCAGACGTTTAGCGACTTTCGTTAAACGGTTCGTACCGATGTGGCCGTCACTTTCGCCTGGTCGGTGACCTTGCAGGTGGAGGCCGATGCATCGGAAGAGGCACAGATGGTCGTCGTAGAGAGTGCCTCGATGATCTTTCGTCAACGACACGATGGCCTTGTTGTGGCGCACGTAGGCGGGAAGCGTCACGCCAACGCAGCCGACAGGATGATTGATGATGGCGTTCACGAAATAGGTGGCGTTCGTTACGAGCTCGACGATCCACCCCGAGACGGGACGCTGCGCGACGGCGTACTGCAGTTCGTCGGTCGTGCGCACGGCGTCGAGGAATCGTTCGAACGAACGGCTATCGGTAACTAGGGCGGGTGTTTCGAGGAGGCGACCGCAACAGTTACATGAAGAATGAAAATATCGGTACCGACCCGACACCTTGTGGCGTAATACGAAACCATAGCTTACGTTAATTTTAAACGCATTCTTTTGTTCGCGAAACATTTCCCTCAGACGCGGTTCGAGCACCCGCGTACTCGTACAGGCGGTCATACGATAGTTGTAACGCGACTGTACGGCACCGCGCGCTACCGACGTCTCTATGCTACGCCGGTGTTCGTCCACGATACGCTGTAGATCGTCGGGTGACGGCGCCCTAGCGGCTGCCGCCTCCACCGCTGATTCATTACTACTACCAGGAGGTGGCGACGTCTGACGGCCACACCGCAGCTTCAGGTGTTGTAGCATAGCGTGATTCGCAGTGAACATCGCGCCACATTTTGAGCACTCTCGGCGTTTTACGCATAGCGCTTCGTTGCCGCATCTTTTCGAACTCTTTACGTGTCGTTCGAACGTCGATTGTTCGCGAAATAGCCCCCGCATTTCGGACATTGCCATCTAGTAGGTGGTGGTGGCATTCTCTAATGTACTGATATTTTTTCGAGCACCGCTATTTATAACAGTGGTGGTGACGGTGGCGGTGGTGACGGTGGTAAATACACCCTAGCGGGAGGAATGTGGTTTTAGGTAATGCGGGTAACTCAGAACGAAGGAATGGTGGTTGCGAACTAGCGTTAATTTTTATAACTAACTCGGAATGCTTTAGGTAACCCTAACGGTGGGGAACGATAGTGGAAGGAATGTGTTTGCGGTAACGAGTTGTGGACTAGCGGTAATTTTTATAACTAACTCGGAATGTTTTAGCTAGCGGTGTTGTGGGTAACTCGGAAACGGAAATTACATTTTCAACATTTTATTCAGTAGCTTACAACATTCAAACACAGCTTTGAAGCCTTTGTTTCCATAGCAAGCAAATATTAGCAAAACAAGCAGTGTTCTGTATTCTATTGTTCGTTCTTCATTCCAGTCCGCTCCGGCGTTGCACGTACGTGTGCACGGCCGACTCCAGCTGCACGCGATTTATGTAATCGCGCCAATTCGTTCCCAACAACCAGTTCGACACAAACTGCACCAAATACAACTCTCCCGCACGGCCCGTTTGCGGCTGCTGACCACCGGAAGAAGTTGACACCGTAGTTTCGTGTAGAATATGCACGAGTCGCGTGAAACAGGGGATGAGCGATCGACGCAGGAACGTTTCGATGACGCCGTTGAAATATCGCGTTACGATACAGCCCGGGTTGTCGAAACGTTGCATGTATACACGGTTTGGCCGTCCCGCACGATAGCCGGGCATGTGTACATATGGACAGCCTTCATTCGGCTCACATACCCCGCAATGATCCCGCGCCTTCTCCAGAATCATTTCGCCGAGGCTCTCGGCGACGAGGTCCATTGCCAGCCGTTCATAACGGCCGACCAACTGGCTCCTGCTCGGCACGACGATTTGACGTTGGCACGTCCCCACCTCCTCCGATATGCTCCAGCACGGAGCGCACGTCGGTCCCATCGTCCCCAGCGGCGTGTACACGCTTTCGTTATACGTCGGTGGAGCGGGACGCGTTCGGGTCGCGTTCGATCCGCCCAGCGCCTCCTCGATGATCGCGTCCAATACGTGGGCGTCACGCACTCCGCTTCCACCCTACAGCACAAAGCAGTTCTAGTCTTTACGAATCACCGTCAGGAACGCGTGTAGGAAGTCGCTCATACACTCACGCCTGGTGTGTTGCATCAGCGCCTCCTACAAACACATTATTATTATTATTAGTCCGCCTCCTTATTGATCTCTTCCTCCCTCTTTATCGACCCCTTCACTTCGCGTTCCAACAACGTTCTTACGAATGTGGCAACCTCGTCGTACTGAGCGCGGATCCTTTCGTTGTTTGCAAGCATGTTTTCCAGTACGCGGCGCACTTCCTACAGCATATAAGCACAACTGTTAGTTACGTCATACTACAAAATAGGTTTGCTTCGTAAGCTAGCCAAAACGCTCTTATGTATTGTTCGGCCGTCTCGGCTAATAGTTGAAAGGCCTCCTCGGTTATTTCACGACCACGACGCTCTCTCATTCGTTGTCGCTCGTTCGCGTGTGTCAATAAATCTACCAGTATCGGCCATCCTTCCTCCTACAAACAACACAACACATTAGTCATCGTTGTCGTCGTCGACGACGAATCTCTTTAGTGTGCGCACTGTATACGAGGGCTCCCCGTTCCAAGTCGTCTTACGCACACTGATCTCCACTTTAGTGCCGGCTAACTCGAGCACAGTATCGCGGAGATCCTCCTCGTTCAACTCCACCAAGTACTCGGCCGTGTACTCGACGAGATTAGACATTTGGCTGTCAAACAACGTAAGCCAAAGCTCGTCTTCCTCCTCCTCGCCGTCCTTCACCATCACACGCAACGCGAAGAAATATTTCGGCACCACCACTCCACCGTGCGTTCGGCATATCAGTTCCCCGCCTTTGATTTTCTGCAATTTCCGGCGACAACGGGAACATCCCAAATAGGCGCCGACCTCTTTATACGACACAGCGTCGATCATAACGGGCAACAGAAGTTTATACACACCGTTGACAGCACACTTCAGGTGCCTCAGACTCACCAATGTGGCGCGCGTCGACGCCGACGATTCGCATTCACGCTCCATTGAGACGCTCCGCGTCAGGGGTGGGTGCCCCTCAGCCGTCTCGACGGTCTCCAAGGACGCCTCTTCAGCGCTTCGCTTTCGCCCGACAGTCAACGCTGGCGGAATGAGCACGACGGGCCGCTTAACAGGTGGTGTCGCCCCCGTTGACACGGCTGCAACCACCGGCGAAGGTTGCTGCTGCTGCTGTTGACCGCTGGCCGTCTTCAGTGACTGCTTGCGCGGTGCCTTCGTCTTTTTTGGTTGATTTTCATCCACCATGTTGGTTGTCGCGGAAGAACGTCTGCTGCTTGCTGCTCTGCTGCTGTAGAAAGAATACACGTTAGAACTCCGGCGACATACAATATAGCATTTTCTCAACCGTTTTATACTTTTCCAAATAACGCGCATGCGCACTTCACACTAATACGTTATCTTACTCAATTATCAGCGTGCGTGCTTCATACATTTCAGGCATTTTGTTTTCGGAAAAAAGTTTCCGGTCACGTCAGTACATTCACCGTTAAATCTCTCTTTACATCGAATTTCTCTAATATCAATGCACCTCACGTTTCCTGACTCCACACCGAACTTATACAACGTTTAGTTTCATGCTTTTAACGTTTCGTTTATTGTTTTTGAAATGTCATTGTCTACAACATAACGCGCATGCGCAGTTCACACTAATACCATTATCTTATTCAATTATCAGCGTGCATAATTCATTCATCCCAGGCATTTTGTTTTCGGAAAAAAGTTTCCGGTCACGTCAGTACATTCACCGTTAAATCTCTCTTTACATCACATTTCTCTAATATCAATGCATCTCCCGTTTCCTGACTCCACACCGAACCTATACAACGTTTAATTTCATGCTTTTAACGTTTCGTTTATTGTTTGTAAAAATCCTTTGTTCTCCGTTCACATTCCAATCGCGATAAGTCACGCGCAACAGATGTCACATTTACGTGCATGTGCACTTAACGCATTCTGCCTAGTCTACCGAGGAATTTGTTTTAGGAAAAAAAGTTAGCGTTCACGTCAGTACACCATCGTCAAATGTGACTTTTACAACGAATTTCTCTAATATCACTGCATCTCATGTTTCCTGACCCCACAGTGATCGTATACAACGTTTAATTTCATGCTTTTAACGTTTCGTTTATTGTTTGTAAAAATCCTTTGTTCTCCGTTCACATTCCAATCACGATAAGGCGTAGTGTCATGCGCCACCACCGCTGTTTGACGGTGCGCACATTTCATACACACTTATGCAGTCACGCGCAATCGACATTTATACAGCGCTCCGTACTTTTCAACCATGAACACACCAACGACAACAACGTTGCCACATAAGTCAACACAACGGTAAGTCTGCTTTTACCCAACACATTTTATTTTACTATTTAAACAGTTGTTGGAACTACGTGTGCATGCATGCATGCATGCATGCATGTGTACGTGCATGCATACATTTTATTTTACCATTTAAACAATTGTAAGTACGCATGCATGCATGCATGCATGCATGCATGTGTACGTGCATGCATGCATATCTCTCATTTTATTTTTTACTACAGTTGTTGTAAGTACGCAGCATGCATGCATGCATGCATCATTGTATTTTACCGTTTAAATAGTACGCATGCATGCATGCATGTATTTTATTTTACTATTTAAACAGTTGTTGTAACTACGCCTGCATGCATGCATGCATGTGTACGTGCATGCATACATGCATTTTATTTTACCATTTAAACAATTGTAAGTACGCATGCATACATGCATGCATGTGTACGTGCATGCATGCATATCTCTCATTTTATTTTTTACTACGACTAAGTACGCATGCATGCATATATATATAGTGAACTGTAATGGTCCAAGAACTGACCCCTGCGGGACACCGCAAGTCAGTCTGTGGGGTTTAGACTGCTCACCGACAATCAACACCGAGTATTGTCTGTGTTGTAGGTAGGCAGCGAACCATGACAAACAGTGATCGTCGACGCCGATGGTGTTGCTCAGTGTCTTTAACAGAATGGCATGGTCAATTGTATCAAATGCTGCGCACAGGCACATATCAATTAGCAGCACCACCACACCTTTGCGTTCGTCCATGCACCGAATCACATTGTCATGCACGTGCAGAAGCCCAGTTTCAGTACTACAGTCCTGTCGGTAGGCTGATTGCAACGGCATATAATTGCACGTTGTTTTCACGCATGTGTGCAATCAACGGGTTTTCCACAATCCTCTCGACTAACTTTGATAAAAAGCACATGTTAGAAATAGGCCGATAGCTTTTTAAAATTTCACTATCAAGACTTGCCTTTTTTAATATGGGTGTGATGACAGCAACTTTCATTTCATCAGGCATTCCTTCGAGCAAACACTTGTTGATGATGTTCATAATAGGCGTTGTCATGACATCAGAGCACTCTTTTACCAAGTTTGAAGGCATCGGGTCAAGTTTGCAAGTCTTCGATGATGACTTGCTCAGTAGTTGCGCGGTTTCTTCTTGTGTAACAGGCACGAAAGTAGAGAGATGACAGTCTGTGACAGAGCGATCTATTCTCACAAAGTCGGTACTCACATCATGGACATCTGGCGCTTATAGTGTGGTGCGAATACACTGGATTTTATCCTCAAAGTAATTTGCAAGGTCGTTGGCGAACGATTCTGTTTCTGCGCTGCTTCCTTTCTTAAAACTAGCTGTTATATCGGCTTCTTTCCAGGCTTTTGGGACTTGACCAGCGTCAACTGATGATTGAAAAATGTGATGTAATATGTATTGGTGCTACAGATGAAAGGCATATCAGTTTAGGAACCATGGCGGAATGCCATCTGGTCCTTGTGCTTTAGAGGTATTAATTTTGGAAAGTTGGTCAAATATTCCTTTAATTTAAATTGTTAGTTTCGGGATTTTTCTATGTGGACTTCTGGCCATATCTGGTAGTGTGGAGTTTCCTTCAACTGTAAAGACAGTTTTGAACTGGTTATTTAAGGCTTCTGTTTTGTGTGTACGTACGTGTCATCGCTGATGATGTTTCCTGCAATGTTCAGGTCCCCAATACCTTGGTTATCCTGTTGTACTTTAGAAAAGAGGCTCCATGATGATTTTGGTTTCTTCGTTATTGTAGATGTTATAAATTGGCTTATGTAGCCTGGCAGAGCGAATATGTTTGTGCTTGTTTCTCCTGGTGTTACATAATTTATACCAGTCTTCTGGATTTCTAGTTTTTTTGTTATAGATTTGTTTCTTTCTTTTGCACACTTTCTTTAAATCTTTACTGAACCAAGGAAGATTGTGTCTTGAAGTAGTAAGTCGGTGTGGTACATACTGGTTCATAATGTCAATGATTTTAGTGGAAACAAGATTCCATTTGTCGTTGTCTGTTATGTTTTGGTTTACAGAGAAGTAGTCATGTGTAAAATTATCAATAAACTTCTGGATGTTAATGTTGTCAGCTTTGTTTCTAATGAAGACTTTACATTTTGGACGATGTTTGCGTTTGGCCAACATGTTTACTTCGATGATGACTGTACTATGATGGAGAGATGGCAAGGGAGGATCACTGTTGCACGAATGATGGGAGGAAGCAGCTGGTGTGCATTGTGTCAGTGTATGGAACTCAAATGAGAAACTGCGGCCAACAATAGGAACTGTGAAGGAAGAGTGGAAGCACTTTAAGGATTATTTAACTGGATCAGCAGAGGAGCTATGTGGCAGAACATTTGTTAAGGGGGGAGCTTTCTGGAAGAGAAAAATCAAACATGGTGGACTGAAGAAGTAGCGAAAGCAATTGGAGAAAAGAGAGAGGTATGGAAAGAAATATAAGGGATCAAGGGGAATAGAGGACAACCGGGCATTGCTATTATTTGCTATACAGCAGCTGTATGGACAGAAAAAGAAGGCAGCTAGCAGAGCTGTGGATAAAGCAAAGAGAGAAATGGAAGAGGAGCTATACAGAAAGCTAGATGAGGACAGTGGAAAGAATATGATCTATAAAAGATGGCTCGAGAGAGGGATGAGGACAGAAATACAGACGCATCACGTTGTTGAGCCACATGTTGAAGATGTTGGAAGAGAATCCCGGATGGAAGGATAAGAACAGTAGTGGAAGGAGAAATCGGAGAAGAACAACCGGGCTTCTAAAGAGGAAGAGGTACAGTTGATGGACTATTTGAGCTGAGACAGCTGATCGAAAAGAAGTTGGAGGGACAGGAGAGTACGGCTGTGGGTTTTATAGACCTGGAAAAAGCTAATGACACGGTACCGAGAAAGATGGCAATGGCGACACTGAGATGGATGGGGGTCCCAGAGGCAGAGGTCAGGATGGTGGAAGGGACATATGAAGAAACGAAGAGCAGAGTGGTGTGTGGACCTGGAATCTCAGAAGAATTCAAAGTGAACGTTGGCTTGAGACAGGGGAGTGCCCTGAGCCCACTACTGTTTATCGCAGTGATGGCACTGATAAGTAGAAAGACCAGTATGAAAGATATTCTCCAGAAACTACTGTATGCAGACTATCTAGCGGTAGTAGCGGTAGTAGCGGAAGGGCCGGGAAGCGGATTTACAGGAACAACTGATAGAGTGGAAGGATATCTTCAGCAAACACGGACTAAAAGTGAATCTGGAAAAGACAGAGGTGCTGTGGGTTGGGCAACAGAGCAAAGAACTGGAAATACACCTGGAGGGGAAGAAACTAAAACAAAGAGACAGTTTTGTATACCTGGGCGGAGCGGTATGTGGGGATGGCTCCTCGGAGACAGAAATTCGCAGGAGAATACAAGCAGGGGCGAATGCATGGAGGAAAGTAGAAGGTGTGATGGGAGACAGGCACATATCGCGAAAACTCAAAGGAAGGGTACTATGCGCATGTGTGACACCAGCCTACCTGTATGGCCTAGAAACTATAACAAAGACATAGAAACAACAGGAGATGGTACAAGTGTGCGAAAACAACTGGGTCAGGAGAATTACGGGGGTAAAGAGAGTAGATTAGCGAAGAGTGGAAGAGCTGAGGGAGGATGTTGGTGTGAAAGAAAGTTTCAAGAAGAAGTTGGTGAGAAGTCGATTGAACTGGGCAGGACATGTGGAGCGAATGGGAGAAGAACGGATGACAAAGAAAGCAGATGCCCGGAGAGTGGAGGGAAAAAGAAGACGAGGGTGACCGAGACTGAAGTGGTAGGATTGCGTGAAGAGAGACCTGGAGGGATGGAAAGGGGAATGGTGGAAAAGAACAAAAGACCGAGGAGAGTGGAGAAGGGTGGTAGAGAAAGTAGTGCAAGCGCAATGAGGAGGAAGAGAAAGAACAGAAAATGTCGACGTATCCAAGCCAGCCTCACCAGTGAAGACAGGGAACGACGAGGAGAACAACATTAACCCAGGTCTATTGGTGAAGACAAGATCTAGAATATTGTTGATCGAATCCAATAATACAGTCTCTGAACAGCTAGTTAGCTGCAGACAGCTAGAACAAGTCTGTGGTATTGCTTGGGCTGAACAGTTCCCCAATTAGGACGATCGAAGTTGTTGGCGTGAATGGTTCCATGCAGTTCACCAGACGGGGCGATGCTGTAGTGTTGCATGGCCTGAATTGTTTCAGTTCCCCAGAGAAGGTGAGGCTGTAGTGTTGCCCAATTAGGCTGAATTGTTTCATATCTCTACACGTACAACGCAAGGCAGTGGTGTTGCTTAGACGGCATTATTTCAGTTCCCAGTAGAAGGTGAGGTTGTCTGGGCTGAATTGTTTCAGTTCCCCAGACAGAGCGAGGCTGTGGTGTAGCTTGGACTTAATTGTTTCAGTTCTCCAGAGAGAGAGGGAGGAGAGGAGAACTGAGGAGAGAGAGAAGAGAGAGAGGAAGAGAGAGAGAGAGAGAGAGAGAGAGAGAGAAAGAAAGAGAGGAGAGGAAGAGTTTATGTATGAAGAAAATATTAGATTATCGAAACATTATACTTAACATTATAAACAAAATACCCAAACACTATATCCATAGGTCGGGAGTTATGTATCAAGATTTCATTTGATATTGATGACAGAAGTTCTAGGCATACTTCTATGTTTCGTATGGGAATTGAATCTTCCGGATTTTTTTGTATATCCCGGTCTCACGGAATACAGGCAAATCTCCTGGATTTTCGCTGAAAATCTCCAACTTCGAGACAGCATGACACCACAGAAGACATGCTGGAAAGTGCTGAACTGCTGAATTTCCGTCGTGAGGTCTCCAACAGCACCCACCCCTCCCCCGTCTTCGAGATAGCGATCCGGATAAGTTTCGGCGAAAAATCTCTAACATAACTCCCGATGTCAAGATCCGAGAGAGCACGACAAGACGGCGCGACACTGGAAGCGTGCCGAATCGCTGATGAATCTTCCAGATTTCAACAAATAAGTTGGCAATGCCACAACATGGAGCCTGAATAACTGAAATTTCTCAACCAACGTAATAGTAATAATAAGGTATCTTCTTTAGCGCCTAAGTCCTCGGAAACCAAGCTCAGAGGCGCATCAATACAACGGGGTTAGTCAATATTAGAATCGATAAGCCATATTAAAGTCGTCAACATATGGATCGATACGCCATTATACTGTATAAGGTAGATACCCAAGGTTAAAAAGGTAAGTTTTTAAATGACGGCGAAACTGTTTAAAAATGTCAACTGATCTAACACTAAGAGGGAGCATATTCCAGAGAGTCTTGTCCATTCAACAATGGGTAGTAGGGCCTATAGCTACCATTAATGTGTCACTACTAGAGACGGCGGTGCGCCTACCTACAAAAATCTAGTATACAATGTTCCAGTTTTCTACACACTGTAACCTAGTTTTCGGGGTGACGTTGCATTCTCCCCAAAGGATCGAAGCTAGGTATGTATTTTGTTTGCTCATCATGGGAATGTGTCTCCTCCGCGACCTTTGTTTGATATTTGTGGAACTGGCCATTTTTTCGATGACGTATACTCAAAGGTGACGTCATATACATATATATAGAGACTATAATATTTAAAAAAAAAAATTTTTTATTTATAAAGCGCCGTATATCTGGAATATAATTCTGCTCAGAGGCGCTTAAAAATACAACATTGTTAAAATATACAATTGTTAGACTAGACTGATGACGTAGCCTGGTCCTCTCTGACTGCTAATGCAAAGCTGACGGCTAATAAAATTATCAAATTGCATTGTTAGTCAACAGGGTAAACTGCAGTTATTTTCCACGATAACATTTACGAATAACCTCTAGTGATCGAGACACGTGACTGCACGAGAATGACGTCACAGCCGCCCCTAGGAAACGCAACCCAAACGTCAACCATCAGAGATGACCAAGGAGTTGACGTTCCGGCTTTTGCTAAATTCAAAAAAGGAGAAAACCAACAGCGTGATACAAGAAACTACCTAGGATAAGTACAGTAGTTTAAGTGACTAATTAATTATTTACATCTTAAACGTTTGCATAAGTTTTGCGCAGAAGTCCAATATACTTGGCTATACATTTATGTTCAAACTTCAAAGACAGTTTTTACGATTGATATAGGCTCCAAGACAATCATTAGAGACCGATGCCATATTGACACATTATCAATATTCAACAATGTAGTTATACTGTATTATTAATACTGTTCCTGTGTTGCACACCAGCACCTTGGCTTTACTAGTGTTCTTCTTCCCTTCAAATAGGGGCATACAGGCCTGCTGTCCTGAGTGCTTCGCAGCGGAGAGAAGCAAACCATAAAACAGAACTTAAAATTCCAGTGTGAAAATGTACAGTGCAGTATTGTCATTTTTTCGTTTCTTACTTCTTCTATCGGAATTTGATTTTCTGGAGGCCCTCTCTGAAGGATTCGAGACTTTCGAGAGATACGAGTTCTGTATGTAGGGCGTTCCACAGCCTGGTGGTGTCCGGGACGAACGATCGTTGGTAAAATGTCCGACTTGTATGCTGAATATTGTATTTCAGAGTGTAGCCTCTTCTTCTTGAAGTAAACATTGGAGATAGATAATATTAAAGGTTGATGTCGACCAGTTTGTAGGCGGCACGATAGAAGACTTGCCTGTGCTCACCGCTCCTGTAAGTTTGCAGGTTCTGCTCCTCCAGCATGGCTGTCCCACTGCTGTAAGGGATGTAGTCACGCTTTATGAAGCGTGCTGATGTTCTCTGCACAGCTTCTAGCCTGTTGATGTTTTGTGGGTGTAACGATCCCATGCTAGAGAAGCATTCTGTAGTCCTCAACAACATTATGTTTTACACAATAGGTCTTATTGGAAAAAAGAAGAAAATAGACAGAACACGGCGCTGCATGAAGATGCGCTTGGTATGAGTCAACTGGTGAGTCAACGGAAGTGTAGCGTAGGGGCAATCCAGGTAGTGTAGATCCATATATCGTGTAGGGCGGCCTAATTCCAGGTAGCGTAGCGCGAAGCTCAGTATAGCTTGTAGCATAGGTTCACGAACAACGTAGGGCGTGCAGTGTAGCGTATGACGAAGCTCTGCTTAGACACCCATCATTTCCCATCAAACTGCGTTCATGAGACTATAGTCTGATGGTGAGCGTGCATGACGGTCGGGAGCAATTAACATCTCATCCGAAGCAATAACACAGCCTCGCCCTACACCACAGCCACGCTAATATGTGGGAAACTGAACTGATTCAGCCCAAGCTATCCCACAGCCTCGCTCTGTCTGGTAACCTGAAACACTAAAAAAAACAAGCCACAGCAGAGCTTTGCCCTGTCTGGGGAACTGGAACAACCAATCCAAGCAATTCCACAGCCTCGCACTGTCCGGGGAACTGAAACAATTCAATCCAAGCAACTCCACAGTTTCGCCCTCTCTAGGGAACTGAAACAATTCAATCCAAGCAACACACAGCCTCGCACTCTCTGTTGAGCTTAAACGATTAAATCCTAGCAATTACACAGCCTCGCCCTGTCCGGGGAACTTAAACAATTTAATAAAGCAACCCCACACTCCCGCCTTGTCTGGGGAACTTAAACAATTCACCCCACGCAGCACCATAGCTCGCCTTGTCTGTGGAACGAAATTAATTCAACTCAAGCAATTCAACACCCAGGAACTGAAACAATTCAATCCAAGCAATTTCACGCCCGCGCCGTGTCCGGAAAACTGAAACAATTCAATCCAAGCAATTACACACCCTCGCCCTGTCTGTGGAACTTAAACAATTCAATCCAAGCAATCCCATAACCGCACCCTCTGAGGAACTGAAACAATTCTGGCTCGCTCTCTCTAAGGAACCCAAACAATCACACAGCCTTGCCCTCTTTGGGGAACAGAATCAATCCAAGCAATCCCACAACCTCGCCCTCTCTGGGGAACTGACACAATTCAGCCTCGCACTCTCTGAGGAACCCAAGCTATCCCACATCTCGCCCTATCTGGTGAATTGAAATGATTGAAACCAGGCAATCCCACAACCTCGCCCTGTCTAGGAAACTGAAGCAATTCAATCCCAACAATTCCACAGCCTCGCTCTGTCTGGGGAACTTAAACAATTCAATCCAAGCAATTTCACAGCCTCGTCCTCGTTGTTGAACTTAGCAGCTGTGTAGTGTGTAGAGCTACACGTTACTACGCATGATTATCAATACACTGGTGCTTATCTGTGTATTGACAATCACGTGACGACTAGGGTTGTGAATAGTCAAACTAAGCTAGTGAATAGCTAAAATAAACAGTGCTTACGCCTGTTGTTGTGTATTTCAAACCAAATAGCAATTATATGATGGCCGATAAGGGCCATCGCGTTTTAGTGTGGCAACCTGCAGCGCCATGGGTCGATGACGCGATGCGCGATGCGATGTGTGATGCGATGAACGATGCGCGATGCGATGGACGATGCGCGTGCGATGCGCGATGCGATGCGCGATGCAATGGACGAAGCGCGATGCGATGGACGATGCGATGCGATGCGCGATGTGATGGACGATGCGCGATGCGATGCACGATGCGCGATGCGATGGACGATGCGCGATGCGATGGGTCATGCGATGCGCGATGCGCGATGCGCGACGCGATGCGATGCGCAATGCGATACGCGATTTGTATTTTATTAAACGCATTCCTTTTTGTGTTTAGAGCATTTGATGATGGCTGATGACGCCGACTGTACGTATACGGTTACACATCTAGTTATTGTGCACAAAAGATTATGTGATTGTACTTCTAAATATTGTCACGGAAGTCTACTGGGATTGAATTTAGCCAAACAAAAACGGGTGCCAGGCAGGCAGCCTCTTTGCAAAGACTAGACTAGGGACTGAAATATAACATGAAATATGTACCTATTCAACATTTTATTTGTTAAATAATTATTGTTTCCATCTGGATATCACTGATCGCAAATACAAACACTATTTTGTGTGCCTCCAGGCACGATGAACCAGGGATGGTTTACGCATTTCTCAGTTGAACATTAACCAACAGTTTTGAAGCATATTTGTGTATATTTATTAATTAATGACATACTATCTGATCAGAACGCAAACATGTTATTTATGCCTTATATAAATTAAAATATAAACTTTAAATAATTTATGCTTCTTGATTTACTCCTCGGTCCCTAATACTTCCAAGTCTGGAAGAACAACTGACATATATTCCGTGAGACGATCTTCGATACAAATGCAGTGATGTTTAATGACTTAATCTGGTTTCCGTAGTAGCACATAAAAGCATCGTTGCGCCGAAATACAAGTACGAATAACGCGGTGTCAATAAATAGGCCCACTCAAATCAGGCTACCAGCGCTATTGGACCACGTAATAATCAGCCAAAATTGACAGGACGTTAACTTGTAGTAGGTCTACTAGGAGGTACACGGGGCGCGCGGTCCGTCTACAATTCGATTCACTTAGGGATCATCTCAGAACGTCGATGTCCGAAATCAGACGAAATTACTTTCATCTTACCTCAGCCCCCCACCCCTCCCTCAGACGAATTTTTTAAACATTAATATGATGATACCAGTATAATTAACAGTGTCGGTCGATGTCCGACGCCAGATGAAACTGCCTCAGACCGCCCTCCCCAAACTAAAATAATTTCGCTTGATATTGGACATCGACGTTCTGAGATGATCCCTTAGCAAAAATGAAACTACACTCTAGGAACAACGATTCGCTACCTCGTTTGTGCATTTTTATATGTAGGTTTGGTATAATAATTAGAGACAATACTATTTTAGTTTACGATTATATATTTTATTATAAACTAAAGACACTAAAGCTTAGTAGGGTCTAACTGATTATAGTTATATATTTTTATTTTATTTATGTAAGGCATAATTAACATGATATCTACATCTATGAAAATATAGCATGTCATTAATGAATAAATATTCAAGAAATGTACACTTCAAAGCTCACGGTTAATGTTCAACTGAAAGATTCCATCAACATCCCTGTTTTTTATGTGTAGAGGTACATACATTATCGTTTATCTTTTCGATCAATGATTTTCAGATGAAACCATTCAAACATGAATTGGGGAGTGGTAGAAGAGGTACACACCTCATGCTATGAATTAATTCTTTTTTGGTCTCCGGTTTTGGTGCGAGAACCTAGATTACATTCTTTAAAGTGATTGCCCGCATATCCACATTTATCTTAGTCTAAACTCAATCGCATTAGGCTCTACCACAATATTTAGAAGTACAATCACATAATCGTTTGTGCACAATAACTATATGTGTAACCGTATACGTACACTTAATGCGTTGAACATAAAAGAAATCCAGTGTTGCCTAAGGTCACGAATTTGTTCAAGCTCAGACAACAAAGCCAAACCCAAAACACTGGCGTCGGAACATGGTGGATATTTGGTGGGTTGAGGCTCTCCAAAATCACAATTTGCACACCCATTGAGGCTTGCCAAAATAACTCCATCTTCAAAAACCTCGATTTGCACCCCCCCAAATGTCTACATTGAGGCTGTCCACAAACATGAATTTGAACTCCTCATATATCCCTGTCTGTCTGGGGTGAAACTGGCCTCGATTCCGATGCTCGATTTCTGATTTTTTTTATTTTCTCTCACTGATCCTGCACTGCTCTCTCCACCAGTCGTCTCCAGTTCTCTCTATCGTTCGCTCTCGTTCTCCACCCTTCTTCCAATCCATAAAAATCTCTTTTTCCACAGTCCTCCCATCGCAGTCTAGTTTTTCCTTGTCTCCTTTTCCTTTCCAGTCTCCGTGCATCTGCTCTCTGCCATCCGTTCTTTACCCATTCTCTCTACATGCCCTGCCCATCTTAGTCGACTCATGCTTATGCTTGTTCAGAAACAATTGTGTCCACTGGTCACAACAAAGACACAATTAATCGCAGGCGGTACTATGACCGTATGATGTCAATAAGTAGCACCATTCTAGTTCACTGCCTGCTATATTTTTGGGAGGTGGTGCTGTTCTAATTATAGCTCCTGGCCCAGGGAATATCGCATCCACAGACGCACCAACTTTGACATGTCATGTAATCAATCCACTTACCAGACAAGAGATACAATTAACCGCAAGTGCTACTTAACCACTTTAGTCCATCGGCACTTCCAGATGTAATTGATTTTTTTATATACTCGTTTGTGCTGAATCATATAGAAAACGATATTGTTCGAAAGCCTCAATAAATTTAGTTGTGTTACAGCTGTACTGCGGTGTATCAGAATGGGACGAGGAAAGGCGAATGTGTTTTTGGAGGACGATCGTTCAGATGGGACCACCTTGATGATATGTTGCAAGAAAACAGTGTGGTCTATGGAAGTTCCCATAGAAAACAAGGGCCGGTTTCATGAAGCGTACTTAAAGTTACGCAATTACTTAGCATCACTTGTTTGCGTAAACTCCTACGTTCGCTTATATTAAAAAAACACGTAATTTACTAAAACAATCATCTTAGCGTTAAGAACGTTCTTAGCCGCTTCATGAAACGGGCCCCGGTGTATACGCATCAACAATAAAATATTGAATGAGTATCGGTTTACATAACTTAGTAATTAAATTGTTACATAAGTATGTACGGTATTAGTTGTATTTATAGTCATAGTAATTAGCATCACACGTTTTGATTTCGTAAACACTATATCATACGTCAATTATATATATATATGTATATATATATATATATATATAATTATGTTGTTGTACACCAAAAACAAAGATATAATGTATCATTCATATGGTTTTGCTATAATGTGTTAAATCGTTAAAGTGATGAATTATACTTTACTCTGATAAGGTATACGTTCTACACAACAATTCTTATCTGCTCCCGGTTGATATATATATATATCGTCTGTAAACTTGGCTAAAATGATGCCATCGTAATTTGACCATATGGTAATGTGATAAAAAATACGGTCGGCGATTTGTTTATTGGCTGTTTGTCCAGTACTTTCTGTATCGAAATATACACTATTTTATTATTTTTATGCCATGGTTACATATTGTACGGCTTTATTTTACATTTTTAGTGCTGCAGTACAATTATATAAAATCTATTTTTATTCATAATAAGTATACAATAACTATTGGCAAAGAATATAGCCCGTAAGTGGCATTATAATTACACTTCAAAACAATACAGTCCAGGTGCTGTGTTAAGGCAAGGCTGTACCCCTGAATACCCCTGAAATGACAAACTCAATTAAACACTCCATAACTTGGCTAATAAGTGATGAATTTTGATGACATTTTTAGCAAGGTTAGTATAGACACTTGTCATGCAAATTATGCATTTTATGCGCCCTAACTCATTTGTATATGCTTCATTTGCATATTCAAACATAGAAATGCGGATATTCAAATATATGTCTACAAATGTCTCTCTGTAATAAAAAGTAGCAGTCACATATTAATTACATTTTGCAGGGATGTAAATTATAAGATATTTAAAAGAATGAGCCAAAATTAAAAAGTTGCTGTCATTTTTTCCGACATTAACATAAAATGAAGCCGCCAGTGATGGAAACAAATATCCTCGTTCAAGTCTGTTATTCACAGAATTCACAATTTTCAACATAATTTCATGTTTCTGGTTCATCTCCGGCAGTATAGCATCAATAACATTTCTTCCAAATTTCATACATATATCTGTAATATTTATTGAGATATCATGCCAAACATAATGGCTAAATGGGAAAAAATCAAAGACAAAGCTGAGAAAAACACATTTAAAGTTTCACTACCTGGTACAGTATTAGCATATCATATACAGCTGTCATGAAACAGGTGAAATGTCAATTTATGTTTGTTTTTGTAAAACTGCAAACTGAAAGTAGATAAGTAATATATGCTATTTTTGTGGAAAACTAATTTCAGGGGTAAAGTCTTTTTGTGGAAAACTATTTCAGCGGTACAGTCTTGCCTTAAATAAACTTATTTAAAATAAGCCAACTCTGATGTATCGTAATATGTTTTTCTGTACTTTCTAGATGAAATTGATAGACAACATCCGACGAGAGGGAATCTTTTGGTATAACACCAACATCATCCAAAACTGTAAGAAGCTTGCCGATGTTCCAACAGGGAATTTCCTGTCAGAAAGAAAAGGAAAGAATTCGGACAGTATCCGATTTTGCAGCGACTGCAAAAGGTTCATTTTCTGGCAGAAGAGTTCTGGAGGCACAGGAAGGCGCGCAGTGGTGATAAGCCTGTACCTGTTAACCCAGTTACGATGCAACGTGAACCGCACAAGGATACTGAATTTGCTAGAAACATATTGGACAAGTTCCGCAATACAGAAGCAGGCAACCTGTGCATGACAGACAAGGTGATACAGCAAGTCGGGTACCGACACTACTCAGTCTACTGTTTGAGGAGATACCATACTTCCAAGCAGGATGAACTAAAAAAATGTAATGCAAGAAATGCGAGAGTTAGCACGCTTGTTAATCCAGTTCCAATACACTGCAACTGACCATGGCTTGGATGGCTCAAGGCTAGGGGTGGAAGATATGTTTACAAGACAACGTCTAGCTGTGCTTAAGGAGGCAATCAACACCATGCTGAAGAAATGGAAGATGACAAATGTCGGGAACTGGACATGTTTGCTGATGCATATAGATTTCGCTCACATGAAATGTACGCAACCACTAGGTATCAGGCAGTGCAGCAATCGATGGATAAAGCGTGGTGACCCGCTTCATTGCCAGAGGAGGAGGCTGTGGAAACACTGAAAGCGTTCCTGACAACATCAATCAAGAGGCTGACACCACAAAAAGAGTTAGAAGGCGAGAGCTACAATTTGCTCCGGTCACTTGTGGTGTGTCTACTAACTCTCTTCAATGGAAGGCGAGGAGAAGAGCCTTCACGGATGCTGCTTACAGAGTGGGAAGATGCAAAGAACGGGGAATGGCTCCGAAGGCATGAGGTTTGCGAAACGAAATACTGGTAGTGTTTTTTTGTTAAAAATAACATATTTAACTAATTTAATAGATGTTGGACGGTTGGATGTAATAAGAATATGTGGAATCCTCCCACCCCAATACATTAGGAACATGGGCTGGCAAATTCTGCATTGTTTCACTGCGTAGAGATGTTCACGTATTGGTCATTCATTGACATTGGTGTATGAAAATGGCTTAGCCATTGACTACATTGTCTACAGCTGCTTGGCTATGACGAGGCATATTATTTATTACCATAACATATTACATTACTAGTACCAACGTCTAGTTATATCTTCCTACTACAACATGTTTCATTGCCCCAATGATTTTAATGTTACTACATTAGTGCACAATATAGTATAGCCATTTAAAATATATGGCACACTTGCAGGCTGCAAACGTTGAGGAGCAGTTCCTGGCTGGCCAGTTTAAGTTGGCATATCTACATGGCAAGGGACATCAGTTTGTTCCTGTTTTGATACCTATCGACTGCGTCTGTGCAGTTGAACTTCTCATTGCCCATTGGAGCAAGAACAGAATTGCAACTGACAACCAGTTTGTCTTTGCAAGCAAAGGTATGTGTTTTCAAACGTGTAAAAATATACTGGAATGACTGTATTCGGACACCTAAAAATAATAAAATTCACAGCTGTCCGAAAACATGCAGTAAATAAAAATAATTCGTTTTGTAGTTTTTTAGTCCGAAAACATACATCTCCATACACATAGAGTCTTACAGTACCACATGTTTATTATCAATAAAGTTCCATTTCATTTCAAAAAATATCTTAGTACCACGATGGGTACCATATCAGAATGATACAGGAAGTAATTCTGACAAACTAAACATCACTACTACATTATGTGCAAAATGTATGGCAAACAATTAATCATCTTTTGTTTAAATGCATTCCAGGCAACAGCATACCAATTCCTTCCATTTCCGGCTTGGAAGTATGCAGAAAATCAACAATCGGGAAGTACCCTGGGTATGTGAGTTTTACAAGTTAAATTAATAGTTATGTAATAGCCTATATAGCAGTAATAAAAATTATAATTGAAAATAATGTTTTTGTCATTTCATTGCACCAATGAGCACCAGATCCTTCTCATGATATTGACGACTTGCCTCGTGATTACATTTTGCTGATCACATTAGTGATGGTTTAATTCATAAGGATAGTGCAAAATGTCATATGGGCAATACCTGCTTAGTGTTTTATTTTATTTTGCAACATGTAACAATTTGTTTTGGCATCTTTCTGAGAAATAATTGGATGGTTTTCATTTCACAAAACTTATTTACGGTAACTGATAGCAAAACCTACTGATCACTTCAATATATCATCATTAATTTTACAATTATAATTTGTTGTAGCTGTGGCAGACAACAACAGCAGCAGCACAACCAAGAAAGAGAGGTGACTTTGTATTATGATTGAAAGAAAGTAATGAACCACCAACACATTCATATAAATTCATTGATGCCTCACACACACACGCTCACGCACACGCACACATGTGATAGGGTAGCACAGATACCTCAAAAGGTCCTGACAGCTCCTTTGAACAAGTGCTATTCTTTCATAATATTAATAATGTTTATTGATATACAGTGCCTAATTCTGAAACTAAAATATGCCCATATGTTTAAGATACAACTTTGAACGTAAGTTCTGTTTTATATTTACTCAGCAAGTCACAAACAGGGTGGAGAGAATAATTTTCCTTTATCTGTGCAAGTTGAAAAGCATAGGCCTATTAATTATGTAATATGTATATATATACTATGTAACCTGTTTTTCTTTTCCTGATTTTACTACTACAATGGTGTCACTTTTAGCAAAGAGCATCCATTGGCAGGAGGTGGACAATGCTATGCTTCAGGAGCATTTCCTGTTGTTCTTCATTTGAGCAGAAAATGGCACAAAGGACAAGTTGCCAAGTAAGAACAAACATGCTGGCAAGATACACACATACTTGGAGTAGCTAGATGATAAAATTTAACATACTTTTCTATGGAATCCAACCATTAATATTCTGTAGATCATTATTTCATTATCCGATTAGACTACCGTGTATTATGCCATAAGAATACAGACAAAAATCAATCTTTTTAAAAATACATTACAAATAAATGTATTACAAATATAAGGTTGTTAGTGCATGGAGATAATAATACAGAATTCAACAATGTAAAGTTGTAAACATGAATGACATGACTTGACTAGGAGTATTACCAGAGATGTGTAAATTACAAATACACAAAATTGAATATTCTCTAAATGGCCATTAAAGATAGACGAGCAGGATTTATTACTTGATAAATGCACTTTCTTGGTGAACAAAAGTGATTTAGAGATATGTGTTTGTTATAAATGTGAACCATATATTGATAGTAAAAAAAGAAATATGTCTACAGCAAAGACACATTTAACGGGATTCTTTGAGAATTTTAAACTGTATTGTACGCAATTTTTAATTAATCCTGTTAATATAATTATTTCATGTAATTCTATGCCTTTATTTCATTAGAATTACGTTTTATTAATCACTAATGACCCTGAGAATATACCTCTGCTGAGTTAATGAATGCAAGAAAAACGTATATCACGTCATCAACATATGTGCGTTTGAATTGGCAACCACCATTGAGTGAATCATGGCCGAGGCCAGTAAATTTATGAAAAGAAAAAGTGGATCAGTTGCGTTCATGAATATTCATTATAATCGGGCTGCATAATTAATCATCTACGTGGCAGCAAGCTCAAAATGATTCACGTAAACACAATTATTGATTGGCTTTTTACGCAGATAACACCCAAATTATGCATAAACATGCAAGACATAAGTAGCAGAGAAAGTACTTATGGGAAATTATCACGTTTTGATACAGTACATCTCGAATGTATGTGTATGTAAGCTTACAAAGAATCCCTTTAAAGTTTTTTTCAAAAGACTATATTTTCATGGGTAGCCTTAACAATAACAGTTACATCGCACATTTTTGTTTGCTGTAGAAAAAATTGTATAAAGTGTTTTGTAATATAAAGGTTAAAAAAATTTTTTTCAGGCAAATTGGAAATCTTTACGTTTCTCAGTGCAGCAAAGCCACCATTCTTAAAGCATTTAGAAGATCATTCCACCTATTTAAAAACAAGGGCGCAGCTATTCAACAGGAAAAAAACAAAACAAAGACGCCTCAACAAATGCTTGGTGGCAATGTCATTGTGAAGTGGCAAGGGATGGGAGTTGGTTTTTCACTGATATCGGTTTGTGCTGGGATTGTGGGATTGGCAGATAAGATAGAAGAAGACCAGTAATCACAATCAATTACATCAGTGATGTAATCACCGTGTTTCAGGATAGTTGAAACTTTTAAGATTATAATAATTTTTAAGTTGCCAATTTACATTTAAGTTCTGACATTTTTATATATATAGCTATACAAGGGAAAGGTTGAATTGAATGGCTGTGTATATTATGCTGTTATTGCAGATTTGTTTTGAACATGTATACATGTCTAAAAGGCAAAACACATGAATACTGTTTAACCTATAATTGTAGACTGGTTGAATTTGCCCATATAATATTGTTGTGAGGTTGTAACGTTAGTGACGTAACGTGAGTGACGACTATGACAGCTTTTGGATAACATATATAATACTAATATAATGAATTTAAACCGTAATGGTTGTTTAGCTTATATACATATCTAAACAAATAGTTAGGTGCTTTTATGCCAAGGCCAATAGAGAATTTAGCAGCAAAGTTGAAGGAAAATATTGTCTTTTTTGTGTTACGTGAATGACGGCTGCTATAAATTGTATGCGGGAACTACAAAATCCAACATTTTGAATAAATGCTTACATAGTGTTGTTGGCTATAATCCAAGTCACTGTATGCTTTAAATGTTTTAGAGTGATCAATCATATTATGAGATGTGCTGAAAGACCCAAAAAATGTAAATATAGATGAATGACACTGGAATTGCCCAAATACTGGGTTCAGCTATGTTTTTTGTTTTATGACATCTGTATATTGATGTACTGTTTTGTATGAAATAAATTGCTGGGTACCTGAATTGATATATATGGCTGATTGAAAATAATTTGCTGATAAATAGTTAACTTAATTAATTCCATTGAAAATGTACTAGAAGCATGCATTAACAGGTGTTCAATTAGTTTTAATGTTTTGTCATAAAAAAATTGTGAGAGTTTGGCTGCAAAATAAGTGGGAGACGGGATGTTGAGACTCCTGCCACATCCCCGCATGACCACCTAAAGACAAGTGATACCAAATTGTGTAGAAATGTAGTATTCGTGACAGTGTGTTTCCTACTTGATAACATGCTTGGAATTCAAATGGTTTTCAATGAATGAACAAACAACAATATTTTTATTTCGATGATTTATTAAAACAACTTTACATAGCATCATTAATATCATTGTGGCTGTTCATTTTATACAATCATCATTAAAATGTCAATGGCAATGCCATTATGACACACAAGCTAAGACTAAGTAACATGGGCTCCTAGGCTAGACATATTTGTCTTTTTGTGTTGTTTACCCAGATAACTGTGTGCAAGCTAACTTGCTTTCTAGCTAGCTGCATTAATATTTATTACCAATAAATAAAAAACGAAATTTCAAAAATATCACCTACACATTCTCTTGGATTTCTTGTGAAACTCCCAGCCCAGCTTTCCGGAAAGAAAGAGAAAATCTCCCAGATTATATAGGTTTTTATATGCAGTTGCAAGCTTCTGGTGAGGCCTTAATGGATGGATGCAGTTGGTCCCCAGGTGGGTGCAGTTGAAGGGTATTTGTTGGTCCTTAAGGGGTCCCAATGGGGTATGCAACTGGAGGCTTTTGGTGAGCATGGAATCTTTTGGATTTCAAAACTTAAATGTTAGAAGGTATACTACGGATTATTGCTATAGGAATGTAGGGGCCTACGTAGTCGTAGACATCTATATGATATTAAACTTTTAATATACAGGCATGTGAGAGGAGGCAAGTCACTTCCGAGGAACATTTGCACACGGTGCAACAAACGGGGAAAAATGGGGATCTGGGGAAAACAATTTTAAAGACATTGTCTGTGATGCAACCCAGTGTAGTTTCAGTTTTTGTCTAATCCTAATGGGGAAGACAGGAAGGATCTGGGGAAAAATTTGTAAAGACATCATTGTCTGAGATGCAACCCAGTGTAGTTTCAGTGTTTGTCTAATCCTGTAACTTCCATTTCAGTTTTGTATAAAATCACAAACATAGTGCATAGAAACACTACATTTGGGATTGTATTAATCAAAAGTGTCAAAACTACAACATTACACAAGTGGTCAATGTAAAAAAAATACACATAAATGCTTTAAATAAACAAGACTTATTTAAATGATAATTCTAATGTACACTGAAATTATCTGCATCTACTAGTGTTCATTGTGGACATGCCACTTGTATTCTTGTCTGTGCTTGGCATTCACATTTTTCTTTCTCTTCTCCACTCTTTGCTTCAGCACGGACTGGAGGTGGGCAGATTTCGGTCTCTTTCTTTACCTCTCGAGAAACCTGTTCATCTGCTTTTCTCTTTGATGTCATCTGTGTCTGTGCATTGATGCCAAGGTGGTGTAGATCATTCACCCTGGCACCCTGCTTTACCTTGTGCATGCCGTAGGCCAGCTTCATATTTTTCATCAGATTCCTTGGTGGATGGTCCAGCACTGGGTTGTCCATAGCAAGCAGCTTGATTGCTGCACCCCACTTCTCCACACTCAGCCTGTACTTTACAGTCTGCAATCCAGAGTACATTGGCAGCAGCATCCTGAAGTTGCGACCTCCCATCAGGTCCCCCATAATGTTGAAGCTGTCCTCCACCAGTGGGCCATGGAAGCAAGTCAGCACGGCCAGGGACATTTTCATCAGTTTTGGATACCGTTGTGTTTCCTTCACCCCAATCCACCACTCATCGAGGCACACTCTGGACCTGGCAGGCATCGGTCGACCTGGTAGTCTCTGATTTCTCGGTCATACCTGACCATGTCCATCTTTGCTGCTACGGTGGTCATGAACTTCAGCAGCTTCAGCAGAGCCTGCAGAGTCACTGCATAGCCCCAGCACAAGAGCAGAGCCTGCAGAGTCACTGCATGGCGCCAGCACGAGAGCAGAGCCTGCAGAGTCACTGCGTGGCCCCAGCACGAGAGCAGAGCCTGTAGAGTCACTGCATGGCCCCAGCACGAGAGCAGAGCCTGCAGAGTCACTGCATGGCCCCAGCACGAGAGCAGAGCTTGCAGAGTCACAGCGTGGCCCCAGCACGAGAGCAGAGCCTGCAGAGTCACTGCGTGGCCCCAGCACGAGAGCAGAGCCTGCAGAGTCACTGCATGGCCCCAGCACGAGAGCAGAGTCACTGCAGAGTCACTGCATGGCCCCAGCATGAGAGCAGAGCCTGCAGAGTCACAGCGTGGCCCCAGCACGAGAGCAGAGCCTGCAGAGTCACAGCGTGGCCCCGGGCACGAGGATCCAGGGCTGATGCTGACTCCAGATGATCATTCTTGAGATTGAACTTCTCCATCAGCGTCTTGGCTCCTCCTTGATACGCTTTCTGGGTTCTGCTGATGAAGGCACGGACCACATCATCTAGGACATCATCAACATCAAGTGTATTACTGACATCCATTCAGACAGATATGGTAGGGTATGTCTTAGTGTTATATATATATTTAAACATATAATATATATTAACAGTTAATATAATCTACTACTAGATCAGTGTAAGCTTGACAATTTTATAGATATAAGCCATTTATTATTAACCAATGTTGTATTTTAAGTAAATCGGAACAGATTTTATATTGCATATAGTGCTACACAAATAAAGTGTTATTGTTATAACCCCAATTCAATTAGCATGGACATTCCAGAAAAATATATATATAGACTGTAGTACAAAATTACTTTCTTTCTGTAAAATGTAGTATACCTGGTGGTTCTGCAGCTGTGACCACTTCACGGGCTCTACCAAAGAACATTGCAGACTTGGGGAGGAGGGACTCGGATGAGTTCACATCCACCTTTGCCAGTGACCTGTCACGCACATCAAAGAGTTTTTCTGGCTTGATAATATTTCCCAGGAAGCTTCTGACCAACTGTGCCATTTTGTCATAGAGAATGTGCAGCTGTGGCTCTTCTCTGGAAGAGCACCACAAACTCCTTCACCTGCAAATCATACATACATACATTATATATATATAAAACATTCCACATTGTCACTTTTTTTCTGAGAGTCCAGCACACTCCTTGGCCTGAAAATAAGTAGCTCATATAACTGTACAATACAAAAATGGGCCAAGAGACCCTGAAGTCCTTTGGACTAATACGTCTATATGTGACCCCGGCTGACCAAATGAGTGATAAGTCGGAAAAATTTTAACATTGTTTACTTACATTCTTGTAAAGGTTGGGTAGGGTGGTTTATACGGTTTCAAAAATTATGACTGCTACAAAAATTGGCAAAGTTATGGAGCATTGAACATGGTAAGGGTCAAAAAATGAAGAAAAAAGCTGTTGAAGTTTTATATTATATATCCAAATGGATTGCATGGAAATATGGCATGCATGACATTCAAATGTGGCACACAGTATGCATGTTATGTTGCAATGATACACTGGAAGTAAAAATGTGCTGCTACAAAGACTTAGGAAGTTATGCCAGATTATGTCTTTATGTGTAAAACTAAGAGGACAGATTATTTGAGAGCAAAAGGTAGACTAAAGAAAATAAAAAATGACAAAGCTAATGCAGAGTTAAGAGAATTGGCTAGTGGGTATAAATGCTTTCTAAAACAAATATAAAAATTCTACCATAAACAGTTACTTGCGCAACCTAAAACATAGCAAGCCTGCAGAATACTGCGATATACTTAATAAAGCAAGTGACAGCAGTGAACAATGTGGAAATATTTCACTGGATAAGTTTATGAACCACTTTGAAAAACTTGGTGAAAAACCTGAAAGTTAAACTGCACCTAGTGAGATACCCCCCAGTCAAACGAACACATAAACAGACCATTCACGCAAGATGAGGTACTAATGCAAATCAAAAAACTCAAAAACAAAAAGGCATGTATTGATAATGTTATAAATAAATACTTAAAAAAGCTCCACAGAACTAATTATAGTTATTGCTAAGATGTTTAACCTAATTCTATTATCTGGCATTGTGCCAACAGATTGGTGTATTGGGATCATTAAGCCTATATACAAAAAGCAGGGGTCAATAGATGACCCAGACAACTATCGTGGCATTACACTATTAAGCTGCATAGGCAAGTTGTTCACAGCCTCCATTAACACGAGACTGACCACATACCTAAAAGAAGCGAATGTAATAGGTGAATTCAACAACATATTAAAAGGTATCATCATGTGTATAATTCAATGTTCTTCAAAATAACACTTATTTGTAATTATAGAATACACCCACGAAATGTTTTTTGGTGAATGATAGTTATAGATCATTAAGGGTTAATGACATAATACTTATTGAATTGGAGTGAAATAATAGCTGTAACATGTGTAGTAAAACATCTTAACAATATTCCATATAATTTGGGCTAAATATACTTTAACCTTTTCGAGTATATATAAGTTATTTTATATGTTATTTTATACCTAAGTTATTTTATTTTAATCCTAGATCATATCGTTACATTGCATTGATAATTATGTCTATTGCTGTTTTTAAGTTTCTCAGGTTCTGCCAGAGCAGTAGGGATTCCCATTACACATTATAGTTACAGCCCACACAGAGGCATTCAGTTTGACACTGACAATGGCAGGCTGAGTGCCTAGGCTAGACCAATACACAGATTTACAGCTGGCCACTCCAACCAGAGCCACCCCAGTGATCAGGGCAAAGTCCACTATCCAGTTACATCAGTAGGGTGGCTCCCATGATAGCTGCACATAATTGTCTTAATGGGAGCCTCCCTGACCTTACAATGAATACTATATTGTAGTTTATGTGCTTATGATGGTCAAAAAAATACTGTCTTATAAATAGAGATCAGCGGGGCTGCAGGACAATTTTGCATTTTGGGGGCCCTGAGATGCCCTTAGAATGATTCAATCAAATACAGATTTCTTGTGTATAGTGGCTGTACCCTAAGATACATCTATGCAAAATTAGAAAAAAGCTACTGAACAGTTTTTGAAAATATAGAGCTTTGGAGACTGGTAGGTGGTAATCTACCCTCTCAGCACTAGTGTTCACAGCCAAAAACTGGATTCATCCTCCATCCTCTAAAGTTACCTGAGCTACCACTGATTCATGGTCAAGTTGATTAGCTCAACTTACCAAATAAGACGGTACACAACAATGTGAGTGACAGTGTCCAGAGTGAGCCTAAGCAGTGTCCTCCAATTGCTGAATAGATCAATTAAACCTGCCCCTCAGTCCCAAGTGGGTGACAATGTGCACAAATGTTTATTAATCCTTAGTGATTGTTCAGAAATGCTACATAGTTCTGAATGTTAAAAATAGTTTAACCCAGTTTAGCCCAAAATGGAGGTTTAGCCCAACCCGGGTTTAACCCGGGTACAGGTTAAACTTGCCATTGTTCACTATCCAGTTATCAATAGACATCAGTGGTGAACGCAAATCTAACACAAGCTTACAGCTGCCCAGTGCAGAAGGGAAATACCCGACAAAACTAATTATAGTTATTGTTAAGATGTTTAACCTAGTTCTATTATCTGGCATTGTGTCAACAGATTGGTGTATTGGGATCATTAAGCCTATATACAAAAAGAAGGGGTCAATAGATGTCCATAGTGACGTTACACTATTAAGCTGCATAGGTAAGTTGTTTACAGCCTCTATTAATGCGAGACTGACCACATACTTAAATGAAGCGAATGTAATAGGTGAAGAACAGGCAGGATTCAGATAGGAGTATTCCACTCTTGATCATATATTTGTTTTGCACTCGTTGGTTTAATTGTATTTGTCTCGACGCAAAAGGCTTTATTATGCCTTCATTGATTATAAGAAAGCATTTGATTTAGTAGACCGGTCCTCACTGTGGTCTAGGATAATTTCATGTGGTATTAATGGTAATGTGTTGAAAATTGTATATAACATGTACAAAAATGCTAAATCATGTATAAAACAGGGCCAGGCTGTGTCAGCCTTCTTCTCATGTGTTGTAGAGGTACAGCAAGGAGAAAACTTGTCTCCTTTGTTATTTGCTATTTACCTGATTAATTTTGAACACTGTTAGTCATAATTATAAGGGACTTGACATGGCAGCTGGTGAAATTTACAACAACCTTAGTGATGATGATGTAGACATTTTCTTGAAAATGTATGTTCTACTACATGCTGATGACACTAGAATGATTCAATCAAATACAGATTTCTTGTGTATAGCGGAACTATGTCAACTCTTCTAATGGTTCACATTTGGTTGTTTCAGGTGTCAACTATATTGTGAATCTGTAATTATTAGTCTATATTGATTTACATAGTACCATGTCTACACAAGGCAAGTGTAAACAGAATAGAATGCATTTGATATCAATAAAGTGTAGGATATTTCACTCTATAGTTGTCCATAATATTAATTTGTTATGTTTGTCACCTACAGGCGACAATACATCTTTAACCAATAGACACCGCATTCACACCATTTTATAATAATTAAATGAACATCAAAATAAACACAACTTGCAAAGTTGTATCAACGTCGGGTATCGACGTTGTTCCGACGTCGGGTGACGACGTTGTTCCGACGAAACAACGTCGATACCCGTCGTCGGAACAACGTCAGGTACCGACGTCGAAACAACATTGAAAACAAGGTGTATCAACGTCGGGTGTCGGTGTCGTTCCAGGTTGTATCAACGGCTAGTTCGGGGAGCGTTTTTCTTGCAATGTAGTTTGTGGAATATCTTGGGAGTATTGTAATTTGTTTGAATTTATAACGATATAATTGTGAAAAAAATATACTTTCAAATGTTTTAAGGTTAAGTGATGACTGGAACAACAAAACATATCCATAACTTTTCTTTCAGTGTTATAATTTCTTGTATAAGCTATAATTCAGACCAAAAACAATTCCATTAATTGCGCAATAAAATAAAATAATATTATGTCAGCGTATCTATACCATTAAAAATAAAGTTATTCATTATGTCGTGGTACAAATCACTTTATTTTATTTCGTACAAATAAAACAATTAAAATTAAATTAAAACACTACCAACTACACAATCTGGAACTCTATCTAGTTGTGAGCCTTCCGTCCACCACCTCCAGCCCGGTCTGGTGCATATTTAAGGCATTCAGAGATGGCTGCAGTGACATCTGTCTCCGTTCCGACCTGGTTCTTCAGGACACTCGCTGAAACATAAGATTCATCACAGGATTGAAATATTGTACGTTTGAATATCACACTCAATCAATCAATATAATTGTGTTGTGCCCATATGGTAGAGGTCTTACTGAGTAAAACATATACTGACATTTTTTTCTGACCGACCCCCCCGTTTCCATGGTAACAAACAATACGACCGCCAAAATACAGCACATCTGAAAATTGTAAACTTTGGAAGTACCAATGATATGGCAATATGGCTTGGTTTGTCGTGTATTTTCAAATTATGTAATTGTGAATGTATCAATTTTATACACATTTTGGGATATTACACCAAAGATAACGCCACTATTGTCAATAGGTTACACTGAAGCTCCGAGCAATTAGACACCACCAATGCAAAGAGTAGAACGATTTATTAAGGATACTTATCGAGGCCTACGCGCACACAACAAACAGCAAATCAAGCATGGCCGAAGAATGAACACGAGGCGCCAAGGCCTGACACACAGTCCGTCAGGCGGCGCATCTATCTACAGTCATACACATACTGGCGTGGTTTATTTTCTCCATGTCCGTTTGTTCCTTTTCTACGTGGTGTAGTCGCTGAAATATTTTGGGGGCCGACTATCTCTAGTAGACCGTCGGGGTTTAACAACAATGTTCTCTTGTACGTCAGGTGTCTCTGGGGGTTCGTCCAAATCGGGGGATTTGTTCGTATCGGGGGATTCATCCACATCGGGGGGTTCATGGACGTGTGGCTGTATCGCGGGTTCGGACAACTTTAACGGTACGGGTGGCGGCGGCATCGGGTTCGGCACGTCGTCTTGAAAAGAATCATGTCTGTCGGTCAGCTGCAACTCGTGTGTTTTTTTCGGCAGGGACGCGGTAGCACTCCGTCCGTTTCACTCTGTATGACGTAGCTCTTAGTTGATTACCGATGAATTTGCGGATATTAATCCAAACACCGTCTATGCTCACAACCAAATATCTGCTCCGTGCGCGAGATTTGTTTCGGTCGGCGTGAATGTATACTAGATCTCCGATACCAATTGGTGGTTCGGGGATCATTGTACCACTCGGTGTCTTTGATAGCTCGCTGTGCTTGTGATTGGCGTTGCGTAGTTTTTGTTGTTCCAGAATGAGATTGTGATCAGATACTGGCATCTGTTCGCTGGTGTACTGGTCGCGCTGAGTCCACATCTCACGAGCAGACAAACCTCGGTTGCGTACGCGGGAATTGAGTATTGCAGTTGCGACGGCCAGTGTGACATGTGTAACGGCTCCGCCTCTTGGCTGTTGGTGGAGAATTTCGCCCTCGAGTTCTCGAACGGCCTTCTCTGCCACTGAGTTTTTATTCGGGTTCTTCACGCGTCCCAGCTCGATTGTCATGCGATATCTGGAGAGAAGTTCGTCGTTGACGAGTGAGGCGAATCCTGGAGCTGGATCGGTTCGTATGACTGTGGGAGGGCCATCGAGTGGTCTCATTCCTACGCAGAGCGTTATCAATGCGTCTCGCAGTTTCGCGGCGTTCATTTTCGACAATGCACGTCACGGTGTACGACGTTACGCATTCTCGGACTACCAAGATCGACTGTCGCTCCCGCTTGATAACATCAGCTGCGTAGGCAATTCCTACGACTTCTGGGGGGGTCTTTCGTCGACTGAGGTATCATTGTGTGAGGGACATTGCGCAGTGGTGACAACTGTGCGTGACTGTTTCGATAGCCTTATCAAGGTCGAGTGCATATAGGTATCGGTGCATCACTTGTTTCAGTCGGTAGGTGGAAGGGTGATCTAACTGGATGTGTAACGCAGTTATCAAGCCGTCGAGAACTGATCGGGGAACGATGATACAGTCACGTGCTTGGCTGGATGGATCGTTACGACGAACTACTAAGAGGCCATCTCGAGCAACAGTTGCAACATTGAGATAGCGTTTAACGTCTTTAGCGTTTGTTAACTTTTTTGATGGTCGCGTCCCTTGCGTGAGATGTGCATGCGTACGACGCATGTCTGGACATTCACTTTGAATACCGAGCCACGCAGATCTGCTAGTGAATGGAAGGGCAGCTTTTCCGGATGCTATATCTTGAGCGGTTATACGCTGAACGACGGAGTCTTCCATCCGTTTGATGAATGTGCATATTTGACAGTGTTGGTCAGTGCACTGATGTATGGTATCTGCTGACGACTGACAAGAATGTCGACACACGCGGGCTGACTGAAAATTCGCCGCGGCACAGCTTCTCGTGTGCCTGTACGCATGGCTTGCTGTCGGTAAGGACAGACGCCTTGTGATTTGACTGCACTATGTAGGGGCTGAAATGTTTGATGGCCGCAGCGATTGACAGTGCTTCTATCTCACATGGTAACCATGTGACCTGTCGACCGCGTAATTTGGCGCTGAAGAAGCCGGCAAGTTTCAGCTTGCCTTTCTGCATGACATACATTGTGGCTCCTATGCTGCACCGTTTCACTGATCCGTCGGTTACGATCCACAGCTCATCTTCCGGTCGTGGTAGAGCTATCGTTTTGTTCGTGTGTAGCTTGTCCTGTGCGCGTTTGAACGCTTCATGTAGCGTGTCGGTCCACTCTATGCGGTCGTTTGACTGGTTTCCGGCTGTCACTCCATCGAGTGGAACAAGTAGTGTCGAACAGCCGGGGACGACTCGCGCTAACATCTTGTATGCTCCGACGAATGAGCGCATTGCTTTTACTGTCACGGGTGCGTCGCAACTGGCCAATGTGGCGATACGGTGTGGACTGGCCTGGATGTCGGGCAGATGGTCGTTTTTGCGGCGGATAATCGGAGGCCGCTATTGGCCAGACATTGTAGTAGTCTTCTGAAGTTTTGTTGAAGTTCTGTGATGGAATTTCCCCCGCAGTAAATGTCGTCTGCAAGCTTCGCAATTACGCCTTCCTCGAGAAGATCTCCCAATACTCGACACAGGAGTTCCTCTAGCGCAGTTTCGGAGCCAGGCATTCCCATTGCGGAACGAGCGTACACGCGTACCCCACGGAATGGGGTGACAACGCCGCAATACTTCATGGAGTCGCGTGAAAGTGGTAGAATGCGTTGGATAGGTCAGTGGTCGCTATGTATTTCTACTGCGCGTAGGGTGCTGTCTACGTCTGGCAGCATTTTGAAACTGAAACGGAAGGATTCTCTTGGCCTCTTTTTATAGAAGCCCTAATAGCACCACTAAATAAAATAAGTGAAATTTTGTTTTACATGTTCTGCTATACTTGGAGATTTCAACTACCCATAGATTGATTAATAAATAATCTCAACTACAGCAGCAAGTACTGAAGATAAATAATTTAAAGTAATTGAAAAAATCGAGACTGTTACTTGGTGCAACATATTACAGAGCTCACTAGAGGTAAAGATACAACCGAACCATCGCTCCTTGTAATCACTAGTGAATATACAGAGATCTCAACAGTCGAGACTCCCTCGGCATTAGGAAGAAACGACCATTCATTCAAACCCGAGCTAAAATCAAAAGGAAAAACAGATAGATTGTGGAAGAAATATCTTCTTACCAAAGATGTCCAAGCTTATGAGGAATTTTGCCGATTGCGCTATTAGGTTAGGAGACTGACAAGAAAGGCACAGAAACTGTATGAAAATGATATAATTAATCAAATAAAACATAATCTAAGAAATCTGGCAGTACGCAAGGGCAAAAATGAAGACAAAAACGGAAATAACCAACTTAATAGAAAATAAAAACAAAGATGACATGACAAACTCGGACTTGGAAAAACATAGGTGTTAGCAATTACTTATCCGCGGTAATTATGAGAGAACCAGAAGGAGGTATCCAGGAGGAACCTAAGAGATTTTTATAACACATTGGAATCTTCCAACATCAACCCATCGATAGTGGCATATAAAAACTAAAGATATTTAAACCATCATGACTTGATGGCCTCCATCCCCGTGTCTTAAACGAATTAGCAAAGAGCATCAGCATTCCATTATCAAACATATTTAACACATCACTCACAACAACAAAACTATCCAGACTGGAAACAAGCTAACATATCTGCTATTCATAAGAAAGGGAGTAAAACCTAAGCACAGAACTACCGACCAGTCAGTTTAACGAGCGCACTAGGGTAAATATTGGAAAGAAAAGTCAAAGAAACCATCACTGAATACATGAAAGAAAATGACCTGCTGAGCGATAAGCAATTTGGTTTCATCAAGGGCCGTTCTAAAGTAGTTCAACTATTGAAAGTCCTCGATTCATGGACGGTTGCATAGACATAGTATATTGTGATTTTTGAAAGCTTTCGACAAGGTTCCACATATTCGATTCATTGAGAAACTCCAGAGTTAGGATATAAAAGGGAACATTTTAAACTGGGTTACAGCTCTCCTGGCCCACAGAACACAACGAGTAAGAGTAAATATCATATTTTTAAATTGGCAGGAGGTAATCAGTGATTGGCCTTCTTCTTTTTGTAATATTCACAAATGATTTATCTGATGTTATAAAGGTCTCTCATAGTTTCTTGTTTGCGGATGATCTGATGCTTTTTAATCCTATTTACACCGAAGAGTACTGCACAAAACTGCAATAAGATCTTTTATATGGGACAAGGCTCCTTGGTAATGTAATGGAGTTATGACTAGGAATCGTGACTAGTTTGCTGTTAAGTAACAAGGCAGGTATGAGTTTGTAAAAGAACTTTGTATTCAGCCAACACAATGCAATTAACCAACATACAGCAAGACCAACAGTGTATTCTTGCAAACGCCTTGACCCAACATGTAATTAGGTGTATATTACATAGATTTTTCAGACTTTCAAAACACCTTACAGACCTATCCCTTCAAAGTAACCTAAACTCAGGTGTAGCTGGGGTAGGTGGACGAGAAACAAAATACAGATCTCAATGACAACAAATGGATTACCTTTTCACTGTGAGAATTCGAACTGAGGCCGCGGACTCGTGGCCGCTTGTCTTTATACCGTGAATTTATCACGTGACTAGATCCAGCAGGAATACCGTAAAATGTTGAATGTAGGACCTGAGCAATGCCCATATAAAAGACATTTGATTTGCGTCATAATGGCATATTTCTATGGGACAAGGCTCCTTGGTAATGTAATGGAGTTATGACTAGGAATCGTGACTAGTTTGCTGTTAAGTAACAAGGCAGGTAGGAGTTTGTAAAAGAGCTTTGTATTCAGCCAACACATTTTTAGCTAATTCATATAATACACACACACACATATATTTATATATACAATGTGTAAATGATGTGAATTAGCCTATATAATTATAATCCATAATACAACCTCAACTGCAAAGGTGGGTGGAACCAACCACACCCGGCCAGCATGGCCCCTTCCCCACCTCAGAATTCCGTGTCACTATAAAATTTACACTTTCACCACTTTATACATATTCCATGAGAGCATGTCAATTACATACAACCTTTGCAACATAGTACACCCCACCTATGTGGAAAGCTTATGTGTTGTACTAATTAAGTTATACTTCTACCACTACCATAATCGTGCTACACAGAAAAAAACCCACCTATGTGAAAAGCTTATCTGTGTTGCACTAATTGAGTTATCATACTTCTACCACTACCATAATCATGCTACACAGAAAAAACCCACCTATGTGGAAAGCTTATCGGTGTTGCACTAATCTTCATCAACCATCATTCTCTGGAGTGCATAAACATGAAATATATACATATATAAGATGCACGATTTAAGTAGAAAAACACACATGTGTAATGCGGCATGGTTATTGTAGCTGTAACATAGGGATTCTAATGTACTTTTTAAATGCCTGGGATTTCCACCACCCCATACGCTGAATTTCCTCATCTGATACGCCCTGCATGGCCGCTGTTGTTGCTGCGCCTATGCAAAAACTATGGCCTTTGTAGCTTAAAGTGGAAAGACCTGCCCATGCTAATGACGTTTTTAACTGGTCACTAAAGCAGAGATAACCAAAGATACTGGAGGGCCCTGATAGTGTTTGTACGACTGAAAAACAATCGTACATTGCTCTGTCGTAATAGAAAGCTGGCTCATCTGCAATACACGGGTAGACTGTGCTGCCGATGTTACAGCTATTTCCCCTATTCTAAGGAAAGCATGAAAGGCTAGCAAATACATAGCTGCAGTCAAAACATTATTATAGTAGTAAATGGAGATATGTGGTGAAGAACGTACCAAGTTGTGTAAAACTGCCTTCGTTACTGGCGCTCGTTGGTCATAAGACGGCCTGAGTTTGGCCACTCCATGTAAAAGCTTTCGAATTACAAATGTACCGGTTGGATCACTTAGCCTGTGCATTTTATGTATATAAGAAACAGCTGATAAAGCACTGGTGATAGACGATGAGGCATATCCTTTTTGGAAACAGAATGCTACAAACGAAACTACTGCTTGCGTGTTGGATAGAAACCAACATGCAAGATGAAGTTCTGACTGACAAAATTGCTTAAATATTGTGATATTCTTTTTGTATGCATTAGCCGTAAGAGGTGATAACCAACCATCCAACAGTTCTTTAGTTACAGAGGCCAGGGCGGGAGATCCGGCGGGATGACCGACTGTTCCAGCATGAGGCCATATTGTCTGTGAATTTCCGGGGTATCCTGAAATCGAGATAATGCGTCTTCGATGACATTCTTTTTTCCAGGAACATACTTTGCCCATAGAATCACGTTATTCCGCATGAGGGCTATAGTCATAGTGCGGACAAGGGACATACTCTTCTTCTCCTTACATGTTTGATTGTTAATAACATGTTCCACCGCTTCATTATCGCAAAGCACAAGAAGTCGCTTGTCTGCAAGTATATGAGCCCATAAGATCAAAGCCAGAACTATGGGAAACAATTCTTTGACAGCTATACTGAATTCTTGCCATGATGGAGTCCAATAACCTTGGAACCACTGACCTGCCAATATACCTGCAAAACCCAAACCTGAGGCATCTGTAAAAAGTTCTAGCTTCTCTGAGGACACCCACTGATCATTCATGTTTTTCCTTTTGATTTTAGCTCGGGTTTGAATGAATGGTCGCTTCTTCCTAATGCCGAGGGAGTCTCGACTGTTGAGATCTCTGTATATTCACTAGTGATTACAAGGAGCGATGGTTCGGTTGTATCTTTACCTCTAGTGGGCTCTGTAATATGTTGCACCAAGTAACAGTCTCGATTTTTTCAATTACTTTACATTATTTATCTTCAGTACTTGCTGCTGTAGTTGAAATTATTTATTAATCAATCTATGGGTAGTTGAAATCTCCAAGTATAGCAGAACATGTGAAACATTTTTTTCACTTATTTTATCTAGTGGTGCTATTAGGGCTTCTATAAAAAGAGGCCAAGAGAATCCTTCCGTTTCAGTTTCAAAATGCAAAACAGTGGTTCATTCGATCGATCAACTCAACATCAAACTGGTGTACTTGAAATGCCAAAGAACTGTGAATAAACAAGAACATCCCTCTGCCTTTGCCTTCACTCATGTTCACAGTTTCCATATAATGCAATTCCAGGTTGTATTACTGCGTGGTAAGTTATCTTTTAAAATGTGTAGGCTTTACTTCTGATATTGCTACAACATGTGGTGGAGTTGAGTGGTTTTTTATTTTATGTTTTAGTCCAGTTAGTTTTTCTTTTGTCAGTACATCAGCATTTGTAAACCATACAATTATTTGTTCTGTACTGGCACTTACAGTGCTCGGGTTTGGTTGGTTATTTCGCCCCTTTTTTACCTTCATTATTTGCCTTTCTCCTAGTCAATCTCTTACCAGGTAGACAAAATGTGTTGTCTGTTCCTGTTGTTTTTCTGTTGCCTCCTTCTGCAATAGTCGTTCCTTCTCTCTGTCAACCTTGCTCGTGTCATGCTTTATAATCGTTCCACTGAATGGCTCACCTTTGTTTTTCAGTTTATATAGGTCTTTCATTACTGAAGCTTTTCTGTCCTTATCTGGGAAGGATACAAGTAGGTTGGTTTATATGTTTGTTCAGAAAGTTTCGTAACAAGTATATGTTGTATTATTTTTCTATAAAATTATACAAACATACGATACTATTTTTTGGTGAAACATTAACACTCGTTTATTAAATTGCATATACGTGCATGTACCATATGACTTTTGCAACAATGTAAACAATATATTTGTGACTGAATGCTATTAGAGTATTGTGTTGTAAATGCAAACATTCTATGTCATTTGTTTATTTAAAAACTGTTGGACTGTGTTGTTTATAACAACAGTGTTTCAGTGTTGTGTGTGGCAGGTTCGATCCCTGCTGTTGTTCAGTCATGCATTACTGTTTGTGCACACACACACTTATTTCATTCAGTAACTTCAGCCGTTTACAATAACTCCATCTAAACTAAGTTAATTCCACTTAAACCACTATTGGAAATAGCACAGCAAATTAGCAGTATGGATGTAAATCACTAATGTATTTGTCTGGATTTTAAAAGAAATTAAACAGGTATATTGCAAGGTATATTATGTCGTATTGTTATGGTTTCTAGATTATCAGGGTTTCACTATCATATGAACACTGGTCATAACAAGTTAACATTTTTGTAACAAATTTATTGACACATCTATAACCATGTACACACATGCTGAATAATACTAGGCACTGGTAATCGGTAGGACAACACTATTTTCAGACAAACATGTGTATTAAAACAAGCAATTCTCTTTTACTTCATCCCATGATCAGAGGTAATGAGTGACTAGTCTTTTTGTTTTCACTTCTCTAGATTTACGTACAAATCGGCTTGCTTTTTGCTTAATTAACATAATGCCAGTTCTTGATGTGTTTACCATAAAGGTGTATTATATTCAACAATACGTGGCCAGTGACATCTGTGCTGCCACCTTGATATTTATTTTAAATACAAGTTTTAAAAGACGGTGTTACTGAATGTCAAATGTTTCAAACAAGTTCAAGTTAGGGAATAACAAAATAATGCTCTTCTTGAGGAAACATTGTTTCTTGATATAAAAATAAATAATACACAAGTTACTATTGATAGTATACATACTTGAATCGAGTGAACTTTGCCTAGTACCACCAATATGGCCAAATACCCAACATTACCCAGCTAAATGTAGATCTACACACCATAAACTGTGTTCATCTTGGAACCAATGAACACCTAGTTTTCACCAGGTCAGATATCCACAACTAGACGAGCATGTTGATAAATCTTTAAATAATATATTACGAAAACCTAATGTTTCTTTACAATGTGTTTTTGACATTTTCATTATAACGTACTGGCATTTAAAATATAAGGCAACAATGCAGTATTTTGAACATATATATCATTAAACCACACACGGTTCATCCAACTCTACAAAATTACAAAAGCAGGCATGGGACATGTGAAATGTTGCACATTCTAATAAAATACATCACAAGATTTCTTTCCCCCTATAACTCTGTTTCGGTGTGGAAAAATATCTATACGTATTTGGCATTTGCGCTCAATAAATACGTTGCATCAGACCATCACTTCTGTTGGCATGATCTGGTGATATGATTGCACATAATTACCTTATCTCTCCATCATATTAACATTTCTTTATGAATTTGCCCTTCATCATTCAAGGACAACATTTTACTGATAGAAAATGTGTACACATTAAATACAATTACAAAGAATTCACATCTACAGGCTAATGGTACAATTCATTCTGACATTAGTTAACCTTCTGTTTCACATAGACGTGATCTACACATTTCGTATCACTGTAGCTACACACAAGTTTATAGTGTCTAGATTCTGTAGACAACATTGAAAATACATCGATTGTTTCTCTTTGGTTGACTTGGCTCCGATGCCTAAATCAATATGTACTCTTCAGCATGTCCCATTACAGCATCAGGCCAAGCAGAACCAACCAACCAACCAATACTCTAACATCTCCCTTCCAGCGCTGCATAGGCATCCACCTTCATGACATTTTCTTTGCCACTTCTCACGATTTCCAATACTTAATAATTTCATCAGTCATATAATAGATCTTTTTATCATAGACATGTTTCAGCAAGATAACAACAAAACTGTGCTTTTGTTTCAAATATCAACCAGCCGAATACACGTTCTTGCTCTTGTTCTTATTCTGTTAATAAGTTTCAAATCAAGTATCAACCAGCCGAGATATATAATTTTAATCGGTTACATTTATGTTAATAAACTAATAAGACAAAATAACACATTTTATGTATAAAAAAACTGTCTGTAACACTGGCCCCAAAACATAAAGAAACAAGAACACTGTTACAACTGGATGGCCGCAGCAATGAGGGGTGTCAGGGCGCCACGACATACCCCAACAGAGTCCGCGGTGAGGTCCAGGGGTCCCTTGCCCTGGATGTACAGGTTGCTGACATAACCCTCTAGCATCGTCTCGTGCTGACCAAATATCATGCCATCCAGGTTAGGCACGCCGCCTAAAGCATAACAACCAATGTCAACCCTCTGGCAATACTGGCCGAACATGCTACAATTAACCTATCCAGCACGTGATATGTTGCCTAGCAAAACCTCCCGTCAAATCAACAGGGAACAGAGGTGTGTGTGTGTGTGTGTGTGTGTGTGTGTGTGTGTGTGTGTGTGTGTGTGTGTGTGTGTGTGTGTGTGTGTGTGTGTGTGTGTGTGTGTGTGTGTGTGATAATTTAGATTGTGGTCTCTGATGATGATGATGATGTGCACAAGTTGGTTATGAAATCTAAGACAACCAGCTATGCCCTGGACCCCATGCCAACCAAATTGGTCAAATAGTATATTGAGAAATTTGCACCATTCCTTACACACATCATCAATTGCTCCATTGCTGCTGGGGAATTCCCACATGAATGGAAGACTGCACTTGTAGAGCCACTGCTTAAAAAAACAGGACTGGATCCTATTCCAAAAAACTATCGCCCTGTATCGAACCTCCAGTATATCTCTAAATTAACAGAACGGGCTGTTGTAGACCAACTTTGCTTTCATTCAGAATGTGGATTTCCTTTGCCACCTTGTCAGTCTGCGTATAGAACTGGACATTCTACTGAAACTGCACTTGTTAAGGTCCAGTCTGACATTTTTTTAAACATGGACCAACAGAAGGTCACACAACTGGTTTTAATTTACTTGCTGTCGGCTTTTCATACTGGGGACCATAAGATTTTGTTGGATATTATGAATTGTTCTTTTTGTGTATCAGGCACAGCTCTAAATTGGTTTTCGTCTTATCTTCAAATTCAATCAATTATTATTGATGGTACAGTGTCTGACCAGTTTAAACTTGATCAGGGAGTATAACGCAAGGATCATGCCTCGGTCCTGTGGAATTCACAGAGTATTTTAGCCCTGTTTTTCATACCATTGATCAGCAAGGTAAGCTGGTGCAAGCGTATGCTGATGACCATCAGGTGTACTGTGGTTTTAACGCAAATTCTACGGACTGTTATCGCGAGTCTATGGAACGGTGCATTAGAGACATCAATAGCTGGATGTAAAGCATGAAACTTAAAACGAACAACTCCAAGACTGAGTACATCTTAATTGGTACTCCGCAACAACTGGAAAAAAACGCTGGTCCAAAAATGGTGATTGTGGAAAGATGTGAACAATTATAAGATTAAGCCCCCTGACTATAGGCCAATTACAATCTATCAAGGCGGGTGGGATGCAGGAATGTGGGATGGGCTCAGCTCAAAATGAACTGCATTTTAAGTGGAGTAGGATCCAAGTGTTGCACATTTGGGGTTGGGTCCATTTTCAGTGTTCAACATTACGTCAAAATTAATTTTGTGTACAAATTTTGCATTAAATTTAGGTGCAAATGATTGGAGGATGGAACAAATTCCTGTGAACAAGAATTTTCAAGACAACTAGGAGGCATTGATCTGTGCTGCGAAGTTGTCAATAACAATTTCTTCAGACCAATAACAAATAAACATTCCCGTAATTTAACAACATGATATTAGGTCGGGCAGTAAAGATTTGTTTTCCCTAATGGTGCTTGGATTTATACAGCTAAGCTAATCAGTTATTATACCTGTCAACTCTCCCGTGAAATCTGGGAGTCGCCCGGAATATAGGTAAATCTCCCGGATTTTCTCTCAAAATCTCCAACAGCACCCTCTGTCTTCGAGACAGCGCGACACCATGGGAGATCTGCCGAGACGTGTTGAACCACTGAATTTCCAGCAAAAAATATCCAACAGCACCCACCCCAATCTTCGTATGTCAAGATCCGAGATATATGGGAAGCATGCTGAACCCCTGAGGAATCTCCCGGATTTCAACAAAAAGGTTGGCAGGTATAAATTATATATTTTGCTTGTCATGTTGTAAGAACTTCTAGGGTCAGGTATGTTTAAAGTGTCAGACGAGTATCCAAAAATTAAAAAAAATTGTTCTGGCACGACTTAACTATGGGAATAGAATCTCATCTTTAGACACATCTGCCTGATTCACAGTGTCAACGTTGTTGTCTGTTTATTGCTCTCACACAAACTGCAATATTTACAATTGTCTTTGACGTGAATAATACAAACGGCGTATTGCACACAACAATGTAATACACTTACTTGAACATGTAGTGCCATCAAACATATAACCATACAAGCAAGTCATACATTGATCAGCAACGGTGCAGGAATCGCAGATGTCAGCACAAGCTGAAAGCAGAAAAACTTGGCATTACAACCAGAATTGTAGGTGGTTCACAGGAACACTGCGACGTCTCAGCAGCACTCGGTTCCACTGCGACATACAGCAAGAAGGCTGCATGTTTATCTGCAAGGCAACCAGATAACATTTACATGTTTCTGCTGTGCAGTTCGTCTTTGTTCTACAATATAGAATATATTAGCTGTGTGATATAGATTTCAATATGGAATTGCAGCACTGTACTTTTAATTTTGTGAGTGCATTGTTCTATTCTGCTATCAATGCAGTTGTTTGTGTTGGACTCCCCATGATAATTTACGTGTAGGGAAGGACATCACTGCAAACTCAACACTCCATTTTGTCTACTGGTGTTGCACCACCAGCACAACGTACAACAAATAACCAATGTTGAACTTGAATGTGTATTAATATCAAACACTGTAGAATGCAGTACATACCTTTATATGTCTTTGAAGTACTGTCATAGACTAAGGGTGACTTGCAAGAGTCGCTGTCACTCTCGTTCGCCACTGAACACTTGGAGCAGTCAGCCACACACATTCTACAACAAGCAAATAAACATCAGTTGAGCAGTCACAACAACCCAGCGGGCACACGACGTCCGTACGACGTCGATTATTGGTTGAATATACATCGCGACGTCGTACAACATATATACAACGTCTTTACAACGTCGAAGAACCGACGTTGTAAGGACGTCGAAACTTGACGTTGTCACGACGTTGAAATAACGTTGGCAACCAAATCCGACGTCTTTACAACGTCGGATTATCGACGTTGTAAGGACGTCGAAACGCGACGTTATAACGACGTTGAGATCACGTCGACAACCAAATCCGACGTCGCTACAACGTCGGGTAATCAACGTTGTAAGGACGTCGAAAACTTGACGTTGCCACGACGTTGAAATAACGTTGACAACCAGGTACGACGTCTTTACAACGTCGGATAATCAACGTTGTGACGACGTCGAAACGCGACGTTATAACGACGTTGAAATCACGTCGACAACCAAATCCGACGTCTTTACAACGTCGGGTAATCAACGTTTGTGAAGACGACGAAACCTGACATTGTCCCGACGTCGAAATCACGTCGAGAACCAAACAACCGACGTTGTCGTCACGTTGCAACGTCGATCGACGTTGTAAACGTCGAAACGCGACGTTCACGTGGAAACGTCGACGTCTTAAGGACGTTGAAACGCGACGTTGTCACGACGTTGAAATAACGTCGACAACCAAATCCGACGTCTTTACAACGTCAGCTCATCGACGTTGTAAGGCAGTCGAAACACGAAGTTATTATATATCACGACGTTGAAATAATGTCGACAACCAAAACTGATGTTTTGACAACATATATATAGGGTCATCAGCGTTGTAAGGACGTCGAAACTTGACGTTGTCAAGATGTTGAAATAACGTCAACAACCAAATCCGACGTCTTTACAACGTCAACTCATCGATGTTGTAAGGAAGTCGAAACACGAAGTTATCACGACGTTGAAATAACGTCGACAACCAAAACTGACGTCATGAAAACGTAAGGTCATCAGCGCTGTAAGGGCATCGAAACTTGGCGTTATCACGACGTTGAAATGACGTCGACAACCAAATCCGACGTGTCTGCATAACGTCGGGTCATCAACGCTGCGCGGGCGTCAGTTTGACGTCGGATGTAGATAACAACTTTATAAGGACATGGACATCTGGTGCCACGACGTTTCAATCATGTAGGCATCTAAAACCGAAGCTTTTGTAAACGGGGAACATGAACATATAAGCTGGGGAACAGGAGGCAGAGTTGGCAGATGCCTCCTTAGCTGGAATTTCTCCGGGGGCAGACATGTGGTTGCACCTCCCCCCATTAAATGTGAACGTGAATGTTTGTATTTGTGGCGAGCGTCAATGGCGGGTGGAAATTAAAATTTTATGAGACGATTAATGTGTATTTTTTCGACTGTAAAAGGTGTGTACAATTGGAGGGCAGACATATATGGTTTTCTGCCCCCGTTTCATGCAGTAATAGCTAGGCGGCGCAGCGGAAAAAATCACGTGTGGAACTGGGGAAACTGGTACGGTTCTGGCAGAATGAGTATCCATGTGAATTCAGGTGTTCATTCAGGTGTGAAACTGGGGACACTGGTACGGTTCTAGCGGAACGAGTATTCACGTGAATTCACGTGATCTTTCACGTGTGGAACTGGGGAAACTGGTACGGTCGTAGTGGAAGGTGTATTCACATGAATTCAAGTGTTCATTCACGTGTAGAACTGGGAACACTGGTACGGTTCTAGCGGAACGAGTAATCACGTGAATTCACATGTTCATTCACGTGTGTAACTGGGACACTGGTGCGGTTCTAGCGGAATGAGTATTCACATGAATTGAGGGGTTCGTTCACGTGTGGAACTGGGGAAACTGGTACGGTCATAATGGATCAACTATTCACGTGAATTCACCTGTTCATTCAAGTGTGGAACTGGGGAAACTGGTAATGGTTTCGTAACGTTATGAATTACGTTTTATGTGTACGTTCTATACACGCATTCTACAAACGTGTACCAATACGTAGCAACAACGTAACAATATTGCGTTGTCGCCACGTCCGCCAGTGACTATCCAGCTATGTGTCGAGAATTACGTTTTATATACGTTGTACACATCCGCCATGGATTGGGTTCAAACTATGGACCATGGAATGCAATCTCGTCCGTTTTTTTGCAATTTGTACAATGTTAAAAAAAATCACCCATGTATTGGTTTTAAACCCTAGCTATACCGAATGATAACAAAAGATTCATTAAAAAGAGATGTCCAATTGGCATCAACAACCCAAAAAATATGATCACCACTAATAAACTTTTCAAATTATAGATTTTTTCTCGAAAAACGGCAAATTGGTACTTGTTAGCCGACGTGAAAAATTTAAACAACAAGATTTATATAAATTTGTCCAAAATATGATTTCCATGTACACGTCACCACTCTTAAGTGTATCCACCCTTTCACCACAAAATGTTCCAAAATGATATATATATATATATCATTTTGATATGTTCATGTTCCAAAATGATATATATATATATATCATTTTGGAACATTTTGTGGTGAAAGGGTGGATACACTTAAGAGTGGTGACGTGTACATGGAAATCATATTTTGGACAAATTTATATAAATCTTGTTGTTTAAATTTTTCACGTCGGCTAACAAGTACCAATACTCTATATTAACGAATGTTATGTTGTGTAGTAACATATGACAAGGCTGGGTCTGTCACAAGTCATCTGCACAATGTGACATCTTTCTACTCCATTAGCAGATAACAGAAAGGGCGGTCAGATAAGATTGCTCTCAAGGTGACGTACAAAGTCGACTGTTATACACAGTGGACACGGGCACATGTCACACACTCACATGGTAGTCATTTTAGAAACTGTAGTTAACTAGCGGTGTGATAATGAGAGCTACCCATTGGCTAGTTTGAAATGGTCAGTGATCACAGCTTTAGGCTTGGATGTGCGGCTGAGCTGCATGGGCAGTGACTGCCCTGGGCCCATTACTTCTGCCCCAGCTTACTAATGGTATTTTAATGACCCCCTACACACTGCTGGATCAACAGGGAGAAGAGGGTGTTTGATTGGCCACCCGTCAAAGATGCCACAAACATAAGATAAAGAGAGCGGGCGACACCAACTGACCAGTGGTTGCAGTTCCCTTTGGTCAAATGCAAGATAACATCAGGTAACTGTATGGCTCGAAGTTGTGACTATGTAGTTGCAAATGTGACAGTAATTTGAACCCTGTGCCTAGCTAAATTGCATTTCTCACAATGTGTGACCTGACGTTTAATCGTTATAAATATTTTAAGATGTACTTATTCATAATTTATTTTATTAGAGTTAATTACACTTTTTAATCTGTGACAGTTACTTCTCTGGCAATACTATGTCATCATATATATCCTGGTGACTTTAGGCGTTTAAATGGTTTTTGGTATCCAAATCAGGTTGGGCTTTGCAAAATATAGAATTGTGATTTTTTTACTGTGCATTGGGATAAATTAATTCACCATTGTTTCGTTTCAGATGATAAAAAGGAGTGCGATCGATATAATTTCACCTCAACGACAGAGGTCAGCGATGAAGATGAGAAGAGGAAAACAAAGAGGAAGACATACACAGATTGTATGACTGGTATGTTTAAATTTATTATAGGTAGATAGTATCGCGATCCCAGTGTACTTGTGTGGCGGTGGCCAGTGCAGACAACAAGCGTTCATCGGACTTCGTCCCAATAACGACTTAATCATATCGCTATACTACTATAATTTTCTGTAACGTCATCGCAAGTACTTCCTGTGTCAGTTAAATATCTCTTCGTCAATATGTATCTTTTCAAGTTATGCCAAAAGCTTGATGTTCCGAACTAACCTGTTCAAATTAACCTTATATAACAGATACCGCTACGGCTAGCCTCGAATACGCCAAGACACGACTGGGCAGTGGCATCACCAGACCGAAAAACGAATACCACCAATTGGTTGAAAACGAAACTAATAAATCGCTCGCCTAAATTATTTGGCTTATTTAGGCGAGTGGTTTATCGCTCGCCTGATTTTGTTCTAACGTGAAGCACTGAATAGCAATACTTACTAAAAGAAGTAGTTATATGGAAATATATGTAGGCTACATGTATAATGAGAGTTATACTTTTCCAGATTCTCTCGACGAGTCTAGCTCCGACCAGGAGGTCACTCTGAAGAGTACAAGGGAAAGTTGTAGTAAGTACATTCTCTCAAACATCTTGCGTTGAATGCTAAATGTCAACACTGCAATTGGATTTCACAAGTTACCACATTAATTCATAATCAGCTTCTTCAATGATTCAAAAGAATGCCTTTTTAGTAAACCCATAAGTTTGTTTTTAATTTTTGTTTCAATCTTTGATATCTCTAAGGTAAGGTCTTCCTGCCGAAACCTCTTATGAAGCAGCTACCATCACTACCATCATTTGCTTTGTCACCAAATCAAAGAGGTAAGAAATATGCTATGTCTAGCATAGTAAATGATTACACCTACCTAAGCCATACATCAGTGATCAGTGTAATTCTTTCTATTTCACATTTACCAATGATTTTTGGCTGGATTAATGGAGCATGCGGATTGGTGAATCAAGCATAATGAATTTATTTAGTCAACATTTTTTCACAAAAACAAAGTTTCAGTATAGTTTGATAGAAGATATCTAAATCCAGAATTAAGGGGATATATGACAGCTAGAATGATGTTTTTTGAGGAAAAATACTTAAAATGAGTTTCTTGTATATATCAGTAGTTTTGTATGTTTCAGTAAAGATACCTTTTATAACAATTACACATCTCTAAAACACGTTTATTGATGGATGAGGTGTGGCTCTTACAAGCAATCAATGCGATCATTCTCTGTTTGGTTTGGATTACTGCGTACTCTTTAATAATCTCAACAATCTGTATACAAACATTGTGGTTTTATGCTTTATCTTTGGTGTAATATCCTAAAATTTGTCTAAAATTGTTACATTCACAATTACATATTTTGAAAATTCACGACAATCCAAGCCAGATTGCCATATCATTGGTACTTCCAAAGTTTACAATTTTCAGACGTGCTGTATTTTTTTGACGGCCGTTTTGCTTGATACCATGGAAACAGGGGGTCGGTCAGAAAAAATGTCAGTATATTTTTTACTCAGTAAGACCTTCTCTACCATATGGGCACAACAAAATTATAATGATTATGCCTAAAGGGTATGATATTCAAACGTACAAGATTCCAATCCTATGATGAAAATTATGTTGCAGCGAGTGTCCTGAAGAACCTAGTCGGAACGGAGACAGAGGTCATTGCAGCCGTCTCTGCATGCCTTAAATATGCACCAGACCGGGCTGGAGGTGGTGGACGGAAGGCTCACAACTAGATAGAATTCCAGCTTGTGTAATTGGTAGTGTTTTAATTTAATTTTAATAATTGTTTTATTTGTACGAAATAAAAGGATGTGATTTGTACCACGACATAATGAATATCTTTATGTTTAATTGTATAGATACGCTGTCATAGTATTATTTTATTTTATTGCGCAATTAATGGAATTGTTTTGGTCTGAATCATAGCTTATCCAAGAAATTATAACACTGAAAGAAAAGTTATGGAATTTTGTTGTTGTCCCAGTCATCACTAAACCTTAACACATTTGAAAGTATATTTTTTTCATAATTATACCGTTATAAATTCAAACAAATTACAATACTCCCAAGATATTCCACAAATTAGTTTATATAGTTTGTGACCTTTATTGACAGCTAATACTGTCAGAATATGGTGAATACAGTATTTGTTATTAACTTTTTAGGGGTGGTGTCACTTAGGATCTGCATGTTCATCGTAAGCTTCACAGTGAGCCCAATTATGCATATTAGTTTTAAACATGGCACAAACTACATTACAAGAAAAAACGCTCCCCGAACTAGCCGTTGATACAGCCGGGAACGACACCGACACCCGACGTTGATACTTGTTTTCAACGTTGTTTCGACGTCGGTACCTGACGTCGGAACGACGTCGGGTGACGACGTTGCTCCGACGTCGGGTATCGACGTTGTTTCGACGTCGGTACCGGACGTCGGAACAACGTCGTCACCCGACGTCGTAACAACGTCATCATCCGACGTCGGAACAACGTCGTCATCCGACGTCGGTACAACGTCGATACCCGACATCGGAACAACGTCGGAACAACGTCGTCACCCGACGTCGGAACAACGTCGTCACCCGACGTCGGAACAACGTCGTCACCCGACGTCGGAACAACGTCGATACCCGACGTTGATACAACTTTCAAATCCAATGTGTTTTCGACGTTGTTTCGACGTCGGTGCCTGACGTCGAAACAACGTCGTTACAACTTCAGTTTGCCCGCTGGGAAGGTACAGTAGATGACAGTCTCTCAAGGCAGACATCAGCCATAGATACAGGAAGAGGGGGAGAGAGTGACAAAGAGAAAGGAGACAATGAGAAGAGAGAGAGACATACATAACATATAATATTCACATATTGCAGACATTTCATTACCATCTTTCTGGTAGATGTTTATTGATCATCCCACCTCGATCCGAGAAGACTCGCTGGACTAACCCTACCCTGTCGCCCCCTTACACTAACATATCATAACAACTTACGACACATCATTGTCAACTTTTGTGTAGTGGACTGCATAGAACAGTACACCAGGCCTTAGAGAGACGATGATCTCGTTAACTGCAGATCCGTAGTACTTCACTCAGTTCACATGCAATGCATTGAGCGATTTGATGTGCTCATCAGCAAGACATGTGGTTCTGCAGCTGTCAACGATGCAAGGCATCAACTCTTTTCCAATGGCAGTCATCAACGACCCAGGCCGCCCTCTTTGAGCATATCAACAGGTATTTGTTACAAGCCTCTTTCATCTGGAAGCAGTCAACTGCTTGCCACTAGGCTGTGTTTGGTCAATAGGGATGGGAACAGGATGAGTGCAGCAAGCAATGGCTTCCTTTCTGGACCACTCTCGCTGACGCAAGAATGGCTTGTGCCCTCCTCCTACATGGTGGCTGCCCGAAACGTGCAAGGGGAATTTAAAGAACTGCAGAAAGAAAGAACTGCCTTCATTGCATGACATTGTGCAATAGCGAGGGTCGCTGCCCTAACAAATAATAGCAAAGATGCTAACCACTGAACCTCTACTAATGGATGGTTGGATGATGGATGATACTGTTTAGGTACATTCATTGTAAGTTTCGTTTCGACCCATTGAAGGAATGATTCTGAACTATTTAAAAAATTATATGTTCACAATAACTGTTGAAAAAATATCAGTGAATTTGTGGATCTAATTGACATATCATTGGGTCGTTCCACATCAAATCAATCACTTTTAGGCCATTTTTGCATCACCCGACTCCAATTTTGAAGAAATTTAGCACAGTTGTTGGCTCACATGAGAATTTTCTTTTTTAAATCTAGGTCAAGTATTATTAATGATATAGGTCACTGAACTTTGACCTGATTCGCATATTGACTGTCACAATAATGCCCATAACTCTGTTGTTAATAAAGCTAGAAAACCAAGCAATACATAATTTGGAAGCCAATAAACAAGAAAGAAAAAGAAGACGTAATTATTACATGCCAGCAATATCACATTTTACGGAATCAAATAATGGTAAATTTGACAATATTTGTCGTTTAAATAATCAATAGGGGGAGAGAGTGACACAGAGAAAGGAGACAAGGAGAGAGGGAGAGTGAGAGAAGAAGAGCGAGGGAGAGACAGGGAGAACGAGGGAGAGAGAGGAAGACAAAACCAAGCAATACATAATTGGGAAGCCAATAAACAAGAAAGAAAAAGAAGACGTAATCATTACATGCCAGCAATATCACATTTTAGGGAATCAAATAATGGTAAATTTGACAATATTTGTCGTTTAAATAATCAACTGATTGCTCACACAATTAAATATTTTGCCCCAATATGAATTAATCGACATGTACGTGTATAAGTACTGTACTGTTTCTGGTTTTATCATTTCACAGAATGCTAAAACAATCTTCATTGCAACAGTGCTGGCACCTAATGAATACTACATCAACAAATAATGGAGAAAGGCTAACAAAGAACTTTATTGGAATGTTGTCACATGTAAACAAACTGATCAACACAATTCAACTGAGAAGCATCCAACTAGCTGGACATTCCTATCACCACAAAGAAGAACCAGTGTTAATTAAGATTCATCTTATGGATACCCACTTGTAGCTAGAAAAAAAGGAAACAAATAAAAACATACACTAAGCTGATATGTGAATTGATGTTAAAGAGACAGAGCTCCCATCCCTAATGTACAATGGATCCATTTGTAAACATCGCATCCCTGCTCCGAAGATGATGATGACATTCTTAATGCCTGACAATATACCATAAAAGATTAACCATTTGAATGAGCTATCATAAATTGCGATCATCAGATTTTAGTAACTACAAAATATACGGGATCAAGTCAGTCAGCCAATAAGGCAAGGGCCTATATATATATATATATATATAATAATGTCAGGCTCAAAACATTCATTCCATCATATATGAACTGCCATTTCAACATGAGATGCTTCTTGCTGATGCTCATTGTGAACTATGAGCCCAAACCCCACTTAACAGGTTTTTTAAGAAAATGACTGTCCATCATTAAATGATTCAGAATAGACTAATATTGCATGTGTTAGTTACATAAATGATATAAATGTTACCAAAATGGGTTTATTTTGATGTTTTGTGTCACCTATCAATTTTGTTTGCTGGCAATTGTATTAACCTACAGCAAACAGTGTAAAAACCAGAGCAATATCCAATTCATTGTGCCATGGCATAAGTATTGTGTTGGTTTTAATCTTCTGGTTGACTGATACACTGGGCCGTCCGATAATCACTCCGTCAATCTAAAAATTGCGTTTTATACAAATCTAAAGTTTTGCCAAATAGATCAATGGCAGGCCAGGGATGATCAATGACAATGTGGCAGTGGTTGGCTGATTATATGAGAAAACGGTAATCCTTCACTTAACTAGCATAAAATGGCTAAATTATTACTAGCAGCATCCACCTTGTAGGTGCTCCTCTGAGTCTGGGTTGAGCCAGAAACATAGCCATACGCCCATAGTCATAGGCACGAGACCTTAGCCTTATGCAATGACTTAGTCTTAAGACGATAGATATATGACAGTATGTTGTCCACTTCGAATAAAATAATCGTCCTCGCATAAAATACTCCCCCGTTGGTAATATCGTCAGTCTCGTGTACGATGCTGTCTATTTAAACGTCGTTCATTTTTGTTATCATATTGAAACATCCAGTGTTCAAACAGAACTTTACTGGTATCGGCATTCGACTTAGAGTCTTAGACTTAGTTTACATTTCGCAGCAGTGTTTTACTACTTGACTCGAAGGTCTACCGCAAAAAAGGTTAACCAAATATATACAACTTCAGGTCTGCGTAAAGCGGTCCAGTATATACTGCCTGGTCGACGTATGCTGCACTTAGACTTAAATATATATGTATGTGTGTGTGTGTGTGTGTGTGTGTGTGCGTGCGTGTGTGTGTGTGTGTGTGTACGTGGCGTCCAGGAAATCATTGAAATTATTGTTAGCATCATCGTTGATGTCGTTCATAGGTTCACTGCACGCACACACGCACACACACACACACACACACACACACACACACACACACACACACACACACACACACACACACACACACACACGCACACCTCATGCTTGATCAGGTCTCCCCGCGAAAGGATGAATACTCTATGCCTGGGAGTGTTTGGCTCTCAGAGATGCGGTCGCTAGATGAAAATCGTCTGCATCACTTCTTCAGACCGGAGTTGCAAGATAACAGTCATGGAGCAAGAAAGTGGAAACAGAATAAATAAACCACGGTCCACCTCCGACATTTTTAAGCAGTTCAAATAGTTATATTTTCCTTATAGCTATAGGATATTGGTGACCCTCTTTTCGAGTTTTGCACCCCGGAATACCTGACTGCAGTGAGTAAGAGGGGCACTGGGGTTGATGCAGTTGCCGCCAAAGGAATGGCCAGAATGTTGGGGCGTGATTTACACATCGTGACCAGCTAGGAGCAGAGGTCATGGGTTCCCCAGTCCATGTTGCAAAGATCGTAGGTCCCCATTGCCATGCTCACAGATTACGCAACTGTCCCAGCTATTCACTATGACGTTGGTGATATCCTTCAGGGAACTGGGCACCTGGGAAATCTCAGTGACCCTGTAATGGCCAAGTATTTGACACATCATTTATCTCCAGCTAGAAATGTCAAATCATTTGTTACTCAGACGGGTATGACGTGGCAAGATGAAACAAACGAAGGTCCTGGTCTTCCAGCACCCGTCTGCCGAATTCCACAATCAATTTAACCAGAAAGCAAGACAAGTATAGAGATTCCTGCTCTACTCCCCGGGATCACCACAGAGAGGGGAAATGTACAAAATGTTGTGGACGGATTGATGTTCTGGGAGTCAAACAAGCCAAATATCTCTTCACTGAGAGCAGAATGGCAGCGCTATTGTAGAACCACAGAGCCCACAAAGTAATCGTCCTCGCCTAACCTGGCTGAATGTATCGAGCTCGCAATTGAAGACATCTTCCCGAACATCGGTACCCTGATGACGATCGATCGGTTGCACTCTTCCTGTTGGAAGTTGTGAGGCAGAACTTTCATTCTCCTGCCTGTGACGGAAAAAATATACCTACCTATGCAACAGGATGGGGGAAGATTGGTTTTCTGGGCTCAACCTGATGAACATGAACCACAGTGTGGATAATGATCTAGAAAAAAAGTATGTCATAATTTATGTTCATAGAAAGAAACAAACGGAAAGTATTCTCAAGTTATATATATTGTATCAATAATCAACGCGACTCAAATCAGGTGTACAAATATTATCATGTTCAAATGACGCGGGAACGAAATTCATATTGGGGGGACTAACGGAGCAGAACAATTTTCGCCGCAGCGTATCTCCACATCTTCCTTCACCTTGGAACATACAATAATAAGATTAAGAAGGACCAGATGAGCACCTCAACGTTTTAATAACATGAAAAACAACCTTCCAAACAACAATAATTATGATATTCAAGTAAAACATACAAATTCAAAGTATTGCCGCCTTTGCATCAGACATGAAATTCCCAAAAATAATTCAAGAAAACTTTCTTCCAAAAAATGTACTTGAAAAAAATTAAAAGTCATTCATACCAAGGCTTTATAAACTATGCAATAAAATATATAATTAGCAAATATATATCACAATGTAACATTCAGAACTGCTATATATGCAAGCCAAATGGACCATATCTACAGCAGACATTTTATAATATAAACATATTGTTATTAGCTATACTCTAGTACTTATCATGTATACTTATAATAATGTATAAACAGTATTATTATGTACATGATTGATCTGAAATTAAATGTATCTATATGTGGCTATCTTGGTTGGCTCGACTGTTACATCGGAAGACGGGGTGGGGGGTGGGGGTGCTTTCGAAAATGTGTTGGGCCTATTAATTACTGGGGGGGTGGTGGTGGTGAAAACAATGTGTCTACCCTCCAATTGCACACACCTTTCACACTCGACAAAATACACATTAATCGTCTCATAAAATTTACATTTCAACCCGCCATTCACGCTCGCCACAAAAACAAACATTCATGCTCACATTTAAGGGGGGGCAGAACCATACGTACGTCTGTCCCCATGTAGACGACCAGCGTCGGCCGACAAAACGCTTCTGCCGTGAAATAGCGCAATCTATACAGGGCCCCTTTGACTAGTCTCCTAGTTAAATAACAAGCGGAATACGTTTATTCTGGTCTCTAAATAATAATTTCTGTGTAGGAAATCAGACATGGACCATATCATATGCATGGTAGCTAGGCCCCACAATGTCTTTAAAATATTGACAGCACGAGGTGTGAATTGGTCGAGTATTCCCACGATTTAGTAGATAACGCACTGGATAAATACATTGACATAAACACAAAAGCGACAACGCTCTAACTGAGAGTATTTTAAGCACCTGTCATGTGAAACTTGTTTACACCCTGGGTCGTGGCAACGAGTCACGTGATGACGCTTTCTCCACCGCCGGCCAAGTTTCGACATGGCGTTGGTTGACGTTATTCCATCGAAAGAACAAGTTTGTTCTTGACTTTGTCGACAACTTCATAACATCACAATTTGGAGTTTGTTGTAAGGAAACACGCTGGTCGACTTGCTGAAGTTTACAGGTGGGTCTTTAAACATTTTGTTTCTTAAATGGATGTTTATTGATGGAATATCAAAGACTGGCTGCACGGCGCTTAGCCTTAGGCTGCCTTAGCCTCAGGCTTTAGATTAGCGGCGAAAGTGTTCGTCACACTTCGGCACTCGTGCGTGACTGGTCGTATTATTCGGCGTGTGGTATCATAGCGTTTAGCACCGGTTTACCATACATGGACATAGCTAGTACACTAGAAATACGTAAGAACTTCTAACAAGTGCTCAGAGTTAGTTAGATAGGCGAGTACTTGCTCAAAGTACCCGGCCTCGTATCGGGTACTAGAGTCTAGACGGGTCTGCATGAACTGGAGACGGAGTGTTTGAAAGTTGTCAGGAAGAATCGGTGTCCATCAGTAAAGCGTGCAGTTTCGTGAATGCGATGTGTCCGTGCGAAGCCAAAGCCAAATGAAAGGATACTATAATGACAACCACACAGCAACATGTATTTGGAAATGATTGTTTAATAAGAAGTGCAAATATATTGACTGAGTACTAATGCTGAACTGAAGTTTCTAAAAGTGTTTCTGAATTAATTCATTTGCGTTCTCTGTGTCTGAGTCAACATGTACTTATTTTCAGTAAATGTATCCCATACCCAGTAAAATATTTCCGGGTTGTTTGAAACCAAGTTTATTTGGCATTTATACCAAAATACAGATAACATTGTTTCATAACAGGATATGTCAGTTCTAAATAGAATCAGTTTTAGTTCAAGATACAAATAGGCCTATACTTAACTCAATCATAATAGTATTTTTGCGGGACGAAGCTATCTCTCTAAACATACTAGGAATCGTGGCTAGTTTGCTGATAACACAGAAACCAAAGGTGAGTTTGTATATGGGCATTATAATAACAAAAAGCCAAAATAAAATACATGAATACATAATCCAATCGATCTAAGCATTTCTGTTAGCTTCGATAATTAATATACTTGACATCAGCAAAGGTGGGGGAAAACAACCACACCAGGCCATTGTGAAATAATGGCTCCCCCACAAACAGTGCATTTAAAAATAATAACATACTGGAAGTCTATTAAAAATACACCTAAGAGTGTCAAAGAATTTCTAAAACTTCTAACATATTTTTTTCATTTCTTTATTCCAATGCAATATAACACTGCAACAGTGTCATTTAGGATGCTTACAGACTATGTTTCACATATTGTATAATACGTGTACACATTCTACAATACATATACATGTATATTTATCCTGTGGAGCGACTACATAAGTTGACCCATTCGGATGCATTATTTTTTAAACTAGTTTTTGCTGCCGCTTGCTGTTTAAGTTTTGTTTTCAATCAAACCAGGGACCGGTTTCATGAAGCAGCTAAGAATGTTCTTAACACTAAGATGATTGTCTTAGTAAATGACATGTTTTTTTAATATAAGCGAGCATAAGAGTTTACGCAAACATGTGACGCTAAGTAATTACATAACTTTAAGTATGCTTCATGAAACTGGCCCCATGTCACATATTTGAATATGTACTTATGAAAATCTACTGAAGTGTTCCCCCTGGGTAAAATGATGGGCGAGGTGGTAGGGGTGGGCTATGCAAGTGCCACAGGTGCGAAGCGTTGCTAGGGAGGTCTGAGGCGTGCTCCCCCGGAGATTTTTTAAAACTAGCTTAAAAATGGTGCATTCCGAGGTATGTTTTAACCTTTACTCTTGAATATAAAAAGGAAGATATAAAACAACAAGATAGCATGTAGAAATGTTTATTACACTACTTGTAAATGTAGCAATCATGATTGTTCATCGTGTTGAGGAGTGGTTTCCACTTGACAACTGGTTCTCAGATGAGGTATGATTTTTCACTTGACCACTAGTACATGGTTGAGGTGTGGTTTCCACTTGACCACTGGTACTTGGTTGTGGTGATGCTTATCTTGCCCTAACCCTAAGCCTTGTTACCACACTGACAGATTCAGTGACAGTGGTATCATCTGAAGACTCTTTCCCCCCATCATCACCTTAAATGATTATCATATCATAATATTATGCTGTTAAATTGGTGGCTTCTGTTCCAAAAAAATTATTTTATTTGTTGCTAGCATGCTATGCAATTAATTAAACAGTAATTTCTGGAATGCCATAAAAGTATGTTTCTGTTAATCGCAAGAACGTTTCTCAAATTGTATCCTTTTTATAAAACAGTGTAATTTGTTAAGTATATCCACATTATGTGCAAAAACATAATTGCCTAGCCCAAGGTATTTATAATCGTTAGTATACACGGTTTTGGGCAATAGGCATCTTTTACGAGAGATGAACTTTGGTGGTGGTTTATATGTATGTCTTCACTCAAATAAACTTTCCCAAAGATTTGTTTGCACATCTTTGTTGGAATATGTATTATATAATATTTAACACAGACTTCTTACGAATCACATTCCTTACTTTACTAAAAATGGCATAGAACAATAGTTGAATAGACTAGTAGTGGGCACTTGTGTTAAATCCGGACCCACCTCGATTTCGCCATTATAACTTGAATTTTGCCTAATTTTTATACCTCAGTGAGTTAATTTCATCATTCAACATTATCCTAGGCATATTTACGTTTAAGAATATTGCGACTTAGTGCCCTTTTGAAGCGTAAACAGCACCCCATTTTGTATCAGCATACACTACTATATTGTTCATTTTTGATTTTTATGCACAATGCGGCAACACGACCGCTGCGGTGCAGACTAGTGGTTCGCTATTTGGGATTCAAAAGGGTCCGGATTCGATATAAGTGTCTACTAGTGAATAGGATGGACGGTTTTTATTTGGGCTTCAAAAGGGTCCGGATTCGACACAAGTGCCAACTAGTCATTACTAGCCTGCACGGTTTTTACTCCCATCACCGTCATAAACGAGACATTCAACATCAGCTACACCAGCATTCTGATTTATTGTGGACGCGTACTATAATAGTAAAATTGAGCACAAAAGACATTTTAATTCAGATAGCGTTTTCTTTGTTTTTCCTCTGAGTTCCACATGTCTCTCAAACGCAGTTACAGTTTGGGTGTCATCTTACATGAATGTCTAGATTTCTAGTATGTTAACCCACTGCAAGGTGTCACCATTGGAGATATTGGAGATCCCGCGGAAATATTCTGTGATTGGATAACTGACAAGTGATGTCGTTCACGTTGTCCAATGGAGTTAATTCCAAGAGGTAAATCTTAACTGGCTCTGAGCGATGTTAAGATGACTAAATGATGTTGCTACAAATCTGCGATTTTGCAGGAATATAAGTGGCTTTGTGGTGTCATTTTGCGCTGCTCGTCCGCATTGAATATATCACGGAAAAAAAAAAAAATGGGCGCACGAAATAGTTACAAGGCGGCAATTTCGGTATATTTTGGGCGAGGCGCCATAGAAAAACAGCAAGGCGGCCCACCTCACTCATCTTATACCAGGCGATACACAGTACTGGATCGTTCCATGTGCGATGGGTGCATATGTACCCCCTCCCCCAAGGCCAGAGTACCGCTTGGGGGAAGTTGTTCTGCTTGGAGGGAAGTATATACATGCTTGATTTGTAATCATGGTGTAAACTTTCTTAACGATGTCCAACACTACCCCCTCATTGACCATTAAAAATCTTCAAAACTACCCCCCTTGGCCATAAACAATTTCCAACATTTCCCCAGTTGAATAAAAAAAATATCCAACACTACCTACCTCGATCATGAACAACCTCCATCATTAAGGTAAGATAAGGTAAGATGATCTTTATTGTCTTACCTGAGAAATTTGTTTTTGGTAGACAAAATGTGACAGCATTTTATATAAATAAACAGGTAAAAAAGAGCAGGTAAAATGTGATGTGCTTCAGCAAAGTGGATGTCAAGTTGCAACACTGTGAAATGGAGGTTTGTACCTTTTTGGATTCTGCAGAACATAAGCTTTAAAATGCTACCACAGTTGTTGAAATGTTTTGACTATTGTTTTAATTTATTGCTAAAATCGAAGCAAATTATAAAAAAAACATTTTGCGAAATGCTGTCATTTTGAAACATTACTGTCTGTAGTTTTTTAATCTGTTGGTTCGTACATGCATGCATTTCATCAGTTTGGAATTATTTTTAGAGGAAAATGAACTGGACATTGGACGATGGGTTTATAAGGTGTTCATCTCTGCTATTTTAGCCCGTGTGCAATTGTGGGGATCACAAATGAATAAATAACTAAATAAACATTTAATCCAGTGTGTGCACATCACTTATCATACTATTTTGCCGAGACATGGTTTAAAACATGGCTAAAATGTAGCTAAAACATGGCAGAATACCTGTGTACATTATGATTTTTATTATGAGTTTACTACCCCCACTAAACCACAAAAATATCCCCAACACTACCACACCCTTGCCCCTCAACCACAAACAATCACCAGCGCTTCCCCCATTGAGTCTCCAGCTTAAATGTAATAAATGTTTTTTTGAAAATATGTAATATCCCTGGACAAAAAATGCACAGCCCATTATGCGAACCATACTACAGGCCCGGGGCCAGTTTCATGAAGTGACTAAGAACGTTCTTAACGCTAAGATGATTGTCTTAGTAAATGTCGTGTGCTAAGTAATTGCATAACTTTAAGTTTGCTTCATGAAACCGGCCCCTGAAATCCAACCAAACAAGCATGAATGTTCAGGGTTTAGAAACAAGTCTTCAAGATGCCATTGTTCCAGTCCAGATTAAACATTATAGTTTTCAAAATGAGTGATAAACAACTGGCTTGATGTACATTGTATATGACAAAAATGTTAATTAACCTGTCTACTACTACACTTATAGCCCTGATTCAGCATTGTTAGGCATTCAGAAAATACAATTATTGTACCGTCTGAACAAGTATATGAATGCATGCATATAGGTGTGAGTTTTCATAAATAATCAAACACACCATGTAATCATGTTATGTCTGCATTCATGAATGTAATCAAATACATTGCAGCAGACAGTAGTCTAGACAACTGACTGCCTGCTCACTTCTCAGCCATGCTGCCAATTTTCTTTTGTTTGTTTAATTGGCTTTTAGCTAAAGGCGCTTCATATAATACACATTCAAGAAGTCAGACAATCTTTGAAGTAGCTGATGGTATTATGGGCGTATAGCTGCTTATCTGCAGTTTGCCAGAGTGGATTAAGGTTTAATATTATGGAAACCCAAAGCCTACATTTACAGTAGACGTATATAGGAGACTAATCCAATAAAAAATAGTTGCAGTGAATAAGTTAGTCAATGCTGGACTGTTGCCGAGTAAGTGTGATTACTGAAATTGAATGAGCTGCCATGGGTGTAAGTTGCTTTGACACGAACTGCATATACATATCAATGTACCAATAATCAAAAGTTAAAAAATCTAGTTGCACATTGACTGGAATGCTACAGCTACCAGTAATGTCAGCCAGCAGCCCCCTTGTTTCCCATGACTGGTGGGTAGTTATTTTACTTTAGTGATAGTTATAATATAGTGACTGGGGGACAGCTATTTCAGTATACAGCTGTAGTTGGATGACCCATGGACACCATGTCCCTGTAGTTGTGTAAATGAGGGACAGTTATGTGACTATGGGACAGTTGTGTCTCTATAGTTGTATGACCTGGGGATAGTTGTATCCCTGTCGTTGCAAGGACTGGGGGCAGCTTTGTCCCTGTAGTTGCATGACCTGGTTGCAGCTGTGTCCCTGTAGCTGTATGACAGAGTAATCTGTGTCCCTGTAGTTGTATGAACTGTGGACAACTGTGTCCCTGTAGTCACATGACCTGGGGACAGCTGTGTCCTTGTAGTTGCATGACCTGGGGACAGCTGTGTCCCTGTAGCTATATGACCCAGATACATCTGTGTCCCTGTAGTTGTATGAACTGTGGACAACTGTGTCCCTGTAATCACATGACCTGGGGACAGCTGTGTCCTTGTAGTTGCATGACCTGAGGACAGCTGTGCCCCTGTAGTTCTATGACCAAGGACAGCTGTGTCCCTGTAGTATGACCTGGGAACAGCTTTGTCCCTATAGTCATATGACTTGGGGACAGCTGTGTCACTGTAGTTGCATGACGTGGAGGCAGCTGTGTTCCTGTAGTTGTATGACCAGGGAACAGCTTTGTCCCTGTAGTCACATGACCGGGGGACAACTGTGTCCGTGTAGTTGTATGACTTGGGGACAGCAGTGTCACTGTAGTTGCACGACCTGGAGACAGTTGTGTCCCTACAGTTGTATGATCTGACGACAGCTGTTTCCCTGTAGTTGTATGACCTGCGGACAGCTGTCTCCCTTTAGTTACATGACCTGGAGACTGCTGTGTCCCTGTATTACATGAACTGGGGACAGCTGTTGTATGTATGACCCGGGGACAGCTGTGTCCCTGTAGTTGTATCTCTCTAGTATCCCTCTAGTTGTACGATCTGAGGACAGTTGTGTCCCTGTAGTTGTATCCCTCTAGTGTCCCTCTAGTTGTATGATCTGAGGACAGTTGTGTCCCTGTAGTTGTATGAAGTGGAGACAGCTGGGTCCATGTAGTCACATGATCTAAGGACAGCTATATGTCTGTAGTTGTATGACCTAGGGACAGCTGTGTCCATGTAGTAACATGACCTGGGGACAGAGGTGTCCCTGTATTACATCAACTGGGGACAGTTTGTCCTTACATTTGGTTGTATGACCTGGGGACAGCTGTGTCCCTGTAGTTGTATCTCTCTAGTATCCCTCTAGTTGTATGACCTGGGGACAGTTGTGTCCCTGTAGTTGTATGAAGTGGAGACAGCTGGGTCCATGTAGTCACATGATCTAAGGACAGCTATATGTCTGTAGTTGTATGACCTGGGGACAGCTGTGTCCATGTAGTAACATGACCTGGGGACAGAGGTGTCCCTGTATTACATCAACTGGGGACAGTTTGTCCTTACATTTGGTTGTATGACCTGGGGACAGCTGTGTCCCTGTAGTTGTATCTCTCTAGTATCCCTCTAGTTGTATGACCTGGGGACAGTTGTGTCCCTGTAGTTGTATGAAGTGGAGACAGCTGGGTCCATGTAGTCACATGATCTAAGGACAGCTATGTCTGTAGTTGTATGACCTGGGGACAGCTGTGTCCATGTAGTAACATGACCTGGGGACAGATGTGTCCCTTGTAGTTGCATGACCTGGGGACAGCTGTGTTCATGTAGTTGCATGACCTGGAGACGGCTGTGTCCCTGTATTACATCAACTGGGGACAGTTTGTCCTTACATTTGGTTGTATGACCTGGGGACAGCTGTGTCCCTGTAGTTGTATCTCTCTAGTATCCCTCTAGTTGTATGACCTGGGGACAGTTGTGTCCCTGTAGTTGTATGAAGTGGAGACAGCTGGGTCCATGTAGTCACATGATCTAAGGACAGCTATATGTCTGTAGTTGTATGACCTGGGGACAGCTGTGTCCATGTAGTAACATGACCTGGGGACAGAGGTGTCCCTGTATAAGTTGCATGACCTGGGGACAGCTGTGTCCCTGTAGTCACATAACTTGGGGACAGCTACGTCCCTGGCTTGCACACTATACCCAGTGTGAGTGGCTCCATAAGGTTGCTAAGAACGACCAGAACCTCTGATTGGAATATTCAATAATCCATACACATTCCATGTAATATGAGTCGTGCAACTGAAAGAGAATGCGGGCACACGGCCTAATGAAGCCGCGTTTGCCAGAATGCGCTTTATGTTTGTGGTACGTGATTGGATTGACACAGAGAGGTGCCCTGTGTGTAGATGTATCGAGGTAGTGCCACTGCACTAAGTTGGCAGTGCTTGTCATAGTCGCACTGTGACATCAACTAAGTTTTGTGGGATACTGTCATCACCACCCAGACAAGTATGTGTAATTATATATGTAATCTTGCTCATTAAATTGTTTAATTATTAGTACTTTGCATACTTTATCATGCCACATATCTGAGTTCATAGTTATTACGATGTTATATCATGTTGCTTTATTGATCAATATCAATATGGTTAATTTAACAACTTTGTTTACAGGTCTCGTGGTTATATTTGAGTTTGTTGGTTTTTAGTGAATTCTTGTTGACTATAGATTTTGTGAAGTTTATTGTGCATGTGCTGGTTTAAGTTGTGTACCTTTGCTTTTCTGATTTTAAAAGCACCTGGCTGTGTTATGGATGCTGTAAATTCAGACAGTTTCACTAAGGAACTGTATTTAAGGTTTGTCTCTTTTGGTAGATGGGATGTCAGTTGTTTTATTGACAGGTCATTTGTTTTGACATGTCTGTTGTTTTATTGACACATCAGTTGTGTTAACATGTCAGTTGTGTTAGTTATTGACGTGTCAGTTGTGTTGACATGTCAGTTGTTTTATTGACAGCTCAGTTGTGTTTATGTGTCAGTTGTTTTATTGACATGTAGTTGTGTTGACATGTCAGTTTTGTCTACATGTTAGTTATATTGACATGTCATTTGTTTTATTGACATGTAGTTGTGTTGACATGTCAGTTTTGTCTACATGTTAGTTATATTGACATGTCATTTGTTTTATTGACATGTCATTTGTTTTATTGACATGTAGTTGTGTTGACATGTCAGTTTTGTCTACATGTTAGTTATACTGACATGTCATTTGTTTTATTGACATGTAGTTGTGTTGACATGTCAGTTTTGTCTACATGTTAGTTATATTGACATGTCATTTGTTTTATTGACATGTCATTTGTTTTATTGACATGTAGTTGTGTTGACATGTCAGTTTTGTCTACATGTTAGTTATATTGACATGTCATTTGTTTTATTGACATGTCATTTGTTTTACTGACACGTCAGTTGTGTTGACATGTTGGTTGTTTTACTGATCTGCCAGTTGTGTTAACAGTCAATTATTTACATATGAATTTATGCTAAAACTTTGATGGGTCTACCAAAGAAGTCACTCCAGTATAAACACAAATACAAAGTATGCCCCATTGGTTTAGCTTTGGTGGCTGAGTTTATTCTTTGAACATTTTCACGTTTACGTCCTTTTTCAAAACAAAGGCATTACCAACTGAGCGCTGTATTTATAATAATTATACATATATATATGAGCATATATACAGGTGTATATATATTATATATATAATGGTACTTACCTAGACCAGCATGTGTTTAACCGGACGGTGAACAAAGTGGCCTGTGTAAGCCTTATTGGCATGGTGGCTCAGTAGTACAGTGACACCATTTAAAACCAGACAAAATGAACTCGACGGTTACAAAGAGTTCCAGCATGTGTTGTGAAGTAACATAGCTACACATTGTATGAATTGGACATGGGTATTTTCTAGCAACAAACTTTTTACATGATTATGTTTGAAAAATGAATTTCATGACTACATTGTAGGAATGAACTCCACGGTCCTATCGCAGGAGATGCCGTGACAAGAAAAAAAGATGAGTGGCTTTCGCAAGATGAGGCCGACAGGCCACATGGGCAGTCTCCCGGCCAGACTGGCGCCGATCGCCAAGCCGAAGACACATCCACTGTCCCACTTTTCTGGTTCCGGACTGCACGTGATGGGGATGAGCTCTCCTGAGGGAAGCATTCTTACGCCCACCATCTCGAAGGATGATTTTGAGGAGGGTTTTGAGGAGATCTCTGTGGAGCGTGGGGATGCGCCCGCCCAGGCTATCATTGTGCGTAATGCACGTACTCTTGCACAGCGCATCGCAGACGAGACAAAGGAGGAGCTGGCCATGGTCCTCGAGAGGGTCGAACAAGTACGTAGCAAGTTTGGCATTGTCTTGTTGTTAAATAGCATGTGTCTGTTTGTCTGCCTGTCTATCCATCTGTCCGTCCGTCAGTCCATCCATCTGTCTGTTTCTGTCTATCTCTCTGTCTGTGTTAGTGTGGCTGCCCATCTGTTTGTATATCTGTCTGTTTGTATGTCTATATGTCTGTCTGTTTGTATGTCTGTCAGTCTGTCTGTTGGTTTTTCTGCCTATCCGTCTGTCTGTCCATCCGTCCGTCCGTTCGCCCGTCCGCCCGTCCATCTGTCCGTCTGTCTGTCTGTCTGTGTGTCTATCTGTCAATCTGCCCATCCATGCATCCATCCATCCATGCGTCCGTCCGTCCATCCATCCATGCATCCTTCCATCTGTCCATCCATCCATCCATCCATCCATCCATCCATCCAAGCATCCATTCATCCAAGCATACATCCGTCCATCCATCTATCCATCCGTTCATGCATGCATCCATCCATCCATCCATCCAACCATCCATGCATCTGTCCATCCATGCGTCCATCCATTCATCCATCTGTTTGTTTGTCTGCCAGTCTAGCCATCTGTCTGGCTGCCCATCTGTTTGTCTGACTATCCATTCATCTGTCTGTGTATCTGTCTGTACGTCTGTCTGTCTGCCCATAAGTCGGATTGTCCTACTGTCTATGTCTGTCTGTCTATCTGTCTGTCTGTCTGGTCTGGTCTGGTCTGGTCTGGTCTGGTCTGGTCTGGTCTGTTCTGCCTGCTCTGCCTGCCTGCCTGCCTGCCTGCCTGCCTGCCTGCCTGCCTGCCTGCCTGCCTGTCCGTCTCTATGTCTGCCTGTCTGTCCGTCTCTATGTCTGCCTGTCTGTCCGTCTCTATGTCTGCCTGCCTGTCTGTCCGTCTCTATGTCTGCCCGTTTGTCCAGCCATCTCTCTGTTTATATCCACATTTTAACAGTTTCCTCATATGAAATTCCAATGTTTCAAACCAAATAGGTATTATTGCCCCTAGACGAATATGTCAAATTGCTGATTTGTGACCATCAAGCTAACTAAGGATGAAGATGACGAGCCGGAGACACACAACAGTCTATAGTATAATATTCATGAAAAATAATAGTAACACACTGCTTTGTTTACACTCCACAATTCCCTTTGATCAGCCAAAGTTCAACGTCACATCATTAAATGAAGATCAATTTATTTGATCCACCCTCCTAGTCCCCCTGCGCTGTGTTTGTATTGATCACTTTGGAGCTCATATGTTGCTAAGCAACCGAGTAATGTGAAATAAATTGAATCAATTGTGTGATGCAAACAGTGATATTTACTGTACTCCTGAATTGCAAAACCGTCAAGCTGAGCTAGTCTTGAGAAACTTATAGAGGTTTTACTCTGCCGTCCATAGTTGGTGATCATTTGACCTTTGCTGTTCATCATTGGCTGTGACCAGCAATTTTAGCTTGCCCTTTGCAGGGTAATTATACAATAACAATTGCTTAGACCGGTAATTTTTCTGTATACATGTATAACTGTAAATTAACTATTTTCATTCATTGTGTTTTGACCACTTTAAGCAGCTTCATGAGTTTTAATTAAAAGCTGATGTAAGCGGTAAAAATATGACAAAAGAAAAAGAGTAAGCTGCATGACTGCAATAAATGTAAAAATAAATATTATTGGAACCTACCAATCTGGTGAACATCTTGACACGTATTTGTTTTACCCCAGTTAACATTTAACTTATTTGGTTGAGTTCCAGCAACAATACAACTCAATACGTATATATATATAATAATAATGTATTTATTTCAGACAATCATCATGTCCATATATAAAAAATACATCAATAAAAGTATGTAAATAAATATAAAAATACAAAATAAATATACAAATATATGTATATATATATATATACATATATATATATACATATAAGAACATACTTTTATCTTTTTTGTTTCTTACAGATCTATGGCCGTTTTGAGTTGAATGAAAGTCTGGATGTGAAAAATAATTCAGACAGCAACCTGGAGTATGTGAATGACTTGGTGAGTGTCTCGACTGGCCAACTATGGCTGTCTCATGTTGTCCCCTCCACACATGCACACATGCTTGCATTCACTCACTCACTCTCCCACACACACACCCACTCACTCACCCACCCACCCACTCACTCACCCACTCATTCACTCACCCACCCACTCAACCACACACTCACCCACCCACTCACTCACTCACCCACCCACCCACTCATTCACTCACCCATCCACTCATCCACACACTCACCCACCCACTCACCCACACACTCACCCACCCACTCACCCACCCACCCACTCACTCACCCACCTACTCACCCACATATTCACTACCTACCCACTCTCACACACTCTTGTCTACCTTACCTACACACCCACCTACCCACTCCATCCACTCTCACCCATCAACTCACCCACACACTTTCACCCACCTACCCTACCCACACACTTCACCCACTCCACCTACCCACCTTACCTCACCCACTCTTATTCACTTCACTCACCCACCTACTACTCACATTCATCACTCTCACCCACCCACCCACTCACCCCCCCCACCCACCCACTCACCCACCCACTCACCCACCCACCCACTCACTCACTCACCCACCTACTCACCCACACATTCACTCACCCACCCACCCACCCACCCACCCATCCACCCACCCAGCCACCCACCCACTCACTCACTCACTCACTCACTCACTCACTCACCTACCCACTCATTCACTCACCCACTCATTCACTCACTCACCCACCCACCCACTCATTCACTCACCCACACACTCACCCACCTACTCATTCACTCACCCATCCACTCACCCACACACTCACTCACTCACTCACCTACTCACCCACTCATTCACTCACTCACCCACCTACTCACCCACACATTCACTCACTCACCCACCTACTCACCCACACATTCACTCACACACCCACCCACCTACTCATTCACTCACCCACACACTCATTCACTCACCCATCCACTCACCCACACACTCACTCACTCACTCACTCACTCACTCACTCACTCACTTACTCACCCACTCATTCACTCACTCACCCACCTACTCACCCACACATTCACTCACTCACCCACCCACCTCCACGCAGCCACTTATATTCACTTTCACCATCCACTCACCCACACACTCACTCACCCATCCACTCACCCACACACTCACTCACTCACTCACTCACTCACTCACCTACTCACCCATTCATTCACTCACTCACCCACCTATTCACCCACACATTCACTCACTCACCCACCTACTCACCCACACATTCACTCACTCACCCACCTACTCACCCACACATTCACTCACTCACCCACCCACCTACTCATTCACTCACCCATCCACTCACCCACACACTCACTCACCCATCCACTCACCCTCACACTCACTCACCTACTCACCCACTCATTCACTCACTCACCCACCTACTCACCCACTCATTCACTCACTCACCCACCTACTCACCCACACACTCACTCACCCACCTACTCACCCACACACTCACTCACCCACCCACCCATCCACCCAACCACCTACATTTGAGCCGTCACACTGACATTTAGGTAATGCCTGATACAATTCTTTGCCCACTGAGGTTTTTGATAACATTATTTATTGATTGTTACATGAACATTTTGTTCAATCACTGAAGCAATTTCCTTGGCATCTTTATCAGCAGTGGTGGTTTATTACCGTTTTTGTGCAGAATAACAATGCAAGTCTAGTGTAGCATGAAATTGGCAAAACTATTCACAAGTAATTGATTAATTATTATACCACGACTATGCAAGTAGCCACATTCAGTTTGACAGTCTGCACTAAACAATCATAAATACTCAAATACAAAATGATATTTACACACAATGTATGTAATACACAGATGCCAACATCTAGCAACATTGGTAATAATATTAGATAATTATTTTCTGCCACAAGAATTAATTATTACTACACTAGCTAATGTCTACAATTCATAGAGTAATAATTTCGACAAGATAGCATTGTTGAGAACAGACGTTGGTATAAAAGGGAATAGGACAGAGGCAGACATGTCAGTGTGACTGTATGGCTTCTGATGCAGTGAAAGTGGGCAGAGTAAATTTATGGTTAATCATTGATAACTGTATTATTTGTTATGCAGTTCTAAGTTATTTTGGCCTCTGATGTGGGAAAACTTTCCCAACCTTCATGACTATTCAGATTATGAATGATCATGAACTACACTACTAGACTTCATTTCAGGATGCAGTAGTCTACCTTCTTGCATGCATCAATATATCACTACACATCTTCTGCACAAACAGTGACAACTTTAATGTACGAGGGGCAGTCCAAAAATAAGTTTACAAGGTTAATAACATAATTAAAACGGAGGCTAAACTGGTCGGATTTGATTGCAGATAAATTATTACATTTAGTTGGAAACTTTGTGTCAGGTGGCAGTACTCTATTGCGGTTGTGAGGTGATGGCCATCAGTTAAAGATGGCGACTCGACTGGAGCAGTGGTCCAAACAGGAGGTCCGTACGATAATTCGTTTTTTGAATGCTAAGAATGTGTCTGCTGCGGAAATTCATCGTCAGCTGGTCGAAGTGTACGGGAACAAAGTGACGAGTCGTCAGACTGTGGCAAAGTGGTGTGCAGACTTTAGAACCGGATGAGTCACCTGGAAATCTTCCTTAATGTCACATATCTCTTATGTTGTCTAAGCTCTCCTTATTCGGAATTATCATGGCCGGTCACGTTTTACTTCCAAGATGATCGCTTCACGTAGTCCTTTTTTTTAAACACCGGGCACGACCAGCTGATGATGAATTTCCACTGCAGACACATTCTTAGCATTCAAAAAACGAATTACTGCACGGACCTCTTTGGACCACTGCTCCAATCGAGTCGCTGTCTTAAACTGATGGTCATCACCATACAAGCGCTGTACAGTGCTGCCACCTGACACAAAGTTTCCAACTAAAAGCAATAATTTCTCTGCAATCAAATCCGACCAGTCTACCCTCCGTTTTAATGATGTTATGTGCATTGTAAACTTATTTTTGGACTGCCCCTCGTACATTGGATGTTTATTTTGGCAACATTTTACCTAATACATCTGATACTGTAAAACATTATTCTGCTGTAGTTTGTACAGAAAGTGGGTTTGAGAACATTTTGTGGGAAGTTGTTTTCAAGGATTTAATGACCCATTAAAGTCAAAAGTGTTTATTCTAATTCTGCTAGATAACATAAAACATCTTGTTACAGATAGAACTTGAGGAAATTATACACGACCAGGTGAAGAAGAAAAAGGTGATTATGTATTTCTTTTTACATTTCTTTTGACACCTAACTGACTATGATAATTTTGTTTATTCAGTGTTAGTTTATTTATAAGAGTGGAATAATCCTATCAGATGATCTTGTTAGTTTAGTTGTAGGAGTGGTATAATCCTATCAGATGATCTTGTTAGCTTTGTTGTAGGAATGGTATGATCATATCAGATGATCTTGTTAGTTTAGTTGTAGGAATGGTAAGATCCTATCAGATGATCTTGTTAGTTTAGTTGTAGGAATGGAATAATCCTATAAGATGATCTTGTTAGTTTAGTTGTAGGAGTGGTATGATCCTATCAGATGTTCTCGTTAGCTTTGTTGTAGGAATGGTATGATCATATCAGATGATCTTGTTAGTTTAGTTGTAGGAATGGTAAGATCCTATCAGATGATCTTGTTAGCTTTGTTGTAGGAATGGTATGATCCTATCAGATGATCTTCTTAGCTTTGTTGTAGGAGTGGTATATCCTATCATATGATCTTGTTAGTTTAGTCGAAGGAATGGTATGATCCTATCAGATGATCTTGTTAGATTAGTCATAGGAGTGGAATAATCCTATGAGATGATCTTGTTTGTTTAGTCGAAAGAATGGTATGATCCTACCAGATGATCTTGTTAGTTTAGGTGTAGGCAATAACTGCCAGATTTAACTTCATCTGTGATGATAGTGTTGTTTATTCCTTAAGCACGATGGTAATGTTTGTTTGTATATTTCAGTACCAGAAGCAAGTGACGGTGTTCATTGTGGGTTTTGGCAACTTATGTAGTCAGAGACTGCAGCTTCTCCAGCAAGTCAGTGAAGTGAGTGACCAATTGCCCAGTAACTGACCAGTCTCTCGGAAACTAACCAGTCTACACTAGATGTCTTGTCTCCTAGTTGTGTGTCCAGGCTGTTGTTGTGGAGACTGAGTTGTTTCTGTCACTTGTGCTATCTGTATTTATGGATTGTGTTACCTTTGTTGACTGTATACACTTAACGAATTTCGTTGAAAGCGAATGAACCGATCTGTGCCCCGCTATGGCAAAATGAGTATTAAGTAGTGTATGAAATGGTGTTTTATACCTTTTTGGATTCCACACTTTATGTGCTTTGTAATGTTACATCATTTGTTGAAATTGATTCAGTAGTTTAAATTTATTGCTAAAATTTAAGCAAGCTTTAAAAAAGCAACATTTTGAGAAATTAAGTAATTTTGACTCATAATGTTTATTGTTTTTTAATCTATGGGTTCATAAATGCATGTATTTTATTAGTTATGAATTGTTTTTGGAGGAAAATAATCCGGTCATTGAAAGATGAGGTTAGAAGGAATGCATTTCTGCCCAAATCACAATGGAACTTGACCTAAACAGCTATTTGTGCCTCGTATGCAGGCTATCCCTGTGAAAATAAAATTTGCCGTTTGCTGTTGTTCGCTGTGGCATGTCACATTTGAAAAAACGATTGACCGCAAAATACAGTTGACCGCAAAATACATGAAAAGAATAACAATTTAAGCCGCTGTCTTCTTCATGTCGGTGGTACGTCATGTGTCGGTGACCTCTGTGTTAGTTCTTCACGGAGAGTGGCGCCATGTTGGATGAGGAGGAGACTGCGGCCATGTCAGCCGATGACATTGACCTTGAGGAAGTCGCAGAGGCCATAGAGGAATCGTTGGACACCGCATCGAAATTGACCCAACGACTCGCAGAGATCAACCATGAGATGATCAACTACATGGTCAGTCTGAACCAGTCCAAGACCTCCAACAAGTAGGTGACCAATGGACTGGACCTTTAAACTCATCTTGTTAGGTTAATAGTTGGAGTGGAGTGATCCTATCAGATTATCTTGTTATTTTAGTTGTAGGTGTGGTATGATACTATTAGATGATCTTGTTAGTTTACTCATAGGAGTGGTATGATTCTATGAAATGACCTCATTCATTTAGTTGTGGAGTGGTATGATCCTATCAGATGAATGAGTAGTACTTCTGTGATCCTATTAGATAAACAATATGGTTACTGTGATCATATTGTGTGAATGAGTAATGCTTGTGATCATTTTAGAGAAATAGTAAGAGTATTACATGGTACATTTCTGTCATTCAGATGACCAATTAAAGTCATAGTGATCATGTCAGACTATGAAGTGATGGCATAAATGTTCTTTCAGATAAATTGGATATGCCATTGTTTGATCCACTATACGACTAAATATTCACACTTTGATCAGACTTTTTTGTTCCTTTCAGGAACTAATAAGCACAAATTTGATCCTACTAGATAATTCAGATATACCTATAGAGGTGTTAATATGTGATGTTATATACAACTCTTTAAAAGTTATAATTTGTGTATGCACAGGATATGGCACCAGATTCAATTAGAGCTGAACAGTGCCAAAATTGTACAGGATCTGATTGAATCTTTGTAGTAATCTGTTCTCTTGTTTGCACTAACAACAGACCAAACGTGGATCTGTGCCTAAAGCAAGTATACTCTTGTCTTGTTTTGTTAAGACGGAGCCAGACTCTATCCACGACCACTAGATATCCTTCGTTGTAATACTGTTGTTACCATTGACACAGTCGCACACTACAAGAAGGGCTCTGTGTTGTAAAGCTGTTGTTCCAGTTGACTCAGTCACACTACAAGAAGGGCTCTGTGTTGTAATGCTGTTGATCTAGTTCACTCAATTACACCACAAAAGGGGCTATGTGTTGTAAAGCTGTTGTTCTAGTTGACTCAGTCATACTACCAGAAGGGCTCTGTGTTGTAATGCTGTTGTTCTAGTTGACTCAGTCATACTACAAGAAGGGCTCTGTTTTGTAATACTGTTGTTCTAGTTGACTCAATTACACCACAAGAAGGGCTCTGTGTTGTAAAGCTGTTATTCTATTTGACTCGGGCACACTACAAGAAGGGCTCTGTGTTGTAAAGCTGTTGTTCTAGTTGACCCAGTCACACTACAAGAAGGGCTCTGTGTTGTAAAGCTGTTGTTCTAGTTGACCCAGTCACACCACAAGAAGGGCTCTGTATTGTAAAGCTGTTGTTCTAGTTGACCCAGTCACACTACAAGAAGGGCTCTGTGTTGTAAAGCTATTGTTCTAGTTGACCCAGTCACACTACAAGAAGGGCTCTGTGTTGTAAACCTGTTGTTCTAGCGTACCCAGTCACACTACAAGAAGGGCTCTGTGTTGTAAACGTGTTGTTCTAGTTGACCCAGTCACTCTACCAGAAGGGCTCTGTGTTGTAAAGCTGTTGTTCTAGCATACCCAGTCACACTACAAGAAGGGCTCTGTGTTGTAAAGCTGTTGTTCTAGTTGACCTAGTCACACTACAGGAAGGGCTCTGTGTTGTAAAGCTGTTGTTCTACTGTACCCAGTCACACCACAAGAAGGACTATGTGTTGTAAAGCTGTTGTTCTAGTTGACCCAGTCACACTACAAGAAGGGCTCTGTGTTGTAAAGCTGTTGTTCCAGTTGACTCAGTCACACTACAAGAAGGGCTCTGTGTTGTAATGCTGTTGATCTAGTTCACTCAATTACACCACAAAAGGGGCTATGTGTTGTAAAGCTGTTGTTCTAGTTGACTCAGTCATACTACCAGAAGGGCTCTGTGTTGTAATGCTGTTGTTCTAGTTGACTCAGTCATACTACAAGAAGGGCTCTGTTTTGTAATACTGTTGTTCTAGTTGACTCAATTACACCACAAGAAGGGCTCTGTGTTGTAAAGCTGTTATTCTATTTGACTCGGGCACACTACAAGAAGGGCTCTGTGTTGTAAAGCTGTTGTTCTAGTTGACCCAGTCACACTACAAGAAGGGCTCTGTGTTGTAAAGCTGTTGTTCTAGTTGACCCAGTCACACCACAAGAAGGGCTCTGTATTGTAAAGCTGTTGTTCTAGTTGACCCAGTCACACTACAAGAAGGGCTCTGTATTGTAGAGCTGTTGTTCTAGTTGACCTAGTCACACTACAAGAAGGGCTCTGGAAGGGCTCTGTGTTGTAAAGCTGTTGTTCTAGTTGACCCAGTCACACTACAAGAAGGTCTGTGTTGTAAAGCTGTTGTTCTAATTGACCCAGTCACACTACAAGAAGGGCTCTGTGTTGTAAAGCTGTTGTTCTACTGTACCCAGTCACACCACAAGAAGGACTATGTGTTGTAAAGCTGTTGTTCTAGTTAATTGACCCAGTCACACCACAAGAAGGGCTCTGTGCTGTTCTTTTAGTTGACTTAGTTGCACACTACAATACTTTTAGGGCTCTGTGTTTAATGCTGTCATTGTAGTTTACTCAGTCACATATTCAAAAATGACATTGCCTCTCTGTAAGAATGCCTTTAATTGGCACCTTCAGTACAGTTCCTTACTTATACAGTTACCCACACCTGATGCCATCAGACACACAGGGCAGAGAACAATCTACGTCATCCATCTCTTCCCTGGTCATTCTTTCTAGATCTTGTGTCTTTTTTCTGGTGTTATGCCTCTTCTGCAATAGTTGGATGGTATGTTTCTTCTGAGCAACCTCTTTGCCACTTTCCCGATGGCTTACAGTTACAGTGCCGTACCTGTCTTGGTGTTCTTGTTGGAACCATTCAAAGGACATGGTCCCTGTATCTCCATCTTTTGAATAGTGTCCACTTAATTGATTGTCTCTACATTCACCCTTATATGACTTCCTCATTGCTGATAAAAGATTCCATCTGATGTTCCTACATTGCAATTAAACAATTACAACAAACAGTAATTAGTGACATGCACTAAGACAACCATTATGTATTCTTGGGGATATCTTCATTGATGAGGTTCTTCCACATTTGTCAGAGGAGGAATAGGAAAGGATGGCTACAGACATATGTTAAACCTGCTGGGGTATGTAGCCAGAAGATGTTCCTTACCATATGCTCTCTCCTGGAAAGGCTAAGGATCAACTGGACAGGGAATTAGTAGTGTTGTATGTAAGGTGTCTGCATGCAGTCTGTCTGTAGATGTATGTAAGGTGTCTGCATGCAGTCTGTCTGTAGATGTATGTAAGGTGTCTGCATGCAGTCTGTCTGTAGATGTATGTAAGGTGTCTGCATGCAGTCTGTCTGTAGATGTATGTAAGGTGTCTGCATGCAGTCTGTCTGTAGATGTATGTAAGGTGTCTGCATGCAGTCTGTCTGTAGATGTATGTAAGGTGTCTGCATGCAGTCTGTCTGTAGATGTATGTAAGGTGTCTGCATGCAGTCTGTCTGTAGATGTATGTAAGGTGTCTGCATGCAGTCTGTCTGTAGATGTATGTAAGGTGTCTGCATGCAGTCTGTCTGTAGATGTATGTAAGGTGTCTGCATGCAGTCTGTCTGTAGATGTATGTAAGGTGTCTGCATGCAGTCTGTCTGTAGATGTATGTAATTTTGTTTTCTTTTTTTCTCTTCCTGTCTTGCACCAAACTTTGGCATGTCACTAATCTCCATCATTGCATGACACAGCACTTGTTACAGTATCCTGTGTGCTGTCACAGCTGTCTTTGCTGACATGTAATGGTTCAAGTCTGATGGATGATGATGGTCCATGTCTGATGGTTGGTGATGGTTCATGTCTGATGGTTGGTGATGATTCATGTGTGAGGTTGGTGATGGTTCGTGTCTGAAGGTTGGTGATGGTTCATATCTGAATGTTGGTGATAGTTCATATCTGATGGTTGGTGATTGTTCATATCTGATGATTGGTGATGGTTTGTGTTTGATGGTTGGTGATGGTTCATGTCTGATGGTTGGTGATTGTCCATGTCTGATGGTTGGTGATGACTCATGTCTGAGGTTGGTGATGGTTCGTTTCTGATGGTTGGTGATTGTTCTTGTATGATGGTTGGTGATGGTTTGTGTTTGATGGTTGGTGATGGTTCATGTCTGATGGTTGATGATGGTTCAAGTTTGATGGTTGGTGATGGTTCATGTCCGATGGTTGGTGATGGTTCATGTCTCATGGCTGGTCATGGTTCATGTCTGATGGTTGATGATGATTCAAGTTTTATGGTTGGTGATGGTTCATGTCTGATTGTTGATGATTGTTCACATCTAATGGATGGTGATGGTTCATGTCTGGTAAATGATGATGGTTCATGGTTGATGACGGTTAATGTCTGATCGTTGGTGATGGTTCATGTCTGACGGTTGGTGATGGTTAATGTCTGATGGTTGGTGAAAGTTCATGTCTGATGGTTGGTGATGATTCAAGTCTGATGGTTGGCGATGGTTCGTGTCTGAAGGTTGGTGATGGTTCGTATCTGATAGTTGGTGATGATTCATGTCTGATGGTTGGTGATGGTTCATGTCTGATGATTGGTGTTGATTCATGTCTGATGGTTGGTGATGATTCATGTCTGGTTGTTGGTGATGGTTCGTGTCTAATGGCTGGTGATGGTTTGTGTCTGATAGTTGGTGATGGTTCATGTCTGATGGTTGGTGATGGTTCATGACTGATGGTTGGTGATAGTTCATGTCTGATGGTTGGTGATGGTTCATGTCTGATGGTTGGTGATGGTTCATATCTGATGGTTGTTGATGGTTTGTGTCTGATGGTTGGTGGTGGTTCATGTCTGGTGGTAGAGATGGTAGATGATGATAATTTAATGGCGAATGATGGTTGTATAGTGATGGTGTGAGTTTGGTGTTGGATTTGTTATAGCCACTGACAGTTAAGACTGACATTGGGCAATTGTCTATGTTTGATGTTTGGTAAAGATTTGTTATTTTCAAGGTGGTGATAGTGTAAGTTTAGTGTTTAAATTATAACATTTTTGTTTGTTTTTATATTTTATAATACTTGCCATTTTTTGTAATGATGTTCTGGTTTCTTTGTTTATTAGTTGATATTACCTCTGAGGAAACACTTGTTTCTTTGACAATTGTGGATGTATGTATGTTTGAAGGTTTGGTAGTAAGCTGAATGTACCAAGGTAACAGTGTAGCACCATTTTAGCATAAGTTAATTTAAGGCAAATTTAAATTGTTTTAACAATATATATCTAACTAACTTGTTTTAACTTCTTGATTTTTATATTTATTTTATTATGTGTAAAATTATTAAACTTATTTAAGCCAATTGATGTTGCATCTTAATTAACTTATTTATTTAACCGTTTAATCTACTGGTGTTTATCTATAATGATGTATATAGCTCTATTATCTTAATTAAAATTTCAATAATTTTGATATGACAATTCAAATCACATTTGTTCTCCCAACCTTTCACCAAAAACAGTTTTTAATTGTATTCTTTGACTGCATGTTGACAATAATTATACACTGATGTATTGAATAGTTTACATTTAATCCAATCCTGATTTAGATATATTATTAAGTGAAATGAGTATAAGGATGTAAGTATTATGTGTTTGCCATTTTCAATAAACTGTAGTCTTAAGATTAAGTATTGGATGGATTGCCTGTATATTAATTATGCATAAGGTGTGTTTAATCATTTAATTAATAATTATTTTACAACCAATGTTAATGCACTTGTGTGTATATTAACATAAAATACTGTTTTACTACTTTTAAAACATGTCTACATATTATTTGTAATTTTAATCCATGATGTATATATGTAGATATTTTTACATGTGTTTCATGTGTGTATAATTAATGAATAACATAAACTGTATAATTTGTATTACAGAAGCAAGAAGAGATTGGAAAGAGCACTGGACAAGGCAAGAGAAGAACTGAACACCTTGAGTGAACAATTGTCTTCTTTAAGGAAAGGTAAGGAGAAATGTTTCTAGAGAATATAGATTCATCAGATTGGATGGTTTAAACAAGTATTAAATTTTACATATTTCTCAGGAAATTTACTTTTTTACCTGTGATGTTTCAATCGCTATCAGCAAACTTCATCCGACAACTGCTAGATGGCAACATGGTAATCATGCTGTGCAGTGCTGTCCAACACTACTGTGGCCCACACCAGGCTGCAGCCAGGACAAGGAGTGACTCTTCAGGAGATCGCTGTAGATATATAAGAGTCAGTATCAGCCCACATCTTGATTGATGCTGTCTTTGGTTTTCTTTATCCAAACTGATTCTCTGATGCCTCTTTTTCTTCAGCCAGACTCCCTGTCTACAAATTTGGCCTGCATCATCACAACTTCACAGGACGCACAGGTCCCAATGGCATTGCTACCAAATACCTACAATTCCCTGACATATTACCAACCAACATTGATATTTAATGTAATCATCTCCGGGAGGTACCTGCTACAAGTACAAGCTACATCCCTACCAGCTAGTAGCTATAGTACTTGCAATTCGATCATCCCATATAGCTGGGGTCACTCTGCCAAAAGGTCACCTGAAATAAAATATGAGTGACGTACTCCTCCAAAAGTGTTGCTGAAATATTTATTAATACAATATAGGTTACTTGCAGTGTAAGGCTACTGCATTCATACAACATTGTAGTAAATAGAGATGTGTTGGATTTTTAGAATTGGTGGACAAAGAAGAAAAGATTCAGATGATGTTTAAGCAAATAGAGACAAAGACAATGGAGATTCAGCGCTACAAGACAGCAGCTGAACTTGCCAAGGTAATTAATACATACCATAAATTTCCGTGTATAATACGAATTTTTTCCTTCACATTTTACTCAAAAGTCGGGGTCCTTATTATACATGGTGATAAAGCTAAACAAAAATTTATCTGACCAATTTATCAATGTTTCCAGACCAGGATAACGCTGCTGGAAAACTAGTAATATTATTAAAGTTGGCATGATGTTACAATCACGTAAGCCACCACAGCAACGCAGACGAAAGGCAAGAATTGCACTCCAATAACCGCCTCTCTAGCCCTAAACTCGCAGGGAGAAATGACAAAGACGAGAGCCCGTATGTCTGACATTGCGAATAACACCAATGAGCGGGAAGCGTACAAGACCGGGAAACGCAGCCTAGGAAGAACACGTGTTGCTCCCTGAGCGCCATTTGGCATCATGATTGGCATTCCTGACTCACGTGAATGATGCCCGCGGCACGGGTCGAGTGTCTACAAGTGTAACTCCATGTTTAAAGTTGTGAATGCAAATGTTGTGAATGTAAATAAAGACGAATGTAGTGCATGTATGCTTCGCAGTTGAAAGTACCAGGTTTGCATGTAGCATTTCAGAATAGAACTTGGTGTTAATTTAAAAGTGAAATCAGAACGACACGATGTAAGTTCTAGCAAGCGCTGATTTAATCAGTTGCGTAATCGTCAAGCTACAACACAAGTTACGTAGTGCTTACACACTAGTCACTAGCGAGCGACAAGCCGGCAGCAATGCTGTAACTTGCATAGGTGACATGTTTACGATTCTGAGATGGATTCATGGGTTCAAGCAAAATATTAGAAGCGGGGAAATCGGGGATTGATGTCAAACGTCGGGGTGCGTATTATACATGGTGATATAGAAATTCTATAAACATTTAGCAAAAGTCAGGATGCTTATTATACATGGAGGCGTATTATATACAGAAATTTACGGTACTAAGCTTCTGAAAAGTTTTTAAGAATATTAAATTATAATGTTGTAACTTTTTTTCTGTGATGATATTTTCCAGTGTATGACTGGATTGACACATTTTGAAATACTGCAGGAAGCTGTCAAACAAGTTTTTATTAAATTAAAAATTTGTGATGAACATGACAAAATTGCAAGTGATTTGCATGTGACTTCAGTATGACTTGTGTGTGACTCGCACGTGACTTGATTATGACTATTGTGTGATTTGGGAGAGACTTGCATGTGATCTGCATGTGACTTTTATATGACTTGTATGTGACTCAAGAATGACTTGTGTATGACTCCAGTGTGACCTGCATGTGATTTGCATATTTGATATGATATAATTAGTCTCAGGTTGGTCAGGTAATATTTACATAATTTAACAAACATCACCTGACAGCACTACGTTTATAATTTTATCAAGATATAATCGGTTTAGTGCGTGTAAGATTTTTAGGCATTTATCTGGAATGACACTCTTGATGTGGTATGTGGAGCACAGTTGGGAGACCCGGGTTCGAATCCTGTGTTGCAGTGTCGAACCTTGGGCAAGTTCGTTGGTCCAGTTCACTCAGCAGGAAACATCAAATGTTTGAGTGCTTGAGTACCTGGCTATAGACAGTGGTGGATATTTGTGTACGAATAGTCTTCGTGCATTAATTACATCATGGCTGAAAGCTTCCCAGAGAAGGCGAGATGGTGTTCGATTAAACAGCTCTACCAGGGAGTAAAGTGTAAAATACTTTGATGAGTCCTAAGGACTGGATACTGTACTGTATAAGAACTTACCTTTACGTGTCTGTTGCCAGTCGAATGCAAACACAGTGGACACACTGCGAGACTACTGCATGTCTCGGGACGACCAGATCAAACAACTCACGAAAGAGCTCGATGCAGCGAAGGCAGACAGAGGAAACGTGATGAAATCACAGGACCAGGTTCTCCTGGAACTAGAGCAGACCAAGAGTGCCAGCCAGGTCAGTCGGGAGGGCATTTCATCTTCCTCTTTCGCCCATTGTGGGGTGGGAGTGTTTATCTGTTTCACCCTCTCAATGAGTCGGCTGCACTTACCATGATCCTCTGTATTGTCTCCTAGTCTTAGCTGTTGTTCACTCTCTTGACATCTTAGTTGTGATCTTCTATCACCCTCTTGTGTTACATGCTCTCTTTGTCGAACTTAGCTCTCGTGTTCTCTGTACGCGTCTAGCCCATCTCAGTCTGCTCCCAACTACCTTCATTGTTAGGTGTTTCTTCATTCACTAACATGACTGCATCACAAGTTTTTCCCTGCTTCTTATTTTAATGGCCATGATATTTATGCATATATGTATGTATAATTGTATTATTTTATTTGTATGCTGATATAGTTGTGCATTATAATTATAAGTTTACATATATACTTCTTTTATTAATACTAAATTTGATGGTTTATTTAATTTATGCAATTTTATTCCATAGAGCATTTTATTTTAAGTGGATTTGGGTGCTGTATAAAAGTGGATTATTATTATCATTCTGATCTCTTAATTCCTCCATCATTCTTCTATTTTTTTTGTTATTCTATGTATTCTTTGTCATAGGCTTGTTAATGATTGCTGGTTTGGGGTGTTCATGACACCTTTCCCTCAAACAGTTTTCTCTTGGTTGAGAGCAGTCTTAAAGTAATCAGGTGTCTTTGGCCATTCTCACTGTGTCTATGTTTGAGATGCTGATATCTGGTGTTGCTAGACAAGTATCACATGTCCCACTCCCCAGCCTACATCGTATTTCTTCTCCAGGAAAAGGTGGAGGAACTACAAGAGGCTCTCACACAGAAGGACATCGAGAAAGACACCACCACTGAAGGTAAGGCACTCATGTGTCACGTTTCATAGCAATGACAAACTTGTACTAACCTCATCTTTCTGACTTTACACATTGATACAAGTTTCAGTTATGTGTAAATGCAGTATATACAGTATTATGTTTATATTGCCTTGTATTCTTTTCTATGCAGTGTAATGCAACAGTATTGTTCATAACAGATGAAGGAATACTTGCAATTGAAGGAGATCACAGTAGAATTGCAGTGTTCTGTGAACAGGTTGTAAAGTGTAAGGTGTGATGTTGCTGTGTGTAATTAACCGGTGTCATGTGTTTCTTTGCAGTGTTCAACAACTGGCTTGTACCGTATTGTGAAGTGGAAACATTTGGCATGACTGTTCTATTGCAGTGATCTGTAGTTGTGGTCTGCAGATTTGCATTGGAAGGATTGCACCATTCACTCTGCTTCAATGTACAGTGCTGAGTTCACAAAACATTCATAGTTTCATACCATATGAATCTTCATGCAACGGCTAGTTCATACTTTGTAGATGTTCATATACATACAGTCATTACAGTATTCAGACTGTCTAAAAACTACCGTATTGCAATTAGAACCAAATTACATTGTAATAGCTGTCACTCAAATAATCTTTGCTCATGTGTGGAAAACCTGACATGGGCAAACTGAACTATCACAATGACAGTATATGTATTCGGACACTATGTCTTCAGACATCAACAAATCCACACAAAATTTTAATTGTTCTGTACTTTACGTTTTTTTGACAGCTGAGAATCTGTTTAAATTTAAGTTTTAGGTGTAAAAACATACAGTCTTTATGGTTTGTCAAACAAAACCAACCCCAGTTCTGTCATACAATAATTTGTTGGCCATTTGCCTAAAGTTGCGATTATCGATTCACTGCAGTCAAGATGTGATGTAATTCTTTATTGCCTGTGATCACAATAGCTAATAAGACAATAAGTTGATAAGCTCTTTTGGTGAATGTATAAACCGTTTTCCTTTCATCTCCACATGATGTACAATACAGGACACCACCATGGATGCTGGTGTACAGCCAACTGTACCTGTTCTGTATATTACCTTTATACATTTGTAAAAGAGTGTTATTTGAACAGGTGTTAGCAATAATACACGTGTCTTCAGTGATTGTTCCAAGCAACATAAACTATCCACCGATCAGTTGTGGATGTTATTTGTAAGTTTGAACAATCCTAGAAAACATGCGTAACATTACAAACAATTGTTTATCATCCATACAATCCGAGAGATCACCGTTGCTCACCACCACCCGCTCTTCTGAAGCTGTATCCATAATTACAGCTACCCACTCTATATAAATGACTTGCTTAGACAGGATTAATGATGCTTACTGTGTGGCTGCCACCATCCGCTGCGAAGGATCCAGTTCTGAGGAATCTGAGAGTGATGAAGAAAGTGAAGATGAAGAAGAGAGTGCTGAGGAAGATGTAGAAGATGAAGAAGATGAGAAGTCAAGTGTGTCAGTGATTGATGAGGAGGAGCCAAGCAGTGAGGAGGAGGAGGAGGAGGAGGTCATGAGCAGTTCAAGTGAAGAGAGCGAGGAGGCTGAAGACAGTGATGACGAGACAGTGTCATCCGACGCCGACTCAGACACAAGTATACCTGTGTTACGTCATCCCAGTTTCCCAGCACCGTTGAATTCTTCCGCCTGAGCACTTCCCTGGTGACGTTGTGACACGTCGTTCCTTTTATGACAGAGCATGATGACATGCCATTGTCTTCTCTAGCACTTCAGTAGTCTGTCACTTTCATAGTTACCCAGACCTGGTGATGTGTTATTGTGACACGTCATTCCTTAGTGACACAGTATGAGTACAGTGTCAGGGTGTCACATGTCTGATTTAGTTAACTAGTCACTTTGACAGTAGTTGAGTTAGTACAGTCACAGGCACTGTTTCAGCCGACTTCCAGTTTCTGCCCCATATTTCTCTTTTGCCTTTGGATCTCACATTAGATACACCATTCGTCAGATATATCAGTCACTGGGAGCAAAGGAAGTCTACAAACTTGTTACAAAGTTATTTGTTTCAAATTAAAACAAGGCTTTTGAACATGACATTGCAGGAAAAGGTAGCATTCGTGTGCCGTGAAATGTTTTTTCTTTTTAAACAAAATCAAGTATTTAGCTAAAGCAATTTTTCGAACAATTTGTAAGTACACCTTTAATGAAATAACTAATATTGATATCAATTAGCATATCAATTCCATATGCAACAAATGTTTGTGAAAAACGGCATATTCTATTTACGCTCGGCAGAAACTGCATGGTTAGATCAGTATACCTTGTATTGCTGTATCTGATGAAGTCTGCACATCTGGCCCCTGCGTCCTTCTTCCCCCCCGATTCCTTGTGAGGTTGGAGCTACATAACTCGGTTCAGTACTTTTCCACCTATTCTCAGCTGCCAGCTCTTCAATGTTCAACCCTGCTCTCTCGAGATTTCTCCTGCACTACGTCTCTTAACAATAAATATTGTACGAATCCACCCTCACGATAGTCCTATGTCCCTTGCTGTGTAGAACTTTCTACAAACTATGTTTTACTACCAAGTTTGAGTCGGTTTTATCATGTTTTTGAATTAGTATTGGCTCTGCCATTTGGAAGATCTTCAGAAAATATATTAAGGTGTATTTTTCAATATATTTGACTGTTGATAATCACTGTGTCACAGAATGTAGTTTTCCATGTATTAGGTTAGAACATAATATATGATGGTAGTTAATATTACATTTCAGTATTGTATAACAAAACAGTCCGACTTTGTAGCTTTGAATATCTGCTTACAGAATGGTCCAGTGTGCACACAAGCTTGCGTGTACACATATCATGCATATATTGACTTCCATGCAGCACAAACCTGTATCATGACTTGTGAAACATGAAAACAATTATGATAGTTATAAACGTGTATTCGTAGATGTTGCAGTTGATGACATATTTTGTCTGTTTCCCCTTCTCGTGCATCCATTGTCAACAGGTGATGAGAGACCATCTTGCAGTCTCAAGGGTACGGAGAGGTTTAATCTCGTTATTACCACGTCTCATGATTTTGTTACCTCTAGTGTCACAACTTTACCAAACCGTCTGTTGTCATTTCTTTATGTTTTTGTAATGATATCTGGCTGTGGTTTTCTTGCTAGTCTACATGTGTGTTACCCGCATTGTATATTTTAGTTTGTCAGTACCGGTAGATGATTTCTGTTGCCACTAGTATGACAAATGTACCAAAATGTCTTTCTGTTGATCACTGTGTTCACATCGTGATGGCCGGTTGATTTGTTGTGTTCATGTATATGTGATTTTGTTACCCTCCGTCTTGTGTTTTTTGCAGTTGTGATTTGTTTCAGAGTCACAAACCTGTAATAATAACATAATAGATGTGTGATGCTTGCTAAATTGCCTCAGTGTTGCAGAAATGTTTTTATTTTTTAACCTAGCCCTTTGCATACTACAAATTTAATATAAATGTTGTACTACTTTTAAAGCATGTCTGTGTATATTTATATTTTATTTTAATCCATGACACACACACACACACACACACACACACACACTCACACACACACACACACACACATACACACACACACACACACGTGTACCTCTGCAATATCTGATAAAATATATAGATGGTAATGAAGGTATTCATTGCGTATGTCATCAGATCAAATTAGAGTGACACAGCTAACACATCGCATAATTGTAAGAGTGACGCCATTGATATATCTGTCATTTGATTAATCATGACAGCGACATCATTTACAAATCCTTGTAATGTGCGGCACCAATTATGCCTATTTCATTTAATAAATTGTGACAATGAAAACATTGTCACAATGAAAACATTGTCACAATGAAAACATTGTCACAATGAAAACATTGTCACAATGAAAACATTGTCACAATGAAAACATTGTCACAATGAAAACATTGTCACAATGAAAACATTGTCACATCCATCAGATAATAACATCTCCCGATTCATATATTCAGAAAGTGACACTGCTGATGTCAGTCATTTGAAAACTACAGAGAGTAAGACCAATGACACTTCTCTCTTACATTAAACGTTCATAACAAAAGTTTGAGTACAACTGCACTAGTTTCATGTGTACTCACAGCAGATCAAAAGAAAACGGTGGGGCATGAATTTAAAATGTGATACAATCTAAAATATTTCAATCTAAACATTGCACAGTGTAGAGCATGGGTGGTGGCTGGAAAACTGAGGTTAGTCCTAAATATGAGTGGGGGTTGGCCTAAAAAAATTGGGAGGTAAACTAAAAAAAATGTTTTTAAAAATTATAGGATGTTGCTCCCAAAACAGGTGGGAGATGGGAAGTTGATACATTCACCCCCTCAATCAGCATGACAGGTGGGGTGATTGGAGGTGTTGTTTTTCACATCCCTTGTGTTGTGGTAGAGCTGAAGACGCAGCACCAAGAGCAGCTGGCGGAGCTGGAGTCGCTCCACACGGAACAAATGGAGCAGTTGAAGACAAAGCACACGGAGGAGGTGCAGAAACTACTTGTGAGTAACTCCACTCTTCTTACTCACATCTGACTCACCTCACACTTGCAGTGGATCAATATATGTGTCAACATGTGTGTCAACATATGTGTCAACATATGTGTCAGTGTCTATGTGTTAATATGTCTTATCCATCCCACAACACAAGTACTACTACTACTACTGTCAAAATATGTCACATCCCTTACCAAAAATGCTGTAGAATTCTTTAGAAAGTCTTCAGAAATATATATAATTTCTGTAGAATCCAATAAAAATTGATCTGGCAACAAAGATTCTATAGAATTCTATAGATTATACAATAGAATTCTACAGAATTTCTATAGCCACTTCAATATCTGTAGAATATTCTATGGAGTTCTATAAAGTAAAGTAAATTTATTTCCTCATCCAAATAATATACAGCACAATTCAAGAGCAATGTAACACAGATGAGGTGGCTACCAGAGAAGTATAACTTATCGAGCTGGTAGCCAAAATCGAGCTATAGCAAAAAATGTTTGTGTGCAAAATTCCCATTGCTTGTATTCTGTAGATTTTGTTATAGCATCTTTTGTTAAAGGGTCAAATTGTTTATTATTCTAGTCATAGTTGCTTTTACCTTACCCGAACTACCTTAATAACAACCTGTCTCAACCATGCAAAACATACATGTTAAGTCTCCTGCATTCGCCGGGGGACTCCTGGAAATCCATCAAATCCCCCGATCTCCTGGAAAGGAGAACCAATCTCCTGGATTTTCAGTGAAACCAAAACAATTTTTCTATCTTATTTTCCGAACTCGGCATGGCCTAATTGGGTTTATTTCCGGCTGACTTGGGTATGTTTTTCTGGGTCAACAGAAAGTGGTCAATACCAGTGCCAGTGTCAGTGCGTTAATTGCAATCGGTCAGACACCGAGCTAAAAGAATCTGGTGAATAGGGACCAAGGCCGCTCGGACAACAAAGCGAAAAGGGGTTGTTTAAATCATGCCTTGCTTTGACTAGACAACAACAACAACTGTTTAACTATAATCTTCCTGGGTCTTGCCTGTGGTGTGGTTGATATTGCATATAAGCTTTAGGCGAGCACAGTTAACAGCGCTTGCGGCCGCGGGTTCCATATTATCGCCCACTGTCAGCTTGCCGATCTTGTAGAACGAAATGTAATCCGTTTCAATCTATACTCAAATAATGTCAGTCGATCCATCTACACTATGTGCACATTTTATTTAATCCATGTATATATGTAACTGTCAGAACTGGAACACTTATAAATGAAAAGATGTATTTTATAACATCAAATGCTCCACCAGCAAGGCCAAAGGTCATAAGTAGTAAATTAATCACGCATGCCTCCATCACCCAGGCCATGGTAACACACTTTGAAGCAAATACAATGCTAAGTTCTGGTTCTTATACTTGTGAATATAGTATTTGTTTGTAATAAAAGAAAATGTATTTACTGCCTATATGCAAAGTTCTTTGCACCATAAAAATATTTATTTAATGTATGAACACATATTATGCCTAGAATATCAAATTAGTAAACTTTCTTCTTTCTACCATACCTATAAGGCCACGTACATTTTAGTTTAGATATACTTTATTTAATTACTTTATGTCCACAAATAATGTATTTAACGTAACACATTAAATTCATATTGACATGCTGTTATGTGCCATTGATTTAAGAGCACATGTGCAATGCATTTGGAAATAAAGCTGATCTGTGACCATTTTCATAACATGAAATACTCCGACTTATACACAATTCCATAATACCCTGAGACCCCCAATTTACACAAAATTTCCTGATATTTTAAGACCCTCCAATTTACGCATAAATCGCATTTCTGAAACTTAACGTTTTATTATAACATGATTATTAATGTCTATGGAAAGTATCCTTTTTTTTATATTTTAATCAGATTTATGTCTAAATGCCTGATTTTCCAAGATCCTCCGATTTACGTATAAATGCTCGATTTTCTGAGGCCCTCTGATTTATGTATAAATGCCCGATTTTTCGAGACCCTCTGATTTACGTATAAATCTCCTGGATTGGCGTTTCTGAAACTTAACATGTATGATGCAAAATGGAAAGAATACTCGGCGATGATTCAGGACTATTTAATTGAAGTTTTTAACTGATTATAAGGTAATTCCTCAGCTTTTTGCCCTTTGCGAATCTGGTTGTTTTAAGTCCAAACGTTTAATGTGTAAATAGCTGATGTAATGTGCACAGACTGTTTAATAAAAGATAACATACTTATTCTCTGATCATCGAAAGAAGTTACTTCGGTTGTTATGTCTGGTTACTTGTGAAAGCTAATTAGGCAGCTGACATTTAGTGCCAGCCACTTGAACTTAGCTGTCATTTGTCACAAAACTTGCGTCCAGTTCTCAAATTCTTAGGTGCCTAATTGCTGCTTTTTTATGTCCCGTTTATCTTTCGCATGTGCACTCCATGTTGTAGAAAAATGTCAAAACAGACTAGAGGTAACATCTGGCAAATGGTGACAGAACTTCCCTACTGGAGAATTTCTGGAATTATTTGTTACTTGTTATATCAAATGAGTTTTATAAATAGTGTTCCAATAGTTTGTATGATGAGTTCACCAAAACTATGTGAAAATGCTATGCATGCATCTTAACATGTCATAGTGGCTACTAGGCTGGTTTTAGTGTTTGGAGAATTAATTTTAAACGCGATGAGCAAAACATCATGCTGAGGAAACACGTTTAACATTTATTAAGCCTATTGCAGAAAATAATCATAACAGGAATTAAGGGATACTTTTATTATATGTATTTGATGATGTCTGTCATCATGCAATAGTTATGTTGTTAGAATGTAAATTATAAATTGTGCATATCGATCGAATAATCCCAAAGTGCCATTCATCCCTACACAAAATTACCTTCGACATTGTTCACTTGATGTCTCTACCCATCTGGGTTTTTGCATTGAATTCAGTTCAACATTACTGCACCTGTCATATTCACTGCCTTATCATTGACAAACCTCAACTAATTGTCTCACTCTGGTGGCACAGGGTTATTGCTTTGACGCGCACAATTAATTAGTTCCCAAGTAGTATTGTAGGTGTCTCTGTTTAAGTTGTCGATGGTCAGTGGGTTGCAAAGTGCTGCCATCTGCAGGTTAGCTTTCAAATAATAGAAACGTGACAGTAACCTTGTGCTCCATTGAAGCTTGTCATATTCGTGCCACATAATATATGATCACCATGATGCTTCAGTGCTGGCTGTCAGTCAGATTACTATTATATCATCATTCACCTGTATGCTTGCATTAGCTCAATCACTTTCAAGTTATCCATTGTTGTCAGTCACTTTCACAACGGTGGTAGCTGTCAGTTATTTTACTTAAATCACATTTATTTATCAGTAGCTATGCAGTCATGTGCACTTCATCAGAAGCTATCACTAGTACTTTACCATGTTGTAGCTACCAATTAATGTTACTTCACCAGTATCTAGGTACCTCATCAGTAGTTGTGCTTGATCAATAGCTGTCAATCAGTTGCCATTGGCAGTAACTGTGAATTAATTGTTCTTTGCCATAGCTGTCAGTCATTTAATTGTACTTGGAAGCACTTCTCAATCAATTGTACATAGAAGCAGCTATTAGTCCGCAAACAGATGTACTTGACTGTAGCTGTCAATCAGTTGTACTTGACAGTAGCTGTCAATCAGCTGTACTTGACAGTAGCTGTCAATCAGTTGTATTTGACAATAGCTGTCAATCAATTGAGCTTGACAGTAGCTGTCAATCAGTTGTACTTGACAGTAGCTGACAATCTGTTGTACTTCACGGTAGCTGTCAATCAGTTGTACTTGACAGTAGCTGTCAATCAGCTGTACTTCACAGTAGCTGTCAATCAGTTGTATTTGACAATAGCTGTCAATCAATTGAGCTTGACAGTAGCTGTCAATCAGTTGTACTTGACAGTACCTGACAATCTGTTGTACTTGACAGTAGCTGTCAATCAGTTGTACTTGACAGTAGCTGTCAATCAATTTTACCTGACAGTAATTATCAAACATTTATATTCTTGATAGTAGCAGTCAGTTGGGGCGTGATATACAATTTGCAATATCAGTTGCACCCAGCAGTAGCTGTCAATCAATTATACTTGGCAGTAGCTAACAAACAGTTATACTTGTTGACCATCAGTTTTTCTTGGTAATAGCTGTCAATCATTTATACTTTGCAGTAGCTGTCAATCATCAGTTGTACTTGGAAGTATACCTATCAAGCAGTTAGATTTGGCAGTAGCTATATATAAGATGTAATTGACAGTAGCTGTCAATCATCAGTTGTACTTGGAAGTATACCTATCAAGCAGTTAGATTTGGCAGTAGCTATATATAAGATGTAATTGACAGTTGCTGTCAATCAGTTGTACTTGGAAGAATATGTATGAAGCAGTTACACTTGGCAGTAGCTATACATCAGATGTAATTGCAGTAGCTGTCAATCATTTGTACTTAGCAACAGCAGTCAATCACTTGCTGTTGGAGGTATCAGTCTGTTTGTTTGATATTCCTGGCGACATAACATTGTATGGCAGAGTGATTGTATGGAACAATGGCTTCTGAAGATTAAGTAGAATACATATTCACTCAGGTCTCAGTAGAATGAATTGTTGAATACAGTATGGTCAAGGCGCAATAATGCTTACTTTGAATGTTGATGTGTTTGGATGGCCTGATTCTGTTGTTGCCTACTTGGCAGAGACTGTAAGAACTCTGTATACACAGCCATGAGGAGATATGTCTGACACAGGCTCAGCAGTAGTCGAGGCACACTGCTTAATATGCATGTGCGTATATAGTAAATTGCTATCACTTATTTTTTTGATAGGAAACCTGGCAGGGAAAGTTGTTCTTGAGTAAATACTCATGATAAAAAAAATGTGGACATACTATTAGGAGTAAGCGTAATTCATGTTATACCAGATTGGTTACATTGAACCCCAGTATCCACTAATTTATTAAACTGGATCAATAAGATGACTACAGTTATTTATTCCTTCAAATTTTTAGCTGTTTTTTTCCAAATGCATGTGGTTTCCACTAGCAAAACACAAACAGATTTTTGTGAAAAATTAAACATTTGAAATGGCATGACATATGGTTACTAAGAAAACGACAGTCTTACATTATGATAATACTTTTTTGAATTACTGACAAGCTAGTAGAATGAAAGATTGAATTGAATCTAGAAGGATACATTTTATACAATGTATTGTTCTATTGACACCTAATAATTCAAATTTAGTCTCTCGCTGGACTTTTTAGCATGAAGTAGACACAACCTCCATATTGTGACCAAATACTGAGTACACCATTTTTCTGAAATGAACAGTACATTAAAACACCAGTGTTCCAAACCTAGGTCCTCTGTGTCTTAAGCCCAACATAATCATTAGAGACAAGTGAGTTAGCCAACACAGTGCCGTATGACTGTATAATATCGCTGTTATTTATCACAAGTTTCTGCATGTGCTAACCCCCTGCCTAGCTGGTTGGCATCCAGTATAAAGCCTTTGAGTTTATGGCTATGTCTTGAATCTTACCAGGTCCTTGAAGACAAAGCCTATTCACTAGGAGCTTTTGCAAGTCTGTCCTGCTTCGGTGATTATTGTGTGCAATGAATCGGAACAGTTAGTGGCATGAGCTACACTGTGTGTGCTTCGCTGTGGAGACAGCTGGAATCAGTAGACGGATTGCCTGTAGACGGCAGTACCTAGTTGTGATCACTCTGTATTGGGCAGCGTGTACAGAGGTTCACCTGTACACAGTTCTCTTTAAACGGCCAGGTACTGTTTACAATCAGGCAGTTTACGCAAAACTTTGTTGTGTAGCTTTTAGTTTTTATCAGACTAATATTTAGTTAATTTGCTAAGAAAATATGAACAGTTGCATTACCTATATGTGGCTGAAAATGCCAAACTAATTTCTGAGGAACTTGTAAATTTGACACAAAAAGATACAGTTGTATATTGACTATTCATTGTTTTAACGTAAGCATAAGTTATTTTCATGTATTGTATTATTTTATTTGTAACCATACAGCTTAACCCTTTCAGTTTTGGCCTCAAAATTGTTTTGAATTGATGTCAGTGGTCTTTTATATCACCTGTGACAAAATAAGATTTTTAGAAACATTATTTTGCTTCAGATAAGATTCAAAGTTAACATAGCATATCTAAAATTGATATTTCTTGCTTTATACAACTTGAATAAGGTATATCTGGATTGCCTAATAAAGGACATACAAGTTATTTTTAAATAGATTTCACCTTGCAACGTGGAGTTCTGACGTCAAATTTCATTTTGTGAAGACTCGCCATTGCATGGGCTATGGCGACCGGGGCCCTACTGGGCTATAGGGACCTGCGACAGTTGGTTGATATCAACCCAGTGGGAGATGACCTCTGTAGCAGGGAAATATATATACAGGTAGGTGGTGTGGATGACTCAACGACAACCACTCACTCGTGTTGTAGTCATGTTGCACTCTCTGGCATGATGTCAGTTAATGTGGTGGTACTAATGGATTCTGCCGGTGTCTGCTGTTTGTTCAGTTGAGAACAGGGTGATTTTTTTGGGGTGTTTCAACATTTGCCTTTGACTGTTGGTGACATGTCGTAAAGGTGGTTGTTTGGGGGTGACTGGACAGCCATAGCCGGTCACTCTCATCACACAGAAGGAACCAGTGTCAGTGTTTATCTTGCGGACACAGACTCAAGGCAAGGGAAACATAGAAAACATGCTAAACTGATTTGTGAAAACCTAGAAGTTGAAATGGCTGACCTTCAGTCTCTAAGAACAATTGGCTTATATGGATATGGCTTGTCAAATGCACCATTCCCGGCCAACCAATGATGATGATGAGTAGGCAGCTTGGGTAGAGATCACATAACCATCAGGGAAATACTGAAAAGAGCAAACATCCTGAGCATAGAACAGGTGATACATGTAAATCAAAGATGCAAGTGTTGGTGGCTTGTATAGATGATGACAGACTTCACAAGCAAATTGCGTTTTCACAACTGACAGCAACAGATAGATGTAGAGGCTGCTCCAAGTTTACATTGAAGATGTAGTGAAGAGAATAGTGATGGAGGGAGGTGGAAGAGAGGAAGAGAGAGGGAGGGAGGGCAGGAAGGGGGAGGGAGGGAAGGAGGGAGGGAGGAAGGGAGGGAGGGAGGGAGGGAGGGTAGGACAAGAGGGAGGAATGGAGGGAAGGAGAGTGGGAGAGAGGAAGGGAGGGGAGGGCAAGAGGGGAGGGATGGAGGGAAGGAGAGAGTCAATGGAAGGGAGAAGGGGAGATGCAGTGAGAGGGAATGAGGAAGACAGTTGGAGTGAGAGGGAGAAAGGAGGAGAGTGAGGTAGAATGAGGAAATGGAGGGAGATGGGGAGAGGAGTAGATGGGAGAGAAAGGGAGAGAGAGGGTGAGATAGAGATCGTCAGGGGGAGAGTGAGAGAAGGGTCAAATTGAATTTCTGTTCTCCCTGTTGGTCAAAGTGCTGACCGCTACTTGAATACATTGTGGTCATTTCCTGTGAATCCTTGTGATGAGACCTGTCCACTGTACATTGCCATCACACGTAGATACCTTCAGTTCTTGCAATGTACACGTTTATTTTATATGGAAAGAAATGTGTTTGTTTCTTAGTCTTGCCTAATAGACCTTAACATTTTCTGAACCAGGGAATGAATGGCTTAATTTCTGACCTGTAGCAATAGTCAAAGAGTTGACAGATCTTACGGTGATTCTGGTGAGAGGGAGGCAGTGACAGTTTGTTAGAACGTCACATTCTTATCCAAGATGGCTTGGGTTTAAATCTTCTTGCTGCCGACTCAAAGCTTGGGCAATTTCATACATTCCACGTTGCTTCAGTTCAATCAGTTGTGTAATAGAAATGAATACTTGGCAATACACAAAGGGGAATATGTGTGAACGAATAGTTTGTGCAGTAATTGCCGCATGGCTGAATTCTTCCCATAGTAACTGAGTTTGTGTTTTCTGGCAAGGAATGAAGTGCAAAGTACTTTGAATGATCCCACGGGGCGACTTATATTTTAATGTTTCAAATATATAGCGAACAAGAATGTGAAAGGTAGGGCCTACAATGTTAGTTGGTGAAGCTTTCTTACAGTACTATTTGCAGCCATGTTCATTGGCTGAGAAAACTAGCTGTCTGCCTTTGACACATTACAGTAAATATATTAGACAGTTTTGCAGATTGTTGCTTCAAGGAATTGTCACATAATTCCTGAATGACGGCGATGAAATATGGAGAACTATCTTGTTTTTATTGCAAGATAAAAGGAACGCAATTCTAACACTGTGTAGAAAATGGTGACATTTCTTTGGTGAGCTATGATTGAAAAAGTACCCTTTGAACTGCGACTAGGATAATGATAATACGTTATTGGCCTGTGTGAACGGAAACACAATGTGTCATTGTGTAAGTTCTGTAGTGAAGCATCGTGCTTGAATGCATCAATTGATTGCCTTTAAATATGAACTTAGTATTACTTGAAAGGACAGGAACATGACACCTGCGGTCCCATTGATTGAGGTAAATAAACAGACCATGTGAAAGGTAGGTAATAGCTGAGACACAATAAAGCTACTAGTCCAGGTAGAAGTATTCACCGAGTACCTGACCATGAAAACTGTCTCACTTTAAATATCACCTGATGGGAATATACATTTTTATGTCCACACTACTTTGTAGAACACTAGTGTGCTTTCATGGGGTGAATCCAATTAACTATATTTATGGAGGCACTTTCATATCTTTCATCGAATCCTGTACATATCATTCTGATTGGTTACTTATTTTTCTGTGTTTGTAGATAATTTTTTAAAGTTAGTAAGTAAGTTCACAGATTGGTAAAGTATTTACTTTCTTAACATTTTCAAATTAATTATATTTATGAAGTCTAAATATAAGTAAGTAGTTTATAACTTGTAAGTAGATTATCGTAATGAACAATACAATATTTAATGGAAATAAATGTGTAAAATATAATAAATATAAAATAAAATTTGATGTACAACCCACGCAATTTAATGCATTTATCTTGTAATTTTATTTAAGCTACCCATGGATGTCAACATATTTACAGATTCGTCAAGAAGTAGAACATTTCTAGTACCTTTTATATACTTTACTACATACTACTATTTTTCATGTATGTACAATTGTATGTCACCAGATAGTTACTGTCACCAGATAGTGACTGCCACTTATGTTGGACAGACAGTGACTCATCTTTGTCATACATATGCTGATTGTCATTGGTGTCAGACAGATAATGACTGTCACCAATGTTAGAAAGGTAGTGACTGCCAACGATGTCAAGCAGACCTGGCAACCAACTGTCACCATTATCAAACAGACAGTGACTGTCACTGGTGTCACACAGACAGTGACTGTCACTGGTGTCAGACAGACAGTGACTGTCACTGGTGTCACACAGACAGTGACTGTCACTGGTGTCACACAGAGAGTGACTCTCACTGGTGTCACACAGAGAGTGACAGTCACTGGTGTCAGACAGACAGTGACTGTCACTGGTGTCACACAGAGAGTGACTCTCACTTGTGTCACACAGAGAGTGACAGTCACTGGTGTCAAACAGACAGTGACATTCACTGGTGTCAGACAGACAGTGACTGTCACTGGTGTCAGACAGACAGTGACTGTCACTGGTGTCACACAGACAGTGACTGTCACTTGTGTCACACAGATAGTGACTGCCACAGGCATCAGACAGTGACTGTCACTGGTGTCAGACAGATAGTAACTGTAACTTGTCAGTTAGTGTCCACCAACACTGTCAAACACCTCTGTTATCAAGACCGTGTGCTATGTGTTTGTGAATCTGTGTCACTTACTGTCAGCCAGACAGTCAGTGTCATCAAGGGAAGCCTGACAGCAACTGTCACTACTGTCATAGGGCAGCAGCTGCCACTAGTGTCAATATGACGGTAACTGTCTGCAGGATTACACTTGTCATTGTCGTCTGTTATGATAACATTGCAGTCATATATAGGCTTGGGAAGGGATTTTTACTGAAATTGCCTGTAGTTCTGACTGTCCTCCAGACATTGATAAAACATGTATTGGAATAAAATTTACAAATCAACAAACGTCATTATATGTTCTGTTCATGTGTCAAGTTTCGTTCTGATAACACAAAAATTACGTGTTCAGCAAGCTTTCAAAGAAATGTATGAAACCATAATTAACTGGCCATGGCAACATGCTGCCTGTTGTAAGATGCTATGTTATTACGCTGGCGCCGAGAGTAACGCTGCATGGTTCCGAACAGATCGAGCAATTTCGTTAAACCTATGCTATCTTCACAGGCCACACGCGTGTCAACGAACGTGGATCTCCCCGTTACAAAAAAATAGGCTAATTCACATCACGTTTGCAATGGACGGTTGAACTACTTGACCTTTGGTGTGAGGGGCACCCGATACCCTTCGTTAACTAGACATTTGCTAAACAAAGTATATGGTATTTTCACTGCGTGTTATTCCTAAGATGCTTTAAATATTGAAACGTGTATGAGTTAATGAATAATTAAATACAGTAAATGAGTCAATAAGAGGAATGTCAGCGAACATGCTGCTATGCATATGTCCGCCCGGCGAGAATACATTGACATTTTTTCCTGACCCATCCATGGTGATCGGGGAAAGGAAAACCAGTCACAAAAAGTCAAATAAAAGCCAAAGAATATGACAGCTTAACAAAACTTATTGTAATGTTCACATATCAAATTTATCTTCCAATTTTTCATATTTTTTGTTGCCTAAGTTATATTTTTTAATTGTGTGCTTGTCTCTTGCCATTAGCTAAACTGTCCAAACAACACATTTCCTCATTTTCAAAACATGATATCTCGAAAACTGTCATTCTCATCCAACTCATATTTTGTACACTTATTGTATATGTTGTTGACCTTGGACAGGTGTAATATTATGAGATTCAAGCTATTAATTAAAAAGTTGTATTAGGTCAAAAATGGCATTTTATAACAAAATGCTTGCCCGATCGTATCATATATATTTTAGTAATTTCTTCTTGTGAAAGATCGTACTTTATTGTGCAATTCTACCCATGTATAACTAGCATGACTGACACACAATGACATATCCCTGTTATTAATATGCTCTGTCAAAACAAGTGCATGACTAGGCCTCTGACAGTGTCTGTCGGTTGTTGATGTGTGTGTCATGTTGTCAGGAAGAGCTTGACATCTACGAACAGCAACGAATAGGTGCATCAGTGTCGCTTCGTGTCGTAGCTGTCATGACGTCTGTGTCGCTTCTAGTCTGCTACTGTGATAATATGCCATGTCTGTGAGATTGTATATCTGTGTCACTTAATATGTCCCAGTGTTGTGAGATTGTATATATCTTTATGTCACTAATATGTCCCATATTTGTGAGATTATATATTTATGTCACATGTTTGCGAGATTATATTTGTGTCACTTAATGTATCCCAGCATTGTGATATTGTATATATTTATGTCGCTAATATGTCCCAAATTTTTAGATTATATATTTGTGACTATACTGGTGTCAAATAATTTGTTCCAACTATATGACACATTATACATGTATATTATATACATATATATATATATAATATACACTGTATATATATATATATCTACATACACACACCTTCTCACAATATAGATTGTTTAATGATGACTAAAACAGCAAATGTTTTTCACCATATCATCTCAAAGGATTTTATTACGGTCTGTACTTAATTAATCTTGATTGTTAAGATATACTAACTTCTGCTTATATAGTTGATATTCAAAAGGGAGGTAATTCTAAGCTTATGTGCAAAATTTATGTTGTATCTTATGTCAAATGAGACATTGACAATCATTAAATGCAAAGTGTAGCATTTGCTGTCGTAACTTAACAATGCTCTTTCAGTAATAACTACACTTTTGTCACACTAGTAATGTATATTTTCAACAAGAAGAATACACAAACTAGTGGCAGATACAATCAGTTGTATTGCTAAAAAAAGAAGTTTTATGTCTCTTAACCAGTTGTAGATTGTATATAATAACGTATGTTCAGTTGATATCATAACATACAGTAAATAGTTTGTGTATTAATTAACATACAAACATGATTGTCTTTTGTTTTGTGTGTTTACTGATCTGTATAGCTAACATAACAATACAACGTCATGGTGTCACTAATCTTGAAGTCACTAATCATGTTGTATATTTATGTTCAAGTGAATGATTTCTAATCATATTAGTAACATTCATTGTTTTTATTTAACTAACAAATTATTTATTATATGCATGACTAATAACATTATGTATTAAATGAAGGGTAGATGTTTAAATAAATAATATACCAAGTAATGTATGTATGAGATATATGAATGTATTGAAATGAGATGATGCGAATTGATGAAATTGAAAGTGACTAATCACCCCAACGAGGGTGAGTTGTGACCCAAGTCACCCTTGAAGGGCAAACATTGATAATCAACTAATGATTAAAACTGTTGCAGTACTCACAGACGAATTATACTATTGTGTTATTTTATTAGTCAGCAATAAACCAAATAAAATGTTTAATCAATTATATATATACATATATTATATTACATTAAAAAATATGTTAATAAATTTCATTGGTATATAACCGTTTTGGTCAATGTGTTAAAATTGAACAGAACATCGTTGAGTTGCACATGTGGGCATGTTGCCATGGTTACCACTTGACTGACACCTGTCTGTCTTACAGGACCAAGGCATCCAGGAGCCCCAAGACAAGTCACGTCCATCCACCACTTCAGCCAAGGTCAGTTCTAACTGGACCTTCCCACAGTGGATGAACATGCAGAAACATGGTTCTTTCTCTATTGCATCTGCTTTTACCTGGGGTGTATTTCCTTCATTTAATTCACTTAGTGAACTTGTTACTTATAATCTTGTCGACTACTGCAGCAAAATGTTCTTGTCATTCATACTTTCATAAAGGCTGCGATATATCTGACATGAAGGTGCTGTAAATCTTTCCTGTTCTAGTGCTACTATATGGTTCTAAGTTAGTCTGTATTGCTGTGCTGGCTGCTTAGAAACTGTTATGTAGTAACCGCACTATTTGGCGCTATGGGACGCAGTTATCAAGTGGCATGCTGATGCTTGTGTGGATTTCTATACAGTACTCTCATAGACATGTAATGACTGGACATGCAGCTCATTTGCTAAGGAGGTCATTTTCAGCCAGCGTAGGTATCCCTGGTGTTTACTTTCTTAATTGTGCATAATGCCAACATTGAAGATATGTATAACTACCTATTTCATTGATATGTAAAACATGTTTCTCCTCGACATGCAGCCCAAACCAATTAAACGTGCTAAGATACGCACGAGGGGATCGGTAAGTGCATGCATGGTGGCAGTAGCAGGTTTTAGGTGGTACCAGGTGTCAGCACATGTGATACTAGGTGGCAGCACATGTCTACAATTTGTTTACACAACAGCATTCCACAGACGTAAGAGAACATGCCGCATTCGTTCTATTAAGCTTACAGTGTGCTTAACAAATATTCGAGATGCGGAAATACGTCAAATATTGCATGTAACACCACTGGGCTTAGAGTCTAGTGTGACTTTGGAAGAAATAAAATTACAATGACGGATGTAAGAGTCAAGGCTGACATTGGAGATTGCCGTCACAGTGTCAAACACTGCTAAAGGGGGGTGTACGCTAATTAGGGCACGTACGCTTAATAGAATGAATCATTTAACAGAGGCTCAGTTCTTGTGGTCAGAATTGTTTTGATAGTTTTTTGCAGGTTATGCTTTTGATTGTGCAGTATAGGAACATGAAAGAATAACTGATAGTTGTATCAGGAATGACATAGTGGAAGACGTCAATTAAGAGACACATGGACACCCAAATTGTTATTTTACTTGTTTAGTTATCTTTGCATCAACTGGAGCATAAGATCAAAACAACGTTGCACTCCGTTTTTTCGCTGATTTGTCTCTTTCTTTTCAAGATTTTAGTGTTTGTAATTAACATACTTAAAGTGTTGCTCATCAGTGTCTGTTCGGCAATATGCACCATCCTGTTAAGTGGTGATATCACCATGTTAATACGTTCATACCATGTTCATATTATAGCTACATTCTCAGCCAACACAATATTTCTATGTATTTCATTGTCTGAAAAAAACATTTACAGATATTAAAAATGGTTTCCCTGTCACACAATGTTATGTCAGATGTTTATGAAGTTATGTTTAATATGACAGCACTTGAATTCTGGAAGGTCATTAACTGCTCAATATCAACCTTGGGGTAGTGTAGACTGTCATGTTCTCTCCATCTTCTCTCTGGTGCAGGTTCTACCTCAGTGCATGTTTTAGTTTCACTCATGTTCTGTTATGTCATAGTGCATGTTCTGTCTTGGTGCATGTTGTATGTGGAGCATGTTCTAGGTGATGCATGTTCTGTGTGGTGAATGTTCTATGTTGCACATGTTCTATGTGGTGCATGTTCTATGTGGTGCATGTTCTAGGTGGTGCATGTTCTGTGTGGTGAATGTTCTATGTGGCACATGTTCTATGTGGTGAATGTTCTATGTGGCACATGTTCTATGTGGTGCATGTTCTATGGCACATGTTCTATGTGGCTCATGTTCTATGTGGCATATGTTATATGTGGAACATGTTCTAGGTGGTGCAAGTTCTATGTGGCACAATTTCTATGTGGCACATGTTCTATGTGGTGCTTGTTCTGTGTGGTGCATGTTCTAGGTGGTACATGTTCTGTGTGGTGCATGTTCTAGGTGGTACATGTTCTGTGTGGTGCATGTTCTATGTGGTGCATGTTATGTCTTCATGGTCTGCCATAGTGCATGTTCTGTGTGGTGTATGTTATAAAAAATAAATAAGCAAGCGAAAAATGAACAACTTGAAACATGTCCAAAAACATTAAATTCTACAGTCGCTAGCATCCTCGTGGCTCGTCCTATCCCGACAATCTCGGCGTCATTTGAAGGATGCACTTTCTGTTATTCTGGCATCATCTAGATTTCCCGGTAAACATTCATAGAACACCTATAAGCGGACCTACAATCGTGCTGTTTTCGGTGTTCTGAATGGTGTCGAACAATGTTGGCGGTGGGTGGGTACTCGGTACACTACTAATTTCCCATTGTGGCGCTGCTTTCCTCATTTGCATAGATTCAGACATGCGCACTTCACAATGATGTCACAATAACGTACACTGACCAGTGGAGACTAAGGGTCACAGTTTGTTGCATTGGTTGGTTGATATATGTGGATTGTGACGTCACACCTACTTACGTTTTAATTTTTCGCTCGTTTATCTATTCTTGATGTTATGCATCAGTGCACATTCTGTATTATGTAGTACAATTTTTGGTTATATTTGTTCTATGTTTGGGGATGTTCATTTTAGTGCATGTGTGTTCTACAATGATTCATTTTTTGTAGAATAATATTAGGATTGTATACTCCACAGTATGATACATGTATTATAATGCTTTCTTATGTTTTTAGACCAATTCTTTCTCGTATTGTATATATGTATTTATCTTTGAGTTCGTCCACATATACTTTAATGTGTAACTTTTATATCACAGCTGTGATATTAATTGTGCATATCTGACATATAAATATGCTCTTAGTGTGATAGTGCTTACATATTTTATGTTTCTAATTATCACCAACTAACAAATGACTGTAAACTACTGAGTTTGTCTAATATAGTTTGAAACCTACCTGTACAGACAGTAATTCTAACCTAGATTCGCTAGATTTCTACTAGTTTCCTTAAATATTTCTTTGCTGTGATTTGCCTTACCTTGTTGTTGTTAACCTCCTGCTAATGTCTGCGTTACTAGGAGAAGCAACCCCATGTACCAGGAAAGGTGCAGGTGTTACGAAAGGTATGGAATCACTTTTGTGAAGCAGTAACTTAAGAGAAAACACATCCATTGTTACTTCCAGGACATTATATTGTTCTCACAGAAAGAATGCATCTTCTCGTACTTGCAAAATATTGTATTGTTGGAGAACGCAAGCCTTGTCACTTCCTCAGCCCTGCTTTCTCATAGAAGTAACAACCCTTGTCACTTCCTCAGCCCTGCTCTCTCATAGAAGTAACAACCCTTGTCACTTCCTCAGCCCTGCTCTCTCATAGAAGTAACAACTCTTGTCACTTTCTCAACCCTGCTCTCTCATAGAAGTAACAACTCTTGTCACTTCCTCAGCCCTGCTCTCTCATGGAAGTAACAACTCTTGTCACTTCCTCAGCCCTGCTCTCTCATGGAAGTAACAACCCTTGTCACTTCCTCAGCCCTGGTCTCTCATGGAAGTAACAACCCTTGTCACTTTCTCAGCCCTGCTCTCTCATAGAAGTAACAACCCTTGTCACTTCCTCAGCCCTGCTCTCTCATAGAAGTAACAACCCTTGTCACTTTCTCAGCTCTGCTCTCTCATGGAAGTAACAACCCTTGTCACTTTCTCAGCTCTGCTCTCTCATGGAAGTAACAACCCTTGTCACTTCCTCAGCCCTGCTCTCTCGTGGAAGTAACAGCCCTTGTCACTTCCTCAGCCCTGCTCTCTCTCATGGAAGTAACAACCATTGTCACTTTCTCAGCCCTGCTCTCTCGTAGAAGTAACAACTCTTGTCACTTCCTCAGCCCTGCTCTCTCATGGAAGTAACAACCCTTGTCACTTTCTCAGCCCTGCTCTCTCATAGAAGTAACAACTCTTGTCACTTCCTCAGCCCTGCTCTCTCATGGAAGTACCAACCCTTGTCACTTCCTCAGCCCTGCTCTCTCATAGAAGTAACAACCCTTGTCACTTTCTCAGCCCTGCTCTCTCATAGAAGTAATAACTCTTGTCACTTCCTCAGCCCTGCTCTCTCATGGAAGTAACAACCCTTGTCACTTCCTCAGCCCTGCTCTCTCATAGAAGTAACAATCCTTGTCACTTCCTCAGGCCTGCTCTCTCATAGAAGTAACAACCCTTGTCACTTTCTCAGCCCTGCTCTCTCATAGAAGTAACAACTCTTGTCACTTCCTCAGCCCTGATCTCTCATGGAAGTAACATCCCTTGTCACTTCCTCAGCCCTGCTCTCATAGAAGTAACAACCCTTGTCACTTTCTCAGCCCTGCTCTCTCATAGAAGTAACAACTCTTGTCACTTCCTCAGCCCTGCTCTCTCATGGAAGTAACAACCCTTGTCACTTCCTCAGCCCTGCTCTCTCATAGAAGTAACAACCCTTGTCACTTTCTCAGCCCTGCTCTATCATGGAAGTAACAAGATTTAACAAGATTGCCGTCGAGAGAGCAAAACCCAGACGATAAATGGACAATGAACTCTTGCATTGACAGAGTTCACAATTTTTAGTACCTGTGTGTAACCAACCCTTCTGGATATTTCTCACCTTTGTTTTTGTCCATTATTAATACTGCTGCATTTACACAATCTGCAGATAATTAGTTCCATTCACTTACAGCAATTGTGAATAATACTTCAGAATTAACAACACATTTCCCCCATTTCAACATACAATTGTTCACTTCCAAATAATTTTTACTAAAACACAACTGCTTGTTGGTTTGTAATTTTATTGTACCTTTGTGTAATTCCTACAATTTTAGTCAAGCTAACACTGTGTATTGCATACCATAGTCCTCTTGAATGTGCTCAGATGTTGGCTTTGCAAACAGACTCGGTTTGTTTAAGTTTGTGCGATGTAAGACCGTAGTTGATGTTACTGCTTGCAGTTGAAAGGAGGCGACTCTCGGAAATCATCAGGCAAGTCACTTTCAGTTCAGTTCTTTATTTCCAGTTGAACAGAGAACAAAGTAGATGTGTATAACATATGTACATTATAACATATTTTTGAAGATAAATTTCTGAAGTTCAGTTGGAAAGGGAGAAAGTTGAAGCATATATGGCTTATTAGCATTTTCCTCCAAACGTCAATATAACATGTGCTTCATACTAACAGAAATAAGTCTGGTGCAGGTGATAGGTTTGCTGTCGTTAGTTCTCGGGAACACAAGACAAGCATCTGCAGATTCTAGTGATTGTTTTGTTGATAAGGATTTATTTATGACATATACTGTTGCAAACAAACAACACTAAATAAATAAATCCTTATCAACAACACAATCAGTAGATTCCCTGCACGCTTGTCTTGTGTTCCCAAGAACTAACGACAGCAAACATATCGCCTTTGCCAGACTGTTCTATAAATAGCCGCAGAAGCCAAGCGTCGGCCGACAAAATACTTCTGCCGTGGAATAGCGCAATCTATACAGGGCCCCTTTAATTCTCTAAGGCTTACTAAACTATCACCGCATTGCATTTTGTCAATTCATTCCACGATAAATGATACATGATTCATTTACAGAATATTTAAATCAGACAGAGTGTAGACTGCGATGGGAGGACTGTGTAAAAACAGATTTGGAAGGATTGGGAGAGGGAGTGGAGAATGAGAGCAAAAGATAGAGGGGAGTGGAGATGGTTGGTGGAGAGAGCAGTGCAAGATCAATGAGGGAAAAGAAAAAGACAACAGAAATCAACGATCATAATTGAGGTAAGCGTCTCCTCTGACAGACAGGGAAACAAGAGAAGAACAACCAGTGTCCACCAATCGCGGCTACTTATCTCCCAGTTCTGGATCGACAGTGAAACTGTCTGTTTAACTGGTTCTCCTCTTGTAGGTGAATCGGAGAATCGACGTCCCTCACTCTGCAGTAGGACCAAGAGTCGGTCGAACTTGGAGCCTGTCAGAGAGGCAGAAATAGTGACTGAATTTGACAGCGAGTTTGACTTGGACGATGAATCTGCCTGGGTGAGATATAGTTGTACCAATAGATGTAGCCAACTGTCACCCGAGTGCTGTCTTAGCTGACCAGGCATGATGTCATCACGTTTGGGTCACTGGAATAATTAGGAAGCATTAGACCATGGCCCACATTCGGAAATGTTATTTACTTTTTCCTTTGTAATCTGTTGTGCCAATATATTTTAGCAATATAAATTAATGAGTGACCACATTTGGCCATCCCTTTGGCCTCACCTTTCCAAGAGCTTAGATACACCATGCCATCCATGTATGACCCCATGCACAGCCATTTTGTGTGGCTGCATGTTCAGATTCTGGTAGAAGAAGACACCTGCTTCTTATCCATCTGTGTCTCCATATAGGACAAGGACATATGTAGGATGGAGCACTAACAAGTAAATAGCCACTCATACTCGGTACTGCATCCTACAACATTTGGTATCAGAAGTTGGATTATGACCGAGATGGAATATTCCATGACACTTATCTACTAAACGCTATCTTAGTCTGTAGATGCTTCAACAATTCTCCAACAGATTGAGATGGATGCAGATGATTTTAACATATCTGTCACCAATTTACTTATGTGTGAATACACTAATTCAAATACATTAACGTCTATGTTTTGTTACAGGCCAATGTTCCCCCATCGCACGTGTTTGGACGTTTTGCACAGTACAGAAAACTGGTGAGTGGACACATTTAAAAACATGTTAACAGCTACAGTATCCACAATGTACTAGGAGAAGTTCTGCACACTTTGATGTCAAGTTGTTTTAATAAACATAATTGTTGTCTAGAATCAGTTCAAGTGTCGCCGATGTGGCAGTGGTTATTGTTTCTATGGTTACAGGTGCAAGATAAGATGGCCAAGATGGACAGTGATCTTAAGATGGCCATCACGAAGACCGTGTTTAAAGTGAAGACGCTGAAGGCACAGTTTCAAGACCACAAGCACAAGTGGCAAACTGTGAGTTGATGTAATGACACGTCAGGGAGTAACCTAAGGAGGCAAGGGGAAAGAAGTGAATAAGGGTTGTAGAACATCGCAATGTCATAGTAGATTGCAGCTAGAAGCTTAATGAAGATGAAAGGGTGGAGCGATCACGGATCATTATATACCATCAGAACTTGCCAAAAGTGGAGCGCAGTGGCACAGTGACTAGAGCATCGGACTCTCAATTGAGAGAACTTGGGTTCAAATTCTGTGCTGCTATATCGAATTTTAGGCAAGTTTGTTCACTGTACGTTGCTCAAGTTCACTCAGCTGTATGAATGAGTACCTGGCTGTAGACAGTGGTGGATATTTATGTACGACTAATTTTCATGCATTAATTTCAGCATGGCTGAATGCTTCCCAGGGAGTAAAGTGTAAAGAGAACGTTCAATCCTTTATGGTTGTAAACTGTCGTGGAGAGAAACTGAGTGAAACAGAGAAAGAATGTGGTATTGAAGCGGTGGGTGTTTGTGTCTAGGAGCGAGAAGTCCTGCTCCAACAAGTGGAGCAAGCATATGAGCTCCAGGGACAGGCAGAGAAAGATGCAGACAAAGCACTGAGCCACCTCGAAGACTTCATCAATGAACAGGAACAGTTGGTAATTGGTTGCAATTAGTTCAGTTATTGCTTTGTTTTTGTACAAAATCAAACTTCAATACAACTTCAACCCGCTGGTCTCCCGAGTAGAGCAGGTATCTAAAATAACAGATGGCCATTTTGGAAAATGACCACTACATGAGCGATGGCTCAGTATCCTCTTTATAATATATGTATCTACACGTGTGCCAAAGTTGGTACTTTTATCACAAAATGCATAATTTGTCTGAATATGAGAAAGAGATGACCCTCCTTGAACGTAGCAAAAGATTCTGCTGTTTGGTATAGAGCAGTCTTGTTCTTTCAGGATGCAATGGAGGAAAAGATTATCTGTGAACAACAGGAAGCAAAGAAAGCTGATGACCTGAAGAAGGCAGAAGAAAAACAAGCTGAAGAGATGGGTGGGATTGTGGAGGAATCTGAAAGTGAGGTTCTGCTCTCTCAGACAGACGATGCCAAGGTCAGTGATACACTGTCAGCGTTTGTATATTGTGATGTCAAGGTCAGGGGAAGTGATGTCAAGGTCATAATGATGTGGGGCCAAGGTCTGGAAGGTGGTGTAAAGATCACATATATGTATTATCAGTGTTAATTGAGAGTTATGTCACAGTTGATGGGCATTTGTGTTGTGGGATGTGGGGTGGGTGGTTTGGAATGATGTAAATTAGTTGAATAATGTATATATATACCAGTTCAAGAAGCAGTGTTGATATCTGTGAAATGTTCTTACCAAACACATTTAGACATGCACACATGCAAACACTTACGCACGCCCACACGCACACACACACACACGCAAACACTCACGCACGCCCACATATGCACACCATCACATTGTCTTGTCATGGTTGTTGTTGTTTAGGCTGCGGAGGTACTGCGACACAGTGCAGAGTCAACCCCGGAGAACTCGGACGACAAGGTGTGTGGGAACGTGACATTTGCATTCACCCTGTCAGCATGCGTGGATGTCTGGCCTGCCTGCATCCACAGTACGCACACTAATGCATCTGGAATGTGCACTGACTGCACCAGTTGGCTTCAGCTTTGCTTGCTTCGTAATTAACAAAGTTAATTTTATGTGCCACTTGCAGTAATATAGATGGCTTCTTGTGAAGAAATGTTGCAGAATGAAGAAACTACAATACTGCCAAAATAGCTTTATGATCAATGGTTACTTTTGGCTGTTAATGTTTGCCACGTTAAATTTCCAAATTTATGTTGTAGTATCAAATTCATATTTGAGACACTGGAATGTGACCATAATATTGTAACATTGGTTTCTCCTGTGTATGCAACATGGCCGATTTTATAATAAATGTTTGGCACTTGTCCAACTTGTTGAATACATAGTTATATATGGTATCTCTGTGTGTATAGGAAACCCAGTCATAAACGTTTTGGCGATTTCACATTTTACTGATAACAGAAACAACTATTTTGTCAGCAATCCTTTTATGCTTTATGACAAGTGTTGACAATACTGTGTCAGCAACTCTGCTGAGTAGTTCATGTAAATTGTTGCACAAACCCAGTGTGTTGCCACTAAGCCTTGCGTGTCAGCACTAATTGCCACAAGGCAGCGTGTACACTTTATGTTGTAGCTTCCTGCAGCATCTCCAATCCCATGCACTCCCTCCATCCCTTCCCAAACCCCTCACACATCTTTCCAGCATCCTTGTCTGATCCCTCAAGCCACTTCCCAGTTGCATCTCCCCCCTGTCACTTATAATGAACTAGTCACACCACCTGCACAGCATAACTTAGAGACCAAAAGTGCAATGGTCATTCCCATAAGACGTCCAATCCTTTGTCCAGCTTCAGGTATGTCGGTTGATGATGTCAAGAGGGAATGCTTGACTGAGCAAGGTGACCAAATCACTGTAGACAACATTCAGCAAAGTGACCAGGTCACTAAGAGGTCATCTAGTATACAGCTGGATGACACTCGTAGAATAGTGGTCATTGAGGAGGGTTTGGCCGTCACCACAATGGGTCGGTCAGTAATGTCCAGTGTCACCACATTTCCAGAAGTGACAGAACCATTGCAACACACAAGTGTCACACCTGTGATGACATCCAGTGATGAGATCCTGCAAGAGGTAGATCAGACACATGTCACTACAGTGACACAGTTGCTTGCTCTAAATGAGACAGGATGCAATGACACACCAAAAGTGACTGCAGAAAGTGACTTTCCTGTACAAGTCACCAAGTTGACACTAGCAACTCACCATGTATCACACCAGACAGGGGACACTCGGAGAATGTCACATGTCACTTTAGTTGATGGTGATATCTCAGTAGTTGCATCACCGCAGCCTCTTTCCCCTCTCCCTACATCCTCGCATCATCCCAGACATCTTCAGAGTTTCCCACCAGACCTGCAATCACCCCTTTCCTCCTCCCATTCCATCTACCACCCCACATCTCACCCCAGCCCTGTCCCCCAGAATGCCCTGCCCATATCCCAGACTCCCAACTCCTTTGTGTCAGAAACCCTGATGTCCAAATCCTTCTCAGGAATTCCCAGTCATTCCCAACATTTGGTCTCTCGCCCCCAATTCCCTGAATCTCGCTGGGAGATGAATCGTGAGAACACATTGCATCCTAACAAAGCACCGCATACTGCAGCACTCGCAGCACAGGTACTGCTTGCTTCCTGTAGGTGTGATGTCTTCTGTAGGTTATGTTAGTTCTCTGACATCACTTCTAGTACTGCTTGCTTCCTGTGATTGTGATGTCTTTTTGTAGGTTATGTTAGTTGTCTGACATCACTTCTGGTACTGCTTGCTTCCTGTGGTTGTGATGTCTTTTTGTAGGTTATGTTAGTTGTCTGACATCACTTCTGGTACTGCTTGTAGGTTTTGTAGGTTAGTCAATAATCATACAGCAGTTCTAGTAGTATATGCTTCATGTAGTTATGTCTTTTGTAGGTTATGTGAATTAGCATGCATCACTTCTAGTACTTCTTTCTTCCTGTAGGTGTCATCATAGCTTATGTTACTTCTCATACATCATCTCTAGTACGGCATGCTAGTAGGTGTGATGTTTTCTGTAGGTTGTGTGAACTGTTTCACATCACCTCATTTGCTGCTTGTTTCTTCTTTGTGTAACATTGATTGTACTTTACAATGTATTCTCGTACATCATTACACGTATTGCATAATCATGCTTTTCTTTTGTGTTTGCAGTACACCATGTATACATTGTTGTCAATGTCATAACACATTATTTATTACATTATTCATATGGCACATTTAAAACAGGCAGGGTTGATTGTGCTAAATGTAGTGTTCACATACTGAATAGTTATGATAACAGTGTTCATTGAAATGTATTACTCTTGTAATAAGTTATTTTAACTCATACTAGCAGTACAACATGTCATTTGGGCAAAACCTACTTTTTTCAATTTTTACACTGTAAATATATATTACATATATGCAGAGGTGATTTCATTTACACAATATATCCATATGAAAGAGAGACTGCGACGGTGCAATGGTTAGCACATTAGTCTGGCATGCCAGCGGTTTGAGTTCAAAACCTGGACCGGGCACACATGATATATTTGGGCTAAAACCTGGCTCAATATTGGGGACTGTGAATCTCTCATCACTCGGAGATCACGTTAATGTTGGTCCCGTCTGAATTTGAGACCTAAAAGAACCACTGAGGACGACAAGCACCCTGGCAGTGTCCACCCTAAGTGCCAACATAGAAAGATTGGCTTGGTGATAATGTTCTGACAAAGGCTGACTAGCTGAACAAGACCTCACAAGACCATAACATTGTAACCATAATATGAACAGCCATGTCAGTTAATAGAACGTTGCTGAATAACATAACGTAATCTTTATTGCTTCGTAAGAAGAATTCTTTTTGCAACATGCTCTCACAGATATTACATAAAAACAGGTAATCATTTAAGATGACGGGTGGACGGATGAAATATGAAATGAGGGTGTGAGTGACAAATGAATGATTGATGGAAAATGCTGGAAATAACTAGAAAAAAGCATCAACAAAACTGTACTTCCATCACTGATCGGATGTCCTTCCAGGAGTCACGCCGTCAGAGTACGACTTTGACTGACCATTCCCTGCTGCGAGAACAGCACCGCCAGGAGATCGAGACTTTGAGGATGTCAGCCGAGGAACGGCGGAAAAAGTTTCCCAGCGTCCTCTCCCTCCGATCCCAGGTCTCGGTCCTCTCTGACACACAGCTGGATGAGGATGGTGACATGCCCTTCCCTCCCGACACAGCAGGTGGGTGGGCCGGGGACACTGGGGCCTCACCTCCTGTGTGTCTGACACTCTCTAGATATTCTTCTTCTCGCGTGTGTCTACAGCCTAGACTTGCAGTGTGTTGTCGAGCAGCCACTCGCAGCTCGCCAGGTCCAGCTCTGCGATGTCTAAATTTGCTGAGTAAATAAATTAATGTTTTGTCACTTTTTATTAATTTTATTTATTTATTTTAATTATTTTATTAAAGAGGATTTCCTCTTAATGAACATATATATAGGATATTGTTGCTGTAACCTCTGTATTGGTTGTCTCCTGTAGCTTGTTACTGATTATGGAGATTGTTACAAAATGTATGCCTTTTGTTACTGGATAGTCTGCATGGCTAGTTGGTTTGGTATAAATAAATCTGGTGGGGGCCGTGATAGGGGTACGTGTGAAATATATTATATTTTGATACGATGCTACGCAAGACATTTTCTTTACCTGTTTTACTTTCCTGTTTTACTGGTCGTAAAAGTTGTTACAAATTATGTAAATGTTACTGATAATGCAAGTTGTTACTGATGATGTTAGTTGTTGCAAATTGTGAAAGTTGTTACTGATGATGCAAGTACAAATTTTAAAAAGTAATGCAGGTAATTACTGATGCTACTTGTTACTGTTCCTCTGCCAGGTGAGGGTGGCCGATCTGTCTCCTTCCATGACGCTGGCACTTCCCCAATGACTGTGATGCCAGATCTGCCCAGCGCGATACAATCAAGGTTGGTACATGAACCGTTGACTACTTTCACTTTCACTATAAGACAATGACTTGTTCAACAGCAAACACATAATATGACTTAATTACTAGTAATCAGATTCTTCTGCAATTTCTTGTGATTTTTCAGTACACTGACAAATTGAAATTATCTTGACAATACGTTAACGTACTTGCATTGTTCACCTGTGCTAACAAAGTCTTCATCGTTGTTTTTGGCATTCAGTTTGGACTTGGTTGAATGGTAACTAAGCATGTTTTTCTCTGTGATTACTGATTATTAGTAACTTGATCTCTTCCTATCCCCCCCTCTCTCTCCTCTGATACTCCCCTTATGTCTGTCTGTCTCTCCCTCTGTCTCACGTGCTCTCCCTCTACCTTGCATCCCTCCCTGCATGGTTTGTTTATGACAGTTGCCTGTTTTCTTCACCATTTCGCTGGAGATGCAGAACATGCATTTTGCAATGGAATACTTGCACGTGGCTTATCCATTTATCATATGTTTGCCCGCTGTTCTCTCACAGACTGCTTGTAGCAGCCATGATCACAATCACCTTTCTTGCATGGATAATGATGGCAGTCATTAGATAGTAATGGCTGAAATAGTTGAATAAATGAAAATGCATACAGCGAAAACATGTACAGACATAGGTTCCAGCTGATCTGTTGTGGTCATGGTAGCGTAGTGGTTATGGTGTCAGATTTGGTCAAGGGGACTGTAGTTCAAAACATCTTTCTTCCCTTTAAATAAAATTTTCTTTGGAACACAAATAGAAAATTGATACTCATTTAAATGTTGTCACTGCTGTTGGCAGTCGTTGTCAGTTCCTGAGGAAGACTGTTGATAATGGTCAAAACGTTGAAGTGAGTTTTACTTTTATAATTGTGTTATAAAGAAAATATTATTTAAATTCTTCCAACTTGATGAATGTTTTCACTTACCTTTCTTGCTGTTTCGTAGCCTGGACAACTCACTTCACCATGCCCCAGTTCACTCAGCTGTAAAATTTATTACCTGACTTGATAGAGCTAGATATATGCACACAAATAGATTGTTCTGGTTTTCACTGCTTACATTAGAAATTGGTGTTGAAATGAACAGGACAGCCAGAGGATGAAATATAAGATGTTTTTAGCACCCCTATAGATTAGTTAAGAGTATGCATACCTTTACAGATCACTGCAGGTTTTGGTGTCAGAAGTGGGATGTGTCACTCTTGAAGCTGTGTGTTACTGTTTGTGCATAATTGGAGTCACAATGCAGTTATGCATATAGAAGATAGTAGTTTTTAGGCCATGTGTATGCATACTTTTCCTGTTTCTAGGGCATCTTTCAGTTTAGTATCTCATCCGGTGGTGCAAGAATATCTCAGCATGTACGCAGCAGTTGTTGACTTCAAAAATCACATCAGCGAACTATTTGCCAACAAAGGTACGTGGCTAGGCAGTTCATTTTGTGAATAATGCACTGTTTATGTCATGAGAGTGTTATCTGCCTTGCACCAGTCACATATGCTGCTAGACTCTCAGCTAATTTGCAATGTTTTATCCAGAAAGATAATGCACAGTAAATTATCTAGACCAGTCAGGTAGTTTTACAACCATGCGTTATTCTCCTGGATAACATATGGCTGACTCGTTCAGAGAATCTTTATGTTGCACATATGTTTGTGAATGTCTATAGCTACTGCATACAACTCCTTACATATGTCTGTAGCTGCCTGATATGGTAATCAACAACGACATTTTGCTATTCTAATGAAATGAACTTAATTTTGAAAGTCATTTGACTTTGCAACAGTCAAATAGAATTTGATTGCAGCAACGCACTCATTACAGTAGCTTTGTTCAAATTGGAGTCTTATTGCCACTATTGTGAATATTTCTGACAAAGTAGGCTAAGCCCTTGCTGCCTGTATGCCTGTGGAGATTTGTCGTGGGTCTGACATGTTTATGTGCACACAGAGATGATGTCACCAGCCCAGGTGTTGACAGACATTGAGCCCGTAGAGTTCAACGAAGATGACCGTGTGCAGCCTCAGATTGAGGTTATGAACATGAGCACTGTCAAGAGTAAGACTCTACAATACATCAACATCATCATCATCGTCATTTAGAGGCGGTGTTTCCAGACTCTGCTGGGTTCGCCTTTCTTCCAATTGCCCTCTTCCACTTGACACGGTCCCGTGCATCCCGATGGTCGATACCCATCAGATTCAACTCTGCAGACACGGAGTTCTGCCTGGTCTTCCTTGGTCTGCCGACGGGAGCTGTCCCCTCCACCATCAACTTTGTACAGTCCTTCACCCAGTCCTTGTCGTCCTTTCGCTCTACATGCCCATATCACCTCAGCCTGCTTCTTCTGATCACATCCCCAATCACCTCCACTCCTACTCTTCTTCTAAGCTCTGCACTGGCTGTCTGTCGCTGAGTGATGCGCCACATATCCATCTCACCATCCTCATCTCAACCCTTTCCATCCTCGTGTCATGACCGGTCCTCATGGCCCACGTCTCACACCCATACAACAGGCAACTTCTGACACTGAGTACACTGAATAGTATAGCTTTACTCACTGACTCAACTATGAAATTAACTTTCTACATTTTGATAACCTTCATTAGCCTCTACAGTAAATGGATTGTGCACCATAGTTTTTCTTCTGCTTATATCTCCCAACATGATTAACCTTTTCAAAAGTGCACCGAATACTTGGTAACTGGTGGTTCAGTTGTCTGTATTTATCCCCAGGTGTCCTCTTGACTTTGTCTTATGGAACATCTTTGACTATGGTATAACATTTGTACTGGACACATGTTTTAGACAGTCTAATGGTAATTTTTTGTCATTTTTGTAATAATTATAAAGTGAGTAGATATGAATGGATTTGCATGAAGGTGGAGAGACAAAGAAAGTGTAGATTATAGAATAGAGACATAGAGAGAATTCTGTTGTCGACTGACTCTGTCTCTGTTCTCTTTCAGTTCTTCGCCAGACTCTGGACCTCATCTCTGCAGCCCTCGCCAATGAGAGTGTGAGTCACTGACCATATCACTGACCACGTCACTGAACATATCACTGACCTTATCACTGACTGTATCACTGACCACATCATTGACCATATCACTGATTACATCACCACACCACTGACCACTCCGGGAACCAACACATTCACCACATCACTGGCCACCCCACTGATCACTTACCTTAGCAAAATATCTATAGAATTTCTGTAGAATCATAAAAACTGATGTGGTATTAAACATTCATTAAAATCATATAGATTATTCAATAGAATTCTGCAGCCTATTCAATAGAATTGTATAGAATAGAAATACTTATCATAGAAATATTTGTATGGCCACATTCACTTTTATATAATTCTAAGTAGAAATTCTTTAGAAAATTCTATACAAATTCTATAAAGTTTTTTCTTCTATTGTTTCTTACCAAGAGTCACCAATGTTCTAAGATTACCCTGCATCCTTATTTTGGCAACCCTTTCTATTGTTTCTTACCAAAAGTCACGAATGTTCTAAGATCACCCTGCACCCTTGTTTTGGAGATCCTTTCTATTATTTCTTACCAAGAGTCACTAGTGCTCTAAGATTACCCTGCACCCTTGTTTTGGTCACCCTTTCTATTGTTTCTTACTACGAATCACTAGTGTTCTAAAATTACCCTGCACCCTTGCTTTGGCCACCCTTTCTATTATTTCTCACCAAGAGTCACCAGTGTTCTAAGATTACCCTGCACCCTTGTTTTGGCCACCCTTTCTATTGTTTCTTACCAAGAGTCACTAGTGTTCTAAGATTACCTTGCACCCTTGTTTTGGCCACCCTTTCTATTGTTTCTTACCAAGAGTCACTAGTGTTCTAAGATTACCCTGCACCCTTGTTTTGGTCACCCTTTCTATTGTTTCTTACCAAGACTCACAATGTTCTAAGATTACCCTTCATCCTTATTTTGGCCACTGTTTCTATTGTTACTTACCAAGAGTCCCTGATGTTCCAGGATTACCCTGTGTCATCTCTGGCTGGCAATTCAAAACTCATGTCAATGTCGACATTGGTAACGACAGAACGTCTTGACGCGACATCGTCACCAAGCACACAGCTGACAAAGGAAGCGAGTCAGTTGAGTACAGCCCCTGAGCATCTATCGCAGCTCCAGCAGCTGAGGCAGCTCCAGGAGCAACACGACTCCATGTAAGGCTCCACAGATGTGCTCCGTGAAGCACTGACGTCTCACATTTGTGACCCGCCAAAATGAGGCACAAGCAGTTGGTACCGTAAATCCTGTATTTGTAGCGGCACCCCTAATTAAAGCCGCACCCCGACTTTTGACCTAACCCCTGACTTTCCTCCGGGCAGTTTGTCACAGGCAAAAAACTTATTTAAAGCCGCACCTGGACTTTGAGCCATGACCTTTTTAGCCCTGCGTGTGACATACTTCCGTAGCGCACACACAATTAAAAAAAATTAAGAGGTTCCATAAAGAAAGTCAACTTTGCTATTAATTATCATGAATGAATGAATAAGGTATAATTTTAATAGTAAAAGACTTGATTGTAATGCGTTGATAATAACTACATCACATTTTATATTATCATTGGAATATTACTCTATGTGAATGTTGTGAAAATGGGAAAAAAATAAACAAATTTCACCATGCTACCAGAAAATAACTGGGTGGTTGAATGTCCATACACCCAGTGAATAAAATGTAGCCATGCATTTAAGCTATACGGTAAAGCAAGAATTATTAAAATATTTTGAGAAGTTTTATTTGTATGCCATTTTATGTAAAATCATGTATAAAGTCGATGTCATAAATGCATTGAAAAGACTTTAGTGCAGTAGGACCAGCTGTGTTGACTTCAAAGGTGTTTGACTGACAGCTAGTAATTACAATGTAATAATTGTCATCGCACCCCAGTGAGAACTGATGTGATCTTGTGGTTTGGCCTAGTTCTTCCAGTTCCAGACAGTTGACCCAGGCATGTGGGATAATAACACTGTATCTTGTATCAGGGGAGTGCAATTTACTCCAGTGCAAAGGGGCACTTGTAATGGTTTTGTGTTGACAATCAGGTGAAGCCTGGCTTCAGCAAAGCTAACGTGTGAATGTTGTGCTTGGAACTTGGCTTAAAACATCTACACCTGATACCAAGAGCAAGCCTCTGAACAAAGCAGACAGTTGTTACAGTTGATGTCTGCTAGTGTGGGACAGTTGCTAAGAACGGCGGATGCCATCATATTCAAAATGTCAAAGATGTTTGTGCGCAGCCACGATCTGCGATGTTGACGCCCCAGACACAGATACGCGGGACGACGCCGCCATGCCGTTCCTGGCAGCATTCTTTGATAGCGACAATGACAGTGACTTTGGAGGATTTTAGTTGTGAGATGGATGAAGCCATCATATAATATTTGAAGATGTTTGCCCAGTGCGTTCGGCACGGATACATGGAATGACACTGCCGGAACGGCATGGCATTCTTCAACGGTGACGATGAAAGTGATTTCGATGACGATGGATTTTAATGTTTTCACATGTTTTGATCTTTGTTTCTGAACACTTATGGACACAGGTTTTTATGTATTTATGTAATTATTTTTTGCACCAGTGGCAGTTGTAATACAATATTTTAGTGATACATCCGACTTCGTTTTATCGGTAAGTTTTTTACTTATAAACATTACTACTGACAACCCAGAGAGCCAATTTTCACAATATTTTCAGCATATTACTGTATTTAAAGCCGCACTCCAACTTTGCCGTCATCGTTATTATTTCGGCTCCACACTACTGTAATTAAAGCCGCGGCTACAAATACAGGATTTACGGTATATATGAGCGTAAACTAACAATTATGAAATGTGCAGATATAATAATATTAATACTAAAATCTTTATTTCACGCATTGTAATGGCAGTTGCACAGTCTTTAAAATATTGTTATGTCAGACTTTTATTAGTAATGATACTGGTAAGATCATCCTGGTCTAAAATAGTACGTTTTAAAACCATTTCTGATATATATAATTTCGGATAAAACATTCACATTGTGATATGTATTATATTAAAAATAGATAAGCGAAAGAAAAATGAACAACTCAAAACACGTCCCCAAAATGCTTTTTTGAGCGATCGATTGCTAGTACCATTACAGTTCGTCGGATCCTAACAATGTTTGATATTCAAACATAAATGGTTTCCTAATATTCAATCCTAAAATAAACTATAAATGGACCTACAACCATGCCAGTTCCGGTGTCTTAGACAATGCAAATGATGTTGGTTCATTGACACAGTTCACCAATCTACCGATTGAGGTGCTATTTTCTTATTTCATGGTGTAAGCTTTACCCACTTTCAAACGGCTGCTAAAATGACATACTCGAAGTAGGCATGATGTCACAATTACGTATATCAACCAACCAACGCAAACAATTTTGACCCATTGGTTGGCGTACATTATTTTGACATCACTCCGATGAAGAGATATACATTTCGGTTTCGCTGCGATCAAAGCACATCAGTTTCACCGCGGTTTAAAAGTGCGTGGAGCTTATAACATGAAATCAAGAAATGGTGAAGTGCGCATGTCTGAACCTATGCAAATGAGGAAAACAGCATTGCAATCGGAAGATTAGTGTACTGAGTACCCACCAACATCGTTCGGAACCGTACAGAACACCGAAAACAGCATGATTGTAGGTCCGTTTATAGGTGTTCTATGAATGGTTACCGGGAAATCTAGATGACGCTATAGCTAGAATAAAAAAATGTGCATCCTTTCATGATGATATCAATGATGCCAAGCTTGTTGGGAACGGAGGTGCCGTGGGGGTGCTAGCAACCATAGAATTTCATGTTTTGGACGTGTTCCGAGTTGTTGATTGTTCGCTCGCTTATTTATTTTTGATTTTATTCATATAGTATATAGCAGTAATTTCCACTGCAATTCGACCATGAGTTTTCAATAGACAATATAGCAATACTTTGACTATATACACATATATTTGTAATTGAGCAACCGAAATAAAACAGTTGATTATATTCATTAAATTAATTCACAAGTGTGTTGCATACAAGTAACACACTGTCAGGGACTGGATAAGACTTGATTTTCTGGGAAAATGGACATGCCGTCTCAAAACATTCTCACATGGTAGATGTCAGTTCGACCAGATATGACAGCAAGACACGTTTGAGAACACTTGTGACACTAATGACATGTGACAATGGCTCATTATGTGTTTCTTTCTTGCAGACAACAGCAGTTTACAGACGCCAAACAGAAGTATGAAGTGCAGCTGAAGTGAGTATTGACAGTGTTGAAGAGTTTGAGTTTTGAGTGATGTGATCGCTGTCGTTACAGTGGAACTTCGTTTGTGTTAATGCAGTCAACACAGAGATCTGTGTCAGTCGAGTTTGACATGTCACTATAGTGTGGCTTGCATCATTACCTTTTTGTATGTCACCACAATGTGGTCTGTCACCACAATGCAGTCAGTGTCATCAAAATGCCTGTGTCAGTACATTGTGGTCTGCGTCACCACAATGGTCTGTGTCACCACAATGTGGTCTGTGTCACTACAATGTGGTCTGTGTCACCCCAATGCAGTCTGTGTCACTACAATGTAGTATACATCATCACAATACAGTCTGACACCAGTGTGGTCTGTGTCACCACAATATGGTGTATGTCACCACAATGTGGTCAGTGTCACCACAGTGTGGCATATGTCACCACAATGCAGATGCACCACCAATATATGGTCTGTGTTACCACAATGCAGCCTATGTCACCCAAAATGCAGTGTGTGTCACCAGAATGTGGTGTGTGTCACCCCAATGCAGTATGTGTCACCAAGTGTCGTGTATTGCAGCCATAATACTGTAATGATGATGGAGATGCAGGATACCATCAGTAAACTACAACACGAATTGTTGGAGGTCGTTGCGTCAAAGACAGCAGAAACATCCGAATCACAGGTGACTCTTGTCTCATTCACACATTAAAACAATAATAATAAAATGACTACGTTCGCGCCAATATCCTCACAAATTTAGCTCAGTGACACAATAAAAGCAAAGGATTGAGCAATCTTGTAATCATGTGTAATGTGAATGTCGTCAACAGGTGTATGGAATTGCTAAGAAGCCAAGGAGGATAAGCCATATTAAAAAGATAAGTTTTCAGATGACGGTGAAATTAAACTATATTTCCTGCTGATTTAATGCTGATGGGAAGCGAATTCCGCAGAGTTGGTGCGGCAACCGAGAAAGTTAAAGTTCAAGCGATTGTCTTAACTCGGGGAACAAAAACTAGATTAGAATTAGATGGCCATAGCTGTCTTGGCTTTCTTTTGTTAGCGTCATCATTCTGCAGTTTCTCAATTCACTAATTTGACATTCATAATGTCATGTTCACTAAATCAGAAGGCAACTAAATTTGTTGTCTGCATGTGATCGTTCTTGTGGCTCCATTTATAAGTTATACACCTGTACACTAGGCCTTGTACAGCTGCACCATTCCGACTCTTATCCCTCCTAAAAACAATGACACTTCACCTCCACATTTCTTACATCCCACATAATGCAGTCTTCCCATCTTCATTACTGTCTGCTCCTTTTCCCCCGCCTTCACTGGTTAACCTCCTCTCCTCCCTTTACTAAAGTGACAATAAGACCTGCCCACATCATCCTTATTCTTCCCATTAAGAGGTAGATTTAACAAGATTCAACAAAATTGCCATCCAGAGAATTAACTCTAGATGGCAGGTGGACAAGGAAGCCCTTTGGCTTATCGAGAGTCTAACCCTTTTATCTACATATATCCAGCCCTTCTGAGGTATGTGTCGATTTTATTTTTAAACATATTCACACTACTAGCACCCACACAATCATCAGATAATCTGTTCCATTCATTCACAGTCCTTTGTGAAAATGAGAACTTTCTTACGTCTAATCTACACTGCTCCTTTACTAATGTAACTTCATGTCCTCTAGTCTTTCTATCTTTCTTAACTGAAAAAAACATATTTCTATCAATATTTTCATAACCATTCAATATTTTAAACACTTCTATCTGATCTCCTCTCAATCTCCTGGTCTCTAGTGTTGTTAAACCACATTCTTTTAGGCGTTTTTCATAACTAAGATCCCTCAGTTTTGGTATCATTTTAGTCGCTCTCCTCTGTACTCTTTCTAGCATATCTATGTCCTTCTTGCGGTATGGCCTCCACGCTTGTATACAATATTCTAAATGAGGCCTAACTATTGTTTTGTACAGCGGTATTATTAGTTCTTTTTCTTTATATGCTATATTTCGCCTAATCAATCCAAGGATTTGATTTCCTTTTGAAGCTGCAATTCCACACTGCTCTGAAACCTTCATGTCAGCACTAATTGTCAGCCCTAAGTCTTTTTCTTTTACAGTAGTACTTAGTACAGTTCCCCCATTGTATATTCTACATATTCGTTCCCATGTCCTGTGTGAAGGCATTTACATTTCCCAAAATTGAACAACATTTGCCACTTTTCAGACCATTTGATCAACCTGTCAAGATCATCTTGTAAATGCTTTCTATCTCCATCACTTTTAATCCTTCTAAACACTTTTGTATCATCTGCAAATTTCAACACCGTGCTAGCTATACCATCGTCCAAATCGTTTATATATATTAAGAATAATATAGGTCCCAGTACTGGTCCCTGTGGAACCCCACTCAAAACTGATTTCCAGTTTGAAGCCTCCCATCAACAACTACCTGTTGTCTTCTGTCAATCAGCCATTTTTCTATCCAGTTAATTATACCATTTCCTATGCCATAGGCCTTTAGTTTAAGCAGTAATCTTTGATACCCACTTAGTGATATCTTCCAAAAAACAACATATTTGTTAAGCATGACCTCGTTTTTAGAAACCTATGTTGAGATGGGTTTATCAAGTTATGTTTAACAAGAAAATCCACCATGTGATCTTTAATTAGTCTTTCTAATAATTTATAAATCACCGATGTTAAACTAACTGGTCTATAATTATTTGACTTGTTTCTCGAACCTTTTTTAAATAACGGTATAATATTTGCTTCTTTCCATTCTAAAGGAACCACTCCCTCTTCTAATGACAAGTTGAAAACTATTGCAAGCGGTATGCTAATTTGTTCTACAATTTCCAATAGTAGTTTGGGTGGAATACCATCCACTCCAGGTGAATTATTATCCTTCATAGCCCTAATTTTCTTAGCTACCATTTCTGGGGTTACAATTAACTGTCTTAAATAGTCTGATTCTGCCCCCTTGAACTTAGCCTCTGGTACTGGCAGTGAACTAATGTCTTCTCTGGTAAACACTGAACTAAAATACTCATTCAGGTCTTCTGCCATTACGAATCCTTCTGATATTACATTTCCAGCACTATCTTCTAGAGGACCGACCTTATCCTGAACTTTCTGTTTGCTTCGAACATACGCATAAAAACTCTTGCTGTCATGTCATATATTACAAGCTAATTTATGTTCATAGCTTCTCTTTGAATTTCTAATTGCAGCTGTAGCTTGGTTTAGTGCTTCTTCATAAATGTTGTAGTCTTCGTCATTTCCAGTACGTCTATATGACTTCCACATCATTTGTTTATACTTAATTTTTCTAATGGCTTCTTTCGATAAGTGTTTCTTTTTGGACTGTTTCAAGTGCTTTTTAAGGGAACAAATTTGACGATGATGCATTAAATTTCACTCTAAGATATTCCAGCATTCTGTTGCTGTCTTAATCTTCAGTGTGTTATTCCAGTCTATCTTTGCTAAATATTTCCTTATGTCCTTATATTTTCCTTTGTGGAAATTTCTCCTGTACTGGTTTTTACTATTCCTTTCTGATTTTACTTTGATGGTAAAATGTATGTGGTTGTGATCACTATTCCCCAGTGGCTCACATATCCTGACATTGTCAACTAATTCATTCTGTGAGGACAAAACTACGTCTAACACATTCTCTCCCCTGGTTGGTTCTAGCACATGTTGAGAAAGGAAACTATCTTGTACTAAAACTAAAAACTTGTGGTCCTCACTACCCATACTCTGTAGAGATTTCCATTTTATATGCCCATGGTTAAAATCCCCCATAATAACACAGTCCCGTTTGCTCACTTCCCTTATAGCGTTTTGTATTTTTTCATTCTCTTCTATGCTTATATTTGGACTTCGATAAACTAATCCAACCTAATCCAACCAAACGTTAACGTTGAGGTAACTATGTTATACCAAACAGCTTCTTCGCAATCTGCTTCTCTGTCTAATTTTATTTCATAAGCCTGGATAGATTCTTTAATATATAAAATAACTCCACCTCCCCTTCTTCCTATTCTATCTTTCCTAAACATTACATATCCTGTCAGTCCCAATTCGGCATCTGATATATCGGTGGTTGCCCATGATTCGGTTATACCTATTATGTGAGGGTCAATATCTTCTACCATAATGTTTAGTTCATTTCTTTTGTTTACTATACTCCTTGCATTTAAACACATTTATATCCAGCTTCAGAACAGTTTTCCAGACTGTTCCTTGCTGAATTATTTTTGCTGTCTATGCCTCCCGTTTCAGGCTTCTCTGCGAGTCCCCCCTGCGAATTTAGTTTAAATAGATGCAACCTGTCCCACTGTCAACAGATCGCAGCAGATGCTCTGAGAATACTGCTGCCCCCTTTCCACTTAGATGGAGGCCATCTCTCATGTACATATCTTCTCTCCCAACAAAGTACCGCCATAAATCTATGAATCCCACGCTCACTCTTCACACATCTGCTCAACTAGTGCGTTGATCGCCGTCCTCTTACTATTTCTGTATGTTGCCCCCCTTCCTCCCATTACTGGCAAAATTCCTGAGAGAACAACCTGTTCCACTCTTGTCTTCTTTAGCTTCCTCACTAAATGTCTGTACTTCTGAACTATTCCAGTTGTTCCCTCCTTGTCTGCATTGTTTGTCCCTACATGTACTAGTATAGACCCTCCCTTGCCATCCCCCAATACCTTCTCTACCCTTTCGGTCACATGCTCTGTCCTAGCCCCTGGTAGACATACAACAACGTCCTTCCCCTCGCATATAGTCTTGTCTGTTTTTCTCAGAATTGAATCGCCCGTAAACACTCTCTCTTTTCTCCTTGCCCCCTCAATCACTGCCTCGGAGTAGCTCCTCTGGTTTGCATATGTCTGGTTGTTGTCTTTTCCTCTTGCCGTCTTCTCTCCTGGCACATTCTTTTCCATTCCCTTCTTTCCTGTCGCGTTTTCTCTTGTCCCCTTTCCTCTTGTCATCTTCTCATCTAGCACATTTACTCTCACTTCCTTTCGTCCCTTCATCTTTCCTCCCATCACATTTTCTTCTCTCCCATCCCTTTTCCCCGGCTACCTCTTTCACTACGGTCACTTTCTCCCCTGTCACCTTCACGCCTGTCATGTTTTCTGTTTTTTGCTGAACACTCTGTCTTCTTCCATCAGTCTTCTGTCTCACAGTCTTTCCAACTGCCTCTGGGGTATCTACCTCTTCACCACCTGTATCGCTGTCGCGTGTCTCCTCGTTCTCTACAGTCTGACTACCTGTTGATCTATCCCCACTGACCCGTTTTCTTTTCCTCTGCCGAACACTTTTCCTCCGTCCCTCTGTCTTCTCAATTTCTTGTTCCTTCACACCGGTCACCTTCCCTCCTCTCAGTCTCCTCTTTCTTCAGTCTCCGTGTCACAACTCTGCTCCTTCTGTGTTGTAGAATTCTCAACTCTCTCCGCGCCATCCCTCTCTGCTCCATCTATTTCTATGTTGAGTCTCACCTCCATCTCCTTCACTATATCCGTCAACTTACACACCTCCTTCATCAGACATTCCACCCTCAAACACCCCATACACTGAAAGGTGAATCCGTCATCTTTGGCCTCTGCCCATGATTTTGGACAGCCAGACAACGCAAAATCCACCCAGCTCTGGCAGTTGTTGCAAACTAAGTGTCGTTTTGCTCTGAGTTGCCACTTGCAAGGTGCCATATCAGAATTTATTTATGTTCAAAATAGTTTTTGTATAGTCTTTGAAAAGACTTTTCTGTGTACAATTTACACCAGATTGTTTAGGTTATAGTTAGTTATATTTGTTAACACACAGTGACACACTGTGCCTTACCTAGTTACGATGTCGATGATAATGTATTCAAGTTAGGCTTAGATACAAGGTAGTCTTTACAAAGACTGTTTCCTGTGTACTAATATACACTTTAAAAGGTTGTTATTTCAGGTTTTAATTACTCATCTAACTACTTCGATTATCTCAAATAACGCTATTCTATTGTCGTTCACGTTACGTTAACTTCGCCAGTGACCTACTTTGTAAACAACGTTCCGATTACATTAACGTCCCCAATTATCGCTTGCAAATCGCCTACTTTTAATCTACCTTAGATTACTCCCTCTAGCTAACTTTTAACAACAAATATTGCTTAATATATATCTATAATTACGTTATGTATGCTATACACTCAATAATATCACTTATCTTGATCAAATATCCTGATATTTTCACAAATTTGCTACACCAAATTCAAACCAATTCACCACCGGAAGTTCCCAACTTCAAGAGGTAGTCTTCCTTGTTTTTAATTTTTATTAATTAATATAACATTCTTAGGACTGTACTAACTATGTCAAAGCTATATTGCCTGCCAGATTGAGTTTATTCTGTAACAATGTGGAAGCTACAAACCCGAAGCATGTAAATAGTAAACAAAACATCCAGTTTCAAAACAAACTTTATTTTCAATATGGCCGAGTCCGGCAGAGTTAACTGTAGTAACCTTTCATGTTCAACGATGTGCCATTTTTGTGAATGCAATAAGTTGTATATTAAAGATTTAATTTTAACCATTGATATGTTAATAAGAGTTGTACGTGTTGTAGCAAGCTGAGTCGGCTATTATGTTTACTCGACTGGACTCGGAGCGTAACGCCAAAGTCATGAAGCGAGCCGTCAATGAACAGAAACTTGAGTATGACAAATACAAGGTAATTAAAGACACAGTAGATCACAGCTGAGAGACACAGAGTTCATTTGCCACAGTGTATTATTAATGGCAGATAAAAAGTATGATTTTCTGAGAATATGATGTGTTGTTATCATAAATGTACAGTTTACTCAATCTTGAGCTTAACATAATTCCTTGTAGATTTCCTTAGAAACACAATGTATTAACTTTCATTTCATGTAAGATTAAGTAGAAATTATTTGTGTGCAATCAGCCTTTGGTTCAGTGATATGAAGTATAAATGGTATGTTTGCTATCAGCCAGTTCAGTGAGATTAAAGCGAATAAAAACATCTATGGCTTGAATTCATATTATATTACATCCTGCTATCTATTTCCATGTCCACCAAGCCAAAAAAAATCAAAAAATTCAATGAATTAGAACAAAATTCCACATTTTATGCTGTGCATCCGGACATTTTCAAATATGCATATTTGTGGCGCGCTTTTCGGGATGCCAAGATGTGACGTCACATTTGACCCATAGTCGCATCAGGCCGACCCTTTCCATGCATTCAGAGCATGTTTACAAGGATAGCTTTCGGATCGAAACGAACGTCAAAATGAGTTATTATTCGATATTCCGATGCAATACAAACACTAGTCATCATAGAGGAACAAGCAGTTATCTTACGGTTCCACATGAATCCAATTTTATTCAAAACAATGAATGCGAATGGGCCTACAAGTCGACTAGGTTTCGCCGAGCTTGGGCTCGTTTTTAGAATAATTATATCGAATGCAATCAACGGGAGATAATCTACACCAATAAACATACATAACAAATGTATATTATATCCAGCTACAGAAAGTAACGTGTATAAATGTATAATCTTATAATATCACTAGAATATCAATGTATGAAGGAGGAGTTGTACAATTTATTATAACAACTTAAATCAGTCAGTGAATTTCTGTCGGTCCTGCTAGCTCAGTTGGTAAAGGCGTTGGTTCCTTGGCATTTAATTTGTAATCAGGCGACGCCGGTTCGATCCCGACACCAAACCATTGATTTTTTTAACACTTTTTTGTTTATGTTTTCACCAAGTAATATAAACCAAATCATTTTTATACTATGATGCACTGTTTGTAAATATGTTTTTAATTTTTGTAGTAATTATTTATTCGCAAAAAAAAATTAAATATGGGAATTATATAACGATGTTTCTAAATTTTATTTATCCAAACAAATATAATGTAATGGATATATAATTTATTAATTGTAAATATATTGTACAGTAATATATTGTAATTATATATGTGAAAACAAATGGTGATCTGTCTGGATAAAGACAATTTAGAAATATCGTTATATATAATTATCATATTTTAATTTTTGTGGCGAATAAATAATTACTACAACAATATTTACACACAGTGCATCATAGTATAAAAATGATTTGGTTTATATTACTTGGTGAAAACATAAACAACAAAAAGTGTTAAAAAAATCAATGGTTTGGTGTCGGGATCGAACCGGCGTCGCCCGATTACAAAATAAATGCCAGGGAACCAATGCCTTTACCAACTGAGCTAGCAGGACTGACAGAAATTCACTGACTGATTCAAGTTGTTATGATAAATTGTACAACTCCTCCTTCATACATTGACATTCTAGTGATATTATAAGATTATACACGTTACTTTCTGTAGCTGGATACGATATATGTTTGCTATGTATGTATATTGGTGTAGATTATCTCCCGTTGGTTGCATTCGATATAATTATTCTGAAAACAAGCCCAAGCTCGGCGATACCTAGTCGACTTGTAGGCTCATTCGCATTCATTGTTTTGAATAAAATTAAATTCATGTGGAACCGTAAGATAACTGCTTGTTCCTCTATGATGACTAGTGTTTGTATTACATCAGAATACTGCACAATAACTCATTCTGACGCTCGTTTTGACCCCAAAACTATCCATGTAAACATGCTCTGAATGCATAGAAAGGGTCGGCCTGCTGCGAGAGTGGGTCATATGTTACGTTAAGATACCACGTGATCGCCTAGCTCATTAAATTTTTGTTTTCCACGTGAATCACTACACAGACGGGCTTAAAATCGAATTTATGCTACAAATGTATTTTTCAGTATTTTTTTAATGTTCTCGAATGTTACATACAATGTTAAACTTTGTGTACACATGAAAAACGGAATTTAGCTAATGCCTTGTTTTTATTTCCTTTAAGTGGAAATTATCTGTGTGCAATTAGCCCTATAGTTCAGTGAGATTAAGTAGAAATGACCTACAGGCCTGTATGTGCAATCAACTTTGGGTACAGTGAGATTAAGTAGAAACGATCTGTGTGCAATCAGCCAGTTCAGTGAGATTAAGTGGAAATTATCTGTGTGCAATTAGCCCTAAGTTCAGTGAGATTAAACAGAAATGACCTGTGTGCAATCAACTCTGGGGTCAGTGAGATTAAGTAGAAATTATATATTTGCAATCATCCCTGGGTTCAGTTAGGTTAAGTAGAAATGATCTGTGTGCAATCAGCCCTGGGTTCAGTTAGATTAAGTAGAAATGATCTGTGTGCAATCAGCCACGGATTCAGTGAGATTAAATAGAAATGATCTGTGTGCAATCAGCCCTGGGTTCAGTTAGATTAAGCAGAAATGATCTGCGTGCAATCAGCCCTGGGTTCAGTGAGATTAAGCAGAAATGATCTGTGTGCAATCAGTCCTGGGCTCAGTTAGGTTAAGTAGAAATGATCTGTGTGCAATCAGCCCTGGGTTCATGGAGATTAAGTAGAAATTATGTGTGCAATCAGCCCTGGGTTCAGTGAGATTAAGTAGAAATCATATGTATGCGCCCCTGACACATACATCCTCCTATGCAAAGCAACAACGCAAGACAAGTGTAGATTGAAATAGGCCAACTTAATGACATCAGCCCTGGGTTCAGTGAGATTAAGTAGAAATGATCTGTGTGGAATCAGCCCTGGGTTCAGTGAGATTAAGTAGAAATGATCTGTGTGGAATCAGTCCTGGGTTCAGTTAGGTTATGTAGAAATGATCTGTGTGCAATCAGCCCTGGGTTCAGTTAGATTAAGTAGAAATGATCTGTGTGCAATCAGCCACGGATTCAGTGAGATTAAATAGAAATGATCTGTGTGCAATCAGCCCTGGGTTCAGTTAGATTAAGCAGAAATGATCTGTGTGCAATCAGCCCTGGGTTCAGTTAGATTAAGCAGAAATGATCTGTGTGCAATCAGTCCTGGGTTCAGTTAGGTTAAGTAGAAATGATCTGTGTGCAATCAGCCCTGGGTTCAGTTAAAATGATCTGTGTGCAATCAGCCCTGGGTTCAGTTAGATTAAGTGATCTGTGTGCAATCAGCCCTGGGTTCAGTTAGATTAAGCAGAAATGATCTGTGTGCAATCAGTCCTGGGTTCAGTTAGGTTAAGTAGAAATGATCTGTGTGCAATCAGCCCTGGATTCAGTGAGATTAAGTTAAAATGATATGTGTGCAATCAGCCCTGGGTTCAGTTAGATTAAGTAGAAAGGATCTGTGTGCAATCAGCCCTGGGTTCAGCGAGATTAAGTAGAAATTATCTGTGTGCAGTCAGCCCTGGGTTCAGGGAGATTAAGTAGAAATTATATGTGTGCAATCAGCCCTGGGTTCAGTGAGATTAAGTAGAAATCATATGTATGCGCCCCTGAAGTGTAGATTGAAATAGGCCAACTTAATGACATTTACCTTTATTCGTTCACATAACTCATAAACAACCACATAAATACTTCAATACATGTTCACAGCAAGCATGCCGGCCCCAATGGTATTGCTAACCAATACCTACAAGTCCTAGACGTATTACCAACCACCAGTACTAACCATCTCACGACACTATATTTACCACTGACATCGTATCGGTGGGGGTCACTCCCCAGTACTAACTATCTCATGACACTATATTTACCACTGACACCGTATCGGTGGGGGTCACTCCCCAGTACTAACTATCTCATGACACTATATTTACCACTGACACCGTATCGGTGGGGGTCACTCCCCAGTACTAACTATCTCATGACACTATTTACCACTGACACTGTATCGGTGGGGGTCACTCCCCAGTACTAACTATCTCATGACACTATATTTACCACTGACACCGTATCGGTGGGGGTCACTCTGCCCCTGCACCATTAGCAGCCTACTAAAAAACCTTGAGTACACTACTGAGACTGAGTAAGAGGGAAAGCCAAGGGCAAACCTCGGGCACTGATATAACAGGGAAAAGCGTCAAAGAATCTACATTGTATACAATCATGCATCAAGTGTGGTACCGGGAGGAGGGTGGGAAATAAAATCACAACTTGAATAACAATAAACCAATAGCAATAATAAATTCAACAATAAAACGCAAAATGAAGTAAGTGATTCGTCAAGCGAAAACCACGCGCAGAACAACTCAAACAAGATCTCGGTGAACGGCGAATGGGATGAGCCCGTTCTTCGTCCACGTTTATATACCCCTAGGACTAATTACCGCTATGTAATCTTACGCGTACGAGTAAGTCCGCTCTCTGCATTGTCCACCAGGTTACCGTTGGCCTACTCCGCTAGGGGCCACCACCTTCCGTACTACCCTGTTACTTCACATAGGATATTTGTTTGCAATCAACCCTGGGTTCAGTGAGGCTAAGTAGAAATGATCTGTGTGCAATCAACCCTGGGTTCAGTGAGACTAAGTAGAAATGATCTGTTTGCAATCAGCCCTGGGTTCAGTAAGATTAAGCAGAAATGACCTGTGTGCAATCAACCCTGGGTTCAGTGAGATTAAGTAGAAATGATCTGTTTGCAATCAGCCTTGGGTTCAGTGAGATTAAGCAGAAATGGCCTGTGTGCAATCAACCCTGGGTTCAGTGAGATTAAGTAGAAATGATCTGTGTGCAATCAACCCTGGGTTCAGTGAGATTAAGTAGAAATGATCTGTGTGCTATCAACCCTGGGTTCAGTGAGATTAAGTAGAAATGATCTGTTTGCAATCAGCCTTGGGTTCAGTAAGATTAAGCAGAAATGGCCTGTGTGCAATCAACCCTGGGTTCAGTGAGATTAAGTAGAAATGATCTGTGTGCTATCAACCCTGGGTTCAGTGAGATTAAGTAGAAATGATCTGTGTGCAGTCAGCCCTTGATTCAGTTCGATTAAGTAGAAATGATCTGTGTGCAATCAGCCCTGGGTTCAGTGAGATTAAGTAGAAATGATCTGTGTGCAATCAGCTCTGGGTTCAGTTAGATTAAGTACAAATGACCTTGGGTTCAGTAAGATTAAGTACAAATGATCTGTGTGCAGTCAGCCCTTGATTCAGTTCGATTAAGTAGAACTGATTTGTATGCAATCAGCCCTGGGTTCAGTGAGATTAAGTAGAAATGATCTGTGTGCAATCAACCATGGGTTCAGTGAGATTAAGTAGAAATGATCTGTGTGCAGTCAGCCCTTGATTCAGTTTGATTAAGTAGAAATGATCTGTATGCAATCAGCCCTGGGTTCAGTGAGATTAAGTAGAAATGATCTGTGTGCAGTCAGCCCTTGATTCAGTTTGATTAAGTAGAAATGATCTGTATGCAATCAGCCCTGGGTTCAGTGAGATTAAGTAGAAATGATCTGTGTGCAATCAGCTCTGGGTTCAATGAGATTAAGTACAAATGACCTTGGGTTCAGTAAGATTAAGTAGAAATGATCTGTGTGCAGTCAGCCCTTGATTCAGTTCGATTAAGTAGAAATGATCTGTGTGCAATCAACCATGGGTTCAGTGAGATTAAGTAGAAATGATCTGTGTGCAATCAACCCTTGATCTGTGTGCAATCAACCATGGGTCAGTGAGATTAAGTAGAAATGATCTGTGTGCTATCAACCCTGGGTTCAGTGAGATTAAGTAGAAATGATCTGTGTGCTATCAACCCTGGGTTCAGTGAGATTAAGTAGAAATGATCTGTGTGCAATCAGCCCTGGGTTCAGTGAGATTAAGTAGAAATGATCTGTGTGAAATCAACCATGGGTTCAGTGAGATTAAGTAGAAATGATCTGTGTGCAATCAACCATGGGTTCAGTGAGATTAAGTAGAAATGATCTGTGTGAAATCAGCCCTGGGTTCAGTTCGATTAAGTAGAAATGATCTGTGTGCTATCAGTCCTGGGTTCAGTGAGAGCAGGTTGTAGATTGACTGGACTGTGAGTGAGTAGGAAACTGTTGCCATGGTTACAGGAAGCGGTCAGTACGATGGACACATACGTGAGTCTACCTGCACAGAGGTTTGCCTACATGGTGCGCAAGTACGTGCATCACCGACGCATGCGCCTAGTGGAAGGTGTGTCTTAGTGTCATCAGTGTTCTTCAGTGTCGGATAATTTGTCAATTTCAGCCAATAGTGACACATCATTATATACTGTCATGTCATTATCCAGTGTCGTGTCATAATTCAGTGCCTTGTCATCACTCAGTGTCATGTCATCACCCAGTGCCATGTCAGTATCCAGTGTCATGTCATTACCCAGTGTCATCAATATCCAGTGTCATGTCATTATCTAGTATCATGTCATCACCCAGTGTCATGTCATCACCCCGGGTCATGTCATTATCCAGTGTCATATCATCACTAAGTGTTATGTTATCCATTGGTGTCATATCTTGATGTTACTTACTGTCAAATCATCCATTACTGTCATCATCACTCAGTGTCACATGTGTCATGTTGTCACTCTATGTCATGTTAATATTCAATGTCACATCATCATTTACCCAGTAAAATTGTATGTCAGTATCATGTCCATTAAGTGTCTTGTTATCTCTCAAAAGTGTTATGTCATCTCCACAATTGAGTGTCCTATTATCTGTCAAAAGTGTCATGTCATTACTAACAATGAGTGTTGTTATCTGTCAAAAGTGTCATGTCATCATTGACACTGAGTGCCATGTTATCTAATAAAAGAGCTTGTTGTTATCACCACATAGTATCAGGTCATCTAACAAACTCACAATGTGGAATGTGGTGTTAAAGTGAATATTTTTTAAAGGAAAAACCTATTGAGTGTGTTATGAAAATAGATGTGCACTATGTCTGATTTATTGTGTGTGTGGTTTATTGTAATTGTGTTCTCTTGCAGACAACGTTCGACTTCGCCGAGCAGACCTTGACGATGAGGTCTACATGACACTCAGCAAGATGGAAACTCTGCAGAATGAGGTAAGGTCCTCACAGTGGTACTTCTGGCTGACAGGGGACCAATGAGGCTCTTGGACCTTGCAAGGATGTCTGGCATAAGATCTAAAAATGATGTGAGATGTGAACATGTTTTAGAAAGTCTTTGATAAAATGTTTGGATAAGGCATACCCTGTAATAGAGTTTTTGCAAGAGAGTGGGCCCAGAACATGACTTCTGTGTGTGTGTAGGGGATATTGGGGCATAACCACACTGTGGGTGTGACAACACCCACAATTTAACCAGCCTGGTACTTTTGGCGCCCTGTACCGGGGTAGTTGGAAAACGCAAGCAATGATAGTCCTATATTTCATGAGACACTGTTTTTGTTATTTTTTCTTTAGAATACCATTATGGGCACTTAGGAAAGATAAATGGTTTTGCTGTGTTCTGCATCTTGTTTTCTTAAGTTGTTTAGGCCAGACTTTTTATATTACTTGTTTTACGGGCCTGCCGATATTAATTTCCTGGATGTAGAATAAAAATAAAATTCACAATGTTTGTTCTCTATTGCTGCTGATGCTGATTATTTATTAACTGAACGTGTTAAATCAAAAATAAAATATATTACTATTCATGACAAAAAATGCCCTGCAACTATATGGGATTTGAATCGAACAGTTTTGGCCATGTGGCCTTTTAATAACGGTAGCTACTTTGAACATGACATTAACAATTATTTCATTAAATACTGTCTCCCCTGCGCAAAATAATGACCTATCAGCCGTACGCTGCCACCAGCTGCGATTCGGTCCATGGGAGTGCCCACAATGCATCTCATAGCCCAACAACATTGGGCTATCGAAGTATTTGTGCATTGCACTCCCTTAGACACTTCCGTACAATTTTCTGTTTCTTCGGCGGCATCTCGATTAAACTCTCTTTTTCTCAAAGTTTGTTTATCGGCAGTCAGACTATTCTCTGTAGCAACAACTTGAAATAATGAAAACAGGAAAATAAACAACGCGTAGCATCGTGAGAATGTTCCGTGCCACGTTTTGAGAACTATGCGGCCAGTTCCATGTCTTTGCTTAAGTCTAAAGCTAAATAATGTGGTTTCAACATGGGAAAATTAAACTTTGGCAAAATGGGGCGTGACTACTGACATAAAAAGTCTGGCCTTACCTTGACACTTGAGGAAAAAACCTACTTTGAATATGCTGAATGCAGAGTACTTTGTTATGTCTGAAAACCCAGGTTAACTTGATAAAATGAAACACAATTTTGCACGATTGTAGCACTTCATAAGAGATAATAAGTAATAATGTAAAACTGAGATATTGGGGCATAATAACATCCTGTGAAACAAAGTTACTGGTGCATAGCCGTACCCTGTCAGATGTGGGGCGCGATGGTAGAATGCCTGACTGTCAATGGAGGAACTGGGGTTCAAATCCAGGTGCTAACCAATCGGTGGTTTGGTACCGTTACTGGCTGACATGTCAATACTTGGGCAATTTTGTTCACCCTACATTGCCTGTGTCATTCAGAATTAAACTACAAGTCATTGGTTCCTTCTATCTGGTGTCTGTGCCAGGGGAAACAAAATAACCCAAACACGGAAATGGAAAAAACCTGTCACCGACTCACTGAGCCGGGATCTCATTCTCTAAACTCCCACTGTCGTTAATGTCCACAAATCGACCCGACTAATTAATAGTCGAAGTCTAAGAAGAAGGAGAAATTGGGGCATATCGACTGCCTCCGTGTTTCAGCGGGCCAGGAAATGGGAGGAGAGGATGGATGAGTTGGGAGACCAGAGACAGAGACTCGCCAACATGCTCATGCAGACTCTTGACAGCATTGAGGAGGAGTCGGGCATCTTCCTCATCAAACCCATGTTTGCCTACAAAAGTCTGTGAGTACGCTCTCACACACGGATCCATTTCAAAGACCAATGTACTGGTTTAAATTTGAGGAATTGCTGACGTAGCAAACAATATGTTTAAGCATGGTACACAGATTGTGTGATACTTTCTTAAAGGAAATAAAAATAAGGCATTAGCTAAAATCCTTTTTCCATGTGTACCGGGTACACAAAGTTTAACCCTGTATGTAACATTTGACAACATTAAAAAAATACAGAAAAATACAGTTGTAGCATCAATTCTATTTTAAACCCATCTGTGTAGCGATTCCCGCGGAAAATTGTTTGGGTGATTTCTGGGCCCCACATTTATTCCGCTTAGGTAGTTAATTATTGGCATTCCCCATCGACAGATATGTACGACTCATCTACGCTTGTAAGGGGAATTGCCTTTTGCTATCTAGGTCGACGGCAATGACCATTGTCTTGTCTTTACCATTTACATTACTATTGACTACATGTAATTAAAGGGCATTGCCATTTCCCACCCTTATTCCGTGACTCTTTCTCTACATAAAGCAGATTCCAAGACACATCATATCCTATAATTACACTATAGATGAGGCGAGGAGCAGTGAATAAAATTAAAATTTAATGAGCTAGGCGATCACGTGGTATCAGGACGTCACTTATGACCCACACTCGCATCATTTTTATACTATGATGCACTGTTTGTAAATATTTTGGTAGTAATTATTTATTCGCCATAAAAATGAAAATATGGTAATTAAATATAACGCGATTTTATTTATCCAGACAGATCACCATTTGTTTTCACATATATAAATACAATATATTACCATACAATATATATATATATATATACAATTAATAAATTATATATACATTATATTTGTTTGGATAAATAAAATTTAGAAACGTCGTTATATAATTCCTATATTTTCATTTTTGTGGCGAATAAATAATTACTACAAAAATTAAAAAAATACTTACAAACAGTGCATCATATTATATTACTTCGTGAAAACATAAACCAAAAACAAAAAAATTGTTAAAAAAATCAATGGTTTGGTGTGGGGATTGAACCGGCGTCACCCAATTGCGAAATAAATGCCAAGGAAGCAACGCCTTTACCAACTGAGCTAATAGGACCGATAGAAATTCACTGACTGATTTAAGTTATGATAAATTGTACAACTCCGCCTTCATACATCGATATTCTAGTGATATTATGAGATTATACACGTTACATTCTGTAGCTGGATACAATATATGTTTGCTATGTATGTTTATTGGTGTAGATTATCTCCCGTTGGTGTCATTCGATATAATTATTCTGAAAACGAGCCCAAGCTCGGCGAAACCTAGTCGACTTGTAGGCACATTCGCTTTCATTGTTTTGAATAAAATTGGATTCATGTGGAACCGTAAGATAACTGCTTGTTCCTCTATGATGACTAGTGTTTGTATTTCATCGGAATATTGCACAATAACTCATTCTGACGCTCGTTTCGACCCAAAAGCTATACTTGTAAACATCATGCTCTGAATGCATGAAAAGGGTCGGCCTGATGCAAGTGTGGGTCATAAGTGACGTCACATCTCGGCATCCCGAAAAGCGCGCCAAAAATATGCATATTCGAAAATGTCCAGATGCATAGCATTAAATGTGGAATTTCTAATTCATTGATTTTTGTTTTGTTTTTGGATTGGTGGACATGGAAATAGATAGCAGGATGTAATAAACATGAATTCAAGCCATAGATGTTTTTATTCCCTTTAATATTGATGAAAAGATATAGGATTTCACAAAACATGCAAATTGTAGGTCAACGTACTTAAGTAATCCTTGTCATAATTAAGACTTCTCAAATGATGTCGATGTACAGCCTGCATAACAGTCTGGCCTAAGGTACAGTTCCCGTAATATCCCCTGGTTCTCTCCACAGTTCTCCGTGTTGGTTTTGGTCATCCTCGTTTCCATTTTCCTGCAAAGTTAATTTTTAGATTCAAAGTGCCAATTTATCGGTATATTATGATGGTGTAAAATGAGATGTGTAACAAATGTAATGAGGGTAACAAAATGAGATGTGTAACAAGTGTAATGAGGGTAACAAAATGAGATGTGTAACAAGTGTAATGAGGGTAACAAAATGAGATGTGTAACAAGTGTAATGAGGGTAACAAAATGAGATGTGTAACAGGTGTAATGAGGGTATAAAAATGCTACATTCTAACAACACAAATTGAAACAATTATGATTGCATGCAAATGCATCAAACCACACATCATAATTTAAATAATTTATATCATTTTTTTTATTTTTACAATTTTGTGCGCTGTCCACAGTTTGATGATCCTGGCTTCACACGTGTTAGGTTTTGTCTCAACTTCTGTGAGTTGTTCCTTACTATAGCGTATTGAGTGAACTATTTGTGTGTATGTTCTCTGGACAGATACAACCCAAAGAATTTCTACGGGAAGCCATATGAGCAGAACTGGTCCACACGAGGGGAGGTAGAGGTGGCAGAGGGACACGCAGCGCACGCGCAACAGGGGTATACTGAGGGGCTCCGCAGGGATGGGGCAGCCCAGGATACCCTCCAGTCGACCTACATGCCACCCACTCCCACCTCGGGTAAACAGGTTGGTGGCGTGTTCATCTACGAAGATCTGCGTGTTGTTTGTACTGGTTGGCCAGCTGTATTTATAATGTCTTCATCTCCCATTATCCCAGCATGGTGGGTAGTCACATAATTATTGTTTCCTCATATCCCTATTCTCTCCCAATCCTTCATCCCTGCACTTTCATGATCTCTCCTAACACTATCCACCTAACCTTTGCTCTTCCTCTTCCTCTCATTCCTGTTCTGTGCATGTCCTGTCCATCTCAGTCTCCTCCAAACTACCTTCATTTTCAGATGTTTCTTCATTCTCATTTCTCAACTTAATTCCGCCGTCTTCCTTCGATATTCTCTTGTCACTACATATTCTCCCAACCCCGATGTTCTCCAGCCATCCAGTATATCCAGTGGAAAGAGTACATATGTAGACAATGTCACATTATATTGTCATTGTCCATTTAGTTTGTATCACCTCCAAACACAGATAGTGTGTATGTCTGTCACATTGTCTGGTTGTGACATTAGGTATCAGCAGTAATATATTCTTTGGCAATTAACATTATTTTATAAAGTATATATAAGGTACTTATATATGTCCCCAACCACCAGATAGAAGTTATCAGTTGAGCAGGGCTTGCTTCAGTTCTTTCAGCACTTTCTCTTCAGCTACCTTCTGAAAAAACTCAATATATTTTTTGGCAAGATTGCATTTCCACCATAGCTAAAGCTTTTGGCAGTCCCTAACTTTTATACCTTCCTGTCCATGACATGGTGTTATCATACTTAATGATTCTGGTTTCTTCTGCTTCTGAACTCGTGTTTTGGAAGATTTAAGCACAAGAAGTAGAAGTGTATAATATTGTGCCACTGTTTATGATTGCAGGAAGTTGGACTACCTCAACCGGAAGATGATGTCTACACAAGGAGACTTATGATGGGAAACCCCCAGGGTGGAATTGCAGGAAAGGGCAGTCACCTGATAGGCAACTACCCTCAGCCCTCATGGAATGTAGGTCCCTGCGAATTCTAAGCATAATTACTAATGATAAACTTAGCACTTTTGTTTGACTGAAAGGGAAAATTTGAAATGTGTTGTGATTTTGTATTTGGAAATGGTTTTCGGGTATTGATGATGTATTGCATTTCATCTGGTCCTGTGTATCTTAACTGTTTGAACTGGGTGTGACAGTGTGTTGTTTTAAGCCGAGCTCCATTTGCTCTCATTGCACCATATATAGTTTTAGTTACTGGTACCAGATGAAAGAGAAGAAAAGGTGATTTCCAACAACTTCGACCATACAGTACTAGAAAAAAATAACTGGGACAGTGATTATGTTAAGCAATATTCACGACTTTGTAGTAAATAGACGTCGTTTTTTCAGTTAATAGGCAATATAATCTGTTTTATTTTATCTTATTAAGTGAGACAAAGTTAAGGATTTAATCAATTGACTTTCTCATTTTTTTTCATTCTTTATTTGTAGCATATAGCAATATCGAGTAGCACCACCTCTGGCTGAAATAACAGCCTTCACACGCTTAGGCATTGAATGGATTATAATTTTAAGAGTTCGGCGTGTATTATACTCTGCCAGGCAGTATTTAGCTTCTTCCAAAGGTCATCCAAGGAACTTGGCTTGCAGTTTTGAACCTGCACCTTCAGGTTTTGCCACAGATTCTCGATGGGGTTTAGGTCTGGAAATTGGGCTGGCCAGTCCATTACTGTGATGACTTTTTCTTCAAAAAAGTCCATGACTTTCTTTGCTTTGTTGCATGGTGCATTGTCTTGTTGAAATATATAATTTCTGCCACCGTGCAGCTTATCTGCAGATGATACGCTCTTTTTAAGGTGTTTGATGTACTGTGCTTGGCCTAACGTGCCGTCGACCCTGTGGAGGAAACCAACACCTTGGCCGCTAAAGCAACCCCATATCATTTGTTTGCCACCACCAAACTTCACAGTTGGACGATGCATTGTTCACTATACCTTTCTCCCTTCTCCTCCTCACATAAACTCTCTTTGAAGAGTTGAATGCTGCTTTCATGTGACTACAAAACACATTGCCAGTCATCATCAGACCAATGTCTGTGCCTCCTTCCCCATTGCAACCGTGCTTTTCGGTTCTTGGCAGAGAGTAGGGGCTTCTTAACTGCAACACACTTGTAATCCTGCCACTTTTAATCTGTTCCTAACTGTTCGACTCGAAACGTTAAGTCCACACTCATCTTGCCAACGTTTCTTTAAGTCATTGGAGGTCAAGCGACGGTCATTCAAGGACGTACGGATGAGTCGACGATCTTGCCGTTTTGTAGTTGATTTCTTTCAGCCTCACCCTGGAAGATTTTTCACAGAGCCTGTATTCCTGTGCTTTTGCACAATGCTAGCAACTGCATTCTTGGAAATTCTCAATTTCCTTGCAATTTCCCTCATTCTGGCTCCATTTTTGTGTAGTACCACAACCTCAAAGCATCGCTCATCAGTCATTCGATGATTTCCGTTCATGTTTTCTATTCACGAAACAAAAACATTATGTTATTTGACAAATCTTTGTTCTATATTGTATTTGCAACCATAAAATTGTATTTTGTCATAATATTATTCATTTTCTCCATGAAATTTTATTTCATTTTTTTAATCAGATAATCATTAGGTATGGCATATAACCTCTGAAAACAAGGTTGATAGCAGTTGAACTCATGAATCAGCATAGCAAGATCACATATTATCACCCACATATACACAATTTTCACATAACCTGTTCTATCTTAAGTACACTCAAAATATATATTACTTAGAGAGACTCTAGAGTACCGGGTAGTCTGTAAATCTACCACAAGTGCAAGATTCTGTCAATAAATACGTCAAATATCGATAGTTTACTTGCAAAACTGTCCTAGACTACAGTAGATATGTTGTAAATAACTTACCTCTACAATAATACTAAATTGATCAAACTTAATCGAAGTAAGAAAATCATGCAATTTTCAAGTGTACCAGTTAATTATTTCCAGTACTGTATGTATAGTATCACTTTCAGTGTATGCAATGTTAAATAGTTTTAACATGGCACAGAAAGTCAGTCCTGAGAAATCATATTTTAAAGGCTTGAGTATCCACGGGTTCACCTTCAGATACTCTGCTTCAGAAGCATATTGAATTCTTATAAATAGGTATCAGCAAATGTATTTACAGAATAAGAAGTTTATATATATTTTTATGGGCAGTTAAAATCCACAAATCAACCAGTCGATCCCACCACTTCATTTTCTGCCTGTTTCTCATTAATGGTGCAGTGGGACACACTTCATGTTGGAGTGCCACATTTTGATGATATGAATCACCTGTTTCAGCCTGGTTTGTCACACCCTAAAGCATTGTCACTTGATGCATTGACACAGAACTACTTAAACACACCCAAGATGCTTGAGTTGGACATCAACCGCATGTTGATAGCACAGAATCAGATCAGGTAAGTTGGCTGGTCACTGCTTCTTCCAAGTGCAAATCTGGGATCACCTGACCAGAGGGAGGCTTCATTGAGACAGGTAGTTGGTTCTCTGCCAGGATAAAAAGGCACCATTAAAATGGACTTCATTGAGACAGGCAGTTATTTCCCTGCAAGAATAAAAAGACAACAAAATACCGCACACCCTAGCTGTCAAGATATGAGCAAACACTCTCCAACTTCACCTGTATGTGAGGGTGTTACCAATAAAAAAACATAAATCTTAGAAAACAACACTTCAAATCCAAATATATATATATTTGTATATATGTATCAGATAAAGGCATGTTAAATTATTAGAGTTGATAAACCAATAACACGTGTACTTTGGATCACAATCTAGTTTTTAGTCCTTTGGCCGAAGGTCCAAGGGACTATTGCCATCACTCTGCGTCCGACATCCGCTGTCCGCCGTTAGCTGCCGTATCTCGGAAACCGTTCAGCAACTTTTTCTCTAATTTTGCATAGATATATCTTATGGCACTGCCACTATGCACGAGAAACCTGTATTTGATTGACTCATTCTAAGGGCTCCCTAGGGTCTCCAAGGACCCCAAAACTGGTAAAAATGTAACATTTTGCCTATTTTTTCAAAAACTCTTAAGTAACTTTTTTTCTAATTTTGCATAGACATTTCATGTGGTAGCGCCACTATACACAAGAAATCTGTATTTGACTGAATCATTCTAAGGGCACCAAAGGTCCCCTAAAATGCTAAATTTGATAACTAAATGGTCTGCGTCACCAGCAGATCTATCATGCTTACAGTCCTTTTGTTCAACTAATCCCTTTTCCCATAACATCTGTCACACCTCACTGTGGCTGCTGGATATGAACTGTGACTAATCTGTAATTGGTCACTGGCAGAGGCTTGTGTCAATAGACAGGGGCATTAGACCCCTGGACAGTTGTACCACATTCTAAGGGGTCATCCTGAAACAACCAAATGTCAAGCATTAGAAGAGTTTACATAGTTCCGCTACACACAAGAAATCTGTATTTGATTGAATTATTCTAGTATCATCAGCATATAGTAGAACATACATTTGCAAGAAAATGTCTACATCATCATCACTAAGGTTGTTTAAATTTCACCAGCTGCCATTTCAAGTCCCTTATAATTATGACTAACAGTGTTCAAATCATTCAGGTAAATAGCAAATAACAAAAGAGACAAGTTTTCTCCTTGTGGTGACTACATCACATGAGAAGAAGGCTGACACAGCCCCCAAAAATGCAAAATGTTTACACTATCTAGTGATGTGGTTTTGAGAAGGGCCCTTGAGACTATCCCCTAACAGTAGATTTTGTGTATTGTGCCAGAAACAGAACACTATTCCCCTTTCCAAAACATCTGCCATATGCAGAGTCTGTGTCTTGCATGGATATATATTTTATGTCGTTGTTTTATATAAGCAGGAAGTTTGTGAAATTAGTTATTCTTAGACCACAGAAAAGTAATTCCCAGTTTTTTCAACAATGCATGTATTTAAAAGTATGTGCCACAACATTTTATTTTCTATTGTAATTATTCTTCCAAATACAAGACGTGGTGCAATAAGTGAATAGTAAACATGTCAACATTTTACTTCCATCATAACCCTTAATGATCTGTAACTATGATTCACCAAAAAACATTTGATTAAAAATTACCTACAGGGTTGTTTGATTTATGCTGGGCAGAAACTGTTTCTGCCCAGCAGAAACAGCAACAATACGAAATAAATGCCATTGATAGGCAAACATGTTCTTTTTACAGAAAACATCAGTTTCTTTTTGTACCTGTCTATGTATGATAACCATTTGTCCGCCCTGCTCACAATAAACAAGAAACATCACATGAATGATAAAAGGAAGATCACTGCCACTTAACTTGTGGATTATTATTATTTTAAAACTGCTCTGCTACTGCTTGGTGGACAGTTAATTAGTGGCTCAAGTTCAAATACATCAGCACATTTTTCACACCTGCATGGTAGTTTAGGCTCAGTAGTGTGCTGGCAGCCACTAAACCTATAGGCTTGTGTGAAAAGGATAGTTGGCAGAAGAACTAACTTCAAAGCACCATGACATCCATTTAGCCAGGCAGCAGTCATATTGTCCCAGTGTCTGCTGGTATGTTTGTATATATATGCTTAATGATCCCAATACACCAATCTGTTGGCACCATGTCAGATAATAGAACTAGGTTAAACATATTAACAATAACTATAATTAGTTCTGTGGGGCTGTTTTTAAGTATTCAAAAGTCTTTGTAGCAGCACAGTTGTACTTCCAGTGTATCATTGCAACATAACATACATACTGTGTGCCACATTTGAATGTCATGCATGTAATATTTCCATGTAATCCATTTGCATATATAATGTAAAACTTCAACAGCCGTTTTCTTCATTTTCACTTTTTGACCCCTATCATGTTCATTGCTCCATAACTTCGCCAATTTTTGTAGCAGTCATAATTTTTGAAACCGTGTAAAGCACCCTACACAACCTTTACAAGAATGTAAGAAAACAATGTTACAATTTTTCCGACTTTTCACTCATTTGGTCAGCTGGGGTCACATATCGACGTATCAGTCCAAAGGACTTCAGGGTCTCTTGGCCCATTTTTAAAATCTTGTGAAACAACATTTGGCTAATTTATATTTTCTGTGATATTTGCTGCAAACATTTCAGCACAAATATACAACTTATCTAAAAAATAAGATGACAATAAAAAAAACAACAGCAGCGTTGATACTTTTGAACCAAAAGAAGTGAAAAGAAGTTATGTTTGTATATGAAAGAGTAGTTATGTACATACCTCGTGGCGTGATATGCAGCTATAGACAATCTGCTTGTTGTCTTTAGTACTCGAATAGCCGGCCAGGGTGGGCCAGGTGACCAGGCGGGCACTGCAGGAATGAGGTCATATGTCACCCTCAAAAGACATGTTGGCCAGCCAGGTATGGACATATATTCCAGCACTTCTGGAGACAATTAGGTTTTGTTTCGTATAAAGTTTATTATCATGTTTCTGGGTTTCATGGTGCTGCTCTGACGTAAGAACCAGAGGCATATCCAGGATTAAAGGGAATTTAGTGGCTGTTGTGTGGGGCTGTACAGTGAAAAGAGTTAGCACAATCCAACCATTTGCAACTATAATCAACAATAAATTGTTGTTTACTCAGAATTTATTTTCATAGTGGGAGATTCTAGTGTAATTTCACAGTTCATTTGAGACACGCCACCCATTCTTGACCAATCAATAAGTAATTAGAATGAACAATAGTTAGGCCTCATTTAGAATATTGTATACAAGCGTGGAGGCCATATCGCAAAAGGACATAGATATGCTAGAAAGAGTACAGAAGAGAGCAACTAAAATGTTACCAAAACTAAGAGATCTTAGTTATAAAACACGCCTAAAAGAGTGTGGTTTAACAATACTAGAGACGAGGAGATTGAGAGATCAGATAGAAGTGTTTAAAATATTGAATGGTTATGAAAATATTTCTATCAATATTTTTTTCTCAGTTAAGAAAGACTAGAGGACATGAAGTTACATTAGTAAAGGAGCAGTGTAGATTAAATATAAGAAAGTTCTCATTGTGTGGGTCCTAATAGTGTGAATATGTTTAAAAATAAAATCCACACAGAATTAATTCTCTGGGTGGCAATCTTGTTAAATCTTGTTAAATTTCTTCAACCATGACACTGCAGTGATGCATCAAATACCCCGGTCTCCTTGACATGTATTCTCAGTTTGACGACTGGTGAATTGGGAAGAGTAGGCATTGGTGATGTCAAGCTTTCTACCACAGTGGCGCTTTCCATGCAGTTTAAATGATGTGTCTTCAACAAGGTTATTCTAGTAAACTGCTGCGAGAATATTTTTCATTGTACTTGCTAATGGTTAGGTTTTATTAACTCTGTTAGATGCATGGGCCCAAAAAGTTCTGTTTGCTTCCCTTTAATATGTTAAGGTGTATCCAACGAGTGTCACTGTCAAACCAGGAATCCAGATAATTGTTTTTCTAAGATAGATGTCATTTCATACATTCTGCAGCAGTATAAGCATTGCCGCAAGGTCTTGTCAGGATAAAGAAAAAATCATCAGCATTATTTTCAAGATTTAGTGGATTTCAGTGGTGTATCAAATTTGGCACTGCTCTACAGATTTACATGTCTATAGATCAGTATTGTTTTAGCACATTCACATTGAAAAGCAATGCTTGAAGTTATGAATATATTATAGTTTACTGTTCACTTTGAAATATCTTGTTACCGACCTGCACTGCATTTTCGTCAAGTCTTACATTGTTGGAGGTTTTCCAAGCAATCTGAAAACCCACCTGTGTATGTACACACTCAGGGAGGTGTTTAAAAGGGTAGTGAATGAGGTAGATATAGTCATTGCTACCTGGGGTAGTGAAAGAGATAGGCTGGAATGTGATCAATGTTGTGACATATTCAATTAAGTACGTTCTGAGACAGGTATTGAGGCAGGTATCGAGGCAGGTATCGAGGCAGGTATCGAGGCAGGTATCGAGGCAGGTATCGAGGCAGGTATCGAGGCAGGTATCGAGGCAGGTATCGAGGCAGGTATCGAGGCAGACAACAATATAAATTATGAGATAGTCATGACATGTTAGTCAGAAATCTAGATTGTGACACAGCCACAGGAAGTGAGGTATTTATTAACTATGTTGTTAGATAAGTTATGAGATATCCATCCACAAAACAAAATCAGTATCCATGAAATATTTTTGTAGCATTGAATATATTATGTAACTTATACTCTGTGCAACTTAAGAGGGTAATTACTGTCAAGTATCCAGATGTGTTTATGATAGGTTTTGCTGTATTGAATGACATAACTCGGTTTCTAATACACCAGGTGTCCCTGAACGTCACACTCCATCAGGGGTGACGGTGAAACGACCGGAAATGATGTCCAAGTCGATGTCATTGCCACCAATTGCGCCCACAGTCATAAAGGAGGCGGACATCAGTGAGTATCTAAAGTTTTAAAAAAGGCCATCTAAGATTACACCTCTAAAGAATGCCGATCTGCGTAGCTCTAACATTCGCATCGAGATGAAACTTCACATGCCACAGTGTAGACTTTATCTCTGTAAATCAATTTCCATAAAGCAAATTACAGGTGGATGTTTAAACATAAGAGTTATAATTTTATGTGAAAATCACAGAAACTCTCGTTTTTTTAAAAGTTCACATCAATTTACCATGTTTCATCAGAATAAGCTTTGCTTTTTGCTATGGCACATGCGATAACAAAATTAGGTTACTGGTCAAGCTTTTGAGATTAATTACGTTGAAGAACAATGTCGTATAACAAGAACAAAATTTAGGTTTACATTGTAAATAAAAAAGAAATGGCAAGACTCACATGCGCTTGCCAAACACTGTATTTCCGATGTGTTATCGTGACGCACATGGGTAAAAAGACTGATCGTCTTTAACTAGAATTCTTCAAAGCAGCAAACATCAGCAGAAAGAGTAAAATTTATCTTGTAATTTTGTTCATGTTTCAGAGAGGATATCTTCATGGATTACCAAACCATCTAGTTAGTCTAGTTACCAACAGTAGCAGCCACCAACATAAAATTATTATTATTCCTAAATGTTTGTTAATTGTTGACAACCTTGTGTAGATTCTGAACACAACTGTAAAATTTAACTTCAACATTTTGGCTGCCATTTTAGCCTTCATCATTTAAGTTTTTCTTCTACCAGATGGTGTGGCATACAGGCTAAACATCTGGCGAGCAGAGGAAAATCTTAAATCCCACAATTTAATTCCTGGTGAAACATACTGGTAGTAGCTAAAATGTTGAAATAAGTTAAACTTTACATTTGTGTTCAAAAGAAAATTTAATTTAATTTATTATTCCAACTTGAAGAACATTTTCACCAATTCATGCGTAACTTGTTTTTGATGGTTTCACTTTTGTTTTAACTGGTTTCATTTTTTCCCTGTAGCGTCGTTTCCACTACCACCTAGCTCTCCCCCTGGGTCCACCCCCTGTCTCTCCAACACCCCGTTTATGGCTGACTGACCCTCTGGGAATGACACAAGCGGAGAATCTGGAGAGAAGATTTGATGAGGAAGCAACACACCAGAGACAGACACTTGTAATAATATAAAATAGTTGTGTACATATGAGAGTGTTTTTTATTACAGAATCTGTTGCCAAATGTGTGAGTGTGCATGTCAGCAGTTTTTGGTAGCAGACAAATGTGTGAGTGTGCATGTCAGCAGTGTTTGTAAGCAGACAAATGTGTGAGTGTGCATGTCAGCAGTGTTTGTGAGCAGACAACTGTGTGAGTGTTCATGTCAGCAGTGTTTGTGAGCAAACAAATGTGTATAGTAGTGCAGAAAATGAATATTTATTAAACGTCATACACAAGTATTGATCATCTGGGTGCGTCGAATTGCTTGTAGGCATTTTCGGTTGTCCCAAATAGTCTAGGATAAGAACTTGAAAAGAAGCTTTTTGAAACAATGCTGTTATCAAAGCGTGAGCGCTATAATTACGTGTAGCTGATACTTTGTTGCATGAATTGGTTTCGTTGCTGAAAGATATTTACAGTAAGATATTACAATAAAGTATCAGCTTCTGATGTGATCGTAATATTGTGTTGTGTCTGTGTAGACATTAGCTAGGTAGACATTAGCGTTAATGTCTTAGGCATTTCTACACTCACCATATGCCACTCTGTATTACATTCTGTCCTCTCTTTTTTTCTCCTCCCTCTCTCCCTTCCTCCTTTCCCCCCATGCCTCCTTCCCTCGCTCCCTCTCCATGTTAAGTCACCTGTCATAATGTGGTAGCTACCATGGTCGCTTGGTGTCGCCACTGGTAAGGGCCGTGAACAGTGGCACAGCCTTCACGAGCATCGTCGCTACTGCGGTGGATATATATAATAGACGAGGGCGGTGCATTCACATCACTCTGTGGTTTAGTCACATGCACAAAAAGTTCGTATGAACCTTGGAGAGACACTTACCTGATATGGGTACATGTGCTACCCAACTTCTGACACAAACACAAAAAGGTATACGTGAGAGCCACATAGAACCGACTGAAAGTAATCGCAGTAGAAACACTGCTGGGGGTCTTAGGAAGTAAGGAATAACAATTTTAAACTAGAGTGCAATCAAGATCTTCCATCTTCTCAATCCAAATTTCCAGTGAATCGACATGTCCCATACACTATATATCAGTTTCCTCGACACGTAATACGTAATGTTAAAGGGAAAAACGGCATAAAAGACGTATCCATATATCCGCGTGTCATACGTTTATTATTCCGTTGGCCTGGCATGGCGGCCGGCATTTTTTGCAAAGCATAATTTGTCGAATAACGTAATATGCTAACAAGTATGATAAAATAAGTAAATATTGTTTATCTTATACATATTTTTTTAAACAGTTTAAAATTATATAGATATACTTGATATCAGAATACTTCTTTAAAGGTATCATTAGCGGAAACTACTTTAAAGTTGCATCGTGAGATTAGCCGTCTTAAGTACAAATGTAATGGCGCCACTGCTTGTAGGGGGTCGGTGACAACATCGCAAGAACCAGTGGGTTAGTGGACAAAGACACCATGCGGAAGGGACCAAGGATTGTGTTACCAGAGACCAGTAGCAACCTTAGTCAAAGGCATATTAATTATATATACGTATTTGCTTAATATAGCGTCGACCGCGAACATTGGCGTCGACTCCAAACCCGCGTCGACATCTAGAGAACCACATTTAGCAACTAAGTACAATCACATGGAGTCCAATAAACACATTTTATTTCACTGCCACAGCCTTGGCACGACTCCTACTCGCAGGCTAGCACTTGTAGGTGACAATAAGGCCAACATTAAGCGAATCGCAAGTCTTTTACAAATTCGTCAAACGTACACACACACACACACACACACACACACACACACACACACACATATATATCTTCCAATCTGAAGTTGCTGTATTCGTAAGAGGTCGAGTTGTTACACTGCATGTATTTTATACAAGTTTGTGCATACATCGAATATCCATTTCTCGCGTACGAACGGCAGGCCGAATCGCAAATTAGTTTGCTAAAGCAGTGACGTAGCACTCAATACCTTGACGTTCGCGTTCAGCGATTTCGTCGACGTTCGCATGCAATTATGTTTGGTAATGTTCTGTAGTATCTCTTCCGAAAAACAGAGGCAACATCGAGTTAAAAAATGTTCCCAAGGTTCGAAAAGACAGGGGTGAACCCGCACCCCAGTCCCGTTGAACGACAGTCCGGTGCTTTATAGCCCGACCACCGCCCTCATCTCCTTCCACAAAGGCGAATTCAGGGAGCTGGGGGTGCCCCCTAAACCTTTAGAATTTGGTGCACTATTCCTGCGCTAGAGTGGCGTGCCCCCTAGATCTTTTGAATGTGCCCCCGTTACGAGTCCCCTACACGTTCTAAAAGTATGAACGTTGCCGTGGAAAGTTTCTAATAGCACTCTCCCCTCCCCATCTTCCGATGTTAGCTACGATCCGACAGCGCGACGGCGGAATGGCGAGAGCGCAGTGGTGATGAAGCTACGGCTGAAAATCTTCATTAGCATCCCCGCCCACTCCCACCGTCTTCCGATGTAAAGTCCCGACAGCGGAGTCGCGCTGAAGCTCCGGCTCAGCCCACCCAATATGAATTTGGTTCGGCCGCCAGTGGGAGTTTGCGAGCCTCAAGGGGAGTGCAATTGGAGGTTTTGCCCCCCCCCCAGACTACCCTCTCTGTATCCCCCTGTTCAACGACCGCCGAGTTATACACTGCCGACATGCACGCGCGTACGCCAAAACGTACGCACACAGGTATATGTGTTTGATGTGATTTATTTAGCGTGCATACGTCGGAACAAAAATGTAGACGTGTTTGATGTAATTTATTTACAGCTACATGCGTGAACTGACCCGTGACTTCAGGTAGATTGATCGCATATACATATGACAGCGATGCTGATCAGGTTACAAACCTTCACGTCCCGCCAGCATCCTACGGAGGCCGCCGAGCAAGATGGCGGTGACGGGTCAGACCCCACAAGGTAAGATGTCGAACTCTTCGAATATATGTACCTGGAAGCTGGTTCATTTTATGAGTCATGCTGGACGAGACGTTTATCGATAGAGAGTCTGGATTCAGCGGTTTTCAACACACAACTATTGTCGAAATAACGGACCACGCCTTAAATTAACCGCGGTCAGCTTCGGTTACATCATTACTAACATAGGAGTGAACATATTTTGACTACGCGTAATAGTCGCGTGCACGTTCAGAAACGCGCGTGTATGTCTACTCAAATACTCACGCAGTCAGTAACGATGTCGTGCCAATAAGCAATATTACTTGTTCCGTTTTAAAGCCTTTGCGTGCAACTTATTCAACTTATTCAACGTCTTCTTCTATATGTGCCTTGTCTGTCACTGGCGTTGGGGATCATGGCCCTCCAAACAGCACGGTCGTTTGTAGCAGTTCTGTTGTGCTCCTTCCACGCCATGTTGACAGATTATCTATTATTTTTATTCTCTGGCGCCCTGTGGATCATTTTCCTTCTATCTTTCCTGTTGTTACTATATGTTCTAACTTTTTCTTTTTCATGTTATGGCCTATAAATCGTGCTTGTTGTGTTAAAAGTGTGTTTATGATCTTTCTTTTTGATTTGGATGTCCTAAGGATTATTTAATTGCTTTGCTTTGCAGTCCATGGCACTCGCAGCATTCTTCTTAAGAACCACATTTCAGTGGCTTCTATGTTTTTTGTGTGTTTTGGTTATTGTCCAGGATTCACATCCATATAGCAGTATGGGATCTATGTAGCATTGCAGTACACGTTTTCTCACTACAACCAATATAGTTTTGTTTGTTAAAATGTTTTTCATGTTGTGAAAAGTAGCTTTGGCTTGAGCAATTCGTCTCTTGATCTCATCGTTGCATCGACCTTCGGATGTTATTAGTGATCCATTATAGTTAAACGTTCAGACTTGCTTCAAAACAGTGCCATATGCTACTATGTTGCATGTTGGCGTGTTTCTTTGAGATGACCACGGTTTCTGTTTTATTTTTGTTCAGGGACAGACTTTTTTCTCACTTTCCCTTAATACCCGTATTACTGTATCTAGCATCTGTTGTAGATCTATTTCATTCTCTGTAATCAGTACCGTGTCGTCTGCATGATTGTCGTGTCGTTAAATGCCGTGTCGTCAAATGATTCATGTTGTATCCCCCTACTTGAATACCTGCCATATCTTCTAATGTACGTAAGATGATCTCACTGTATAATGAAAAGAGATCGGGTGATAGGACACCCACTTTTCTTATATCAGATTTACTTAAGTCATTTTCTATTCGTATTGCTGCTGTTTGTTCCCAGTACAGATTTCTCAAAACTCTCAGATCGTTCTCATTAATATTCAAACTGTCCAGCATTTATATGCTTTCTTCATGACGAACTCTGTCAAATGCCTTTGTGTAATCAATAAAACATACATACAGAACTTTCTGCTCTTCCAATGCTCTCTCAATCAGTGTTCGTAGGATGTATATTGCATTACTTGTACCTTTATCTTCTACAAATCCAAATTGTTCTTCAGCAATTTCCGGCTTTATTTTGTTACTCATCCTGGCCATAATAATATTAAGAACCATATGTCTGCCCCCGGGGGACAGCTTCCCCCGCCTCCCTTGTTCCCGATCTTATGCACATGACTATCCCTACCGAGCGAGGTGGTCCTGTCAGAACTGTCAGACCAAGCGTTCACGCCGTTCACGTTATTTTCTGTGGTTATGTGGGTCATGATTGTCTTGGGAAAGCAGTAGTTTTCCATTGCCTTCTGCCGATTTTTGATTTGGTTTACTCCATCGAACAGTAGCTCGTACTGAGCTGTGCTCGCCGCCGTTATCCATACAACTGGATCTTCCGCTGCCGGAACTGAGGGGACATGCTGTCCATCACATCCTCTGCTTTGCTATTTGCCCCATAGCTGGAACATGATTTGTTGTGGTCGGGACGTGTCCACACACTGGTGGGCCATGCATCCCGCACAAGCTCACGCTGCTCCGCCAAGGTTTGTTGTGGCTGGACCACCAGATCCCATGCATGTTGGGCCTGGAGGCGCAAGGTGTCCAGTTACCGTATGGTGTCGCAGGGATGCACTGCATGAGTCTTGATTGAGGAGAGGCCATATACCAGAAGGAAAGACTTACGCACTCGGCTTTCTTTTCGCCTCGGATGCGGCTAACTGGTGGTTGAAGCTGAAAGCGGGAGGTCAGAAGCAAGCTACTAACCATTACACTACGCTACGGCATTAGGCATATCACCCAACCCTTGTGACAGAGTCACATACCACACTGGGTATGTGTGTTATGTATACAACGACCATCACACTGCCATCTTCATAATTACGGCGCAGTTTTTCTTTCCTATAGTCATTGTACAATCGGGGCCATTATTGCTTAGAGTAAGGCTAATAACATCAACGGAAGCTCACACCAATGGGAATAGCAATGTTTCCGCACATGCATTATTACCGTTGTTGAATCATACGATATCGGGTGGACAACCAGTCTAAACATCATGCCATAATCGAGATCAACGAAAACGGCCACACGCTGTTTGTGCCAGCAGACAGGTTTACATTATATATCTGCTTTTGGAGGCAATACAATACATGCTATCATCAGGAGCGCCGTTGCGCAGTGACGAGAACATTTACATATGCCAGCGATTTTGTTGCTCAATCGAGATAACTATGCTCCGAATCTTGTGTTCCGGCGTCTAACCAGGGGCAAGTTCGTTCACTCTACGTTGATCCAGTTCGCTCAGCTGAATAAATGAACACGTTGCTATAGACAATAATGGATATTTGTGTACGAATAGTCGTCGCATATTAATTGCAGCGTAGCTGAATCCTTCCCGAAGAAGTCGAGATGGTGTTTGATTGAAGAGGACTGCCGGGGAGTAAGGTGTAAAGCGCTTTGAGCAGTCCTAAGTATTCGATATTGCGCTATATAAGAACTTTTGTTTTTACCTTGTTTACTTACTATATTGTTGACTGCGACACAAACCTCTCGCTCGTCGGCAGCATGATGTAAATCGTGTCAGCGAAACTATACGGCTCCAAACGCAAAATCCTGTCTCGCATTGACATCCTTGGTTTTAAAGGGAAGCACTCTGTTCCTCTAAACATAATTAGGCAGCGTTGTAATTCGTAACAGAAAGTTTGCCGAGTTAAATATGGGGAATGGGAAGTCATTGAGCGTCAAATGATATTGCGGTTAATTCAGCTCTACCGGGCATTATTACCAGTAAAGCATGTTTTGAAACTGGATGTTTTGTTTACTATTTGAACATGCTACGGGATTGTAATCTTCTTAACTACGAACGCTGTTTCGGGTTTACTAAACACAATTTAGCGGGCGGTATACCTCCAGTGTAGTTATTAGCACAGTGGAGCGCAGTCGTGAAGTTGCTAGAACTGCGGACTCTCAGCCAAGAGAACCCGGGTTCGAATCCTGTGGTGTAGTGTCGAACCTTGGGCATGTTCATTCACTCTACGTTGATCCAGTTCACTAAGCTGTATGAATGGGTACCTGGCTACAGACGGTGATGGATATTTGTATACGAATAGTCTTCGCGCATTAATTGCTGCGTGACTGGGTGCTTCCCAGAGAAGTCGTGATGGTGTTCGATAGAACAGGTTTGCCAGGGAGTAAAGTGTAACGCGCTTTGACCAGTCCTGAGGACTGGATACAACGTGTCTACCATAACTCGTCCGATATCGCGCCCGGCAATTAATTACCCTCCACAGATTGATTCAAATAAAAGGTCGTTCAGAATTGTAGACATTTATCTATTAATACAGAATGTACAAACGGGTGAGTGACGTCAAGGCACCGCGTACACAATTAGAAAAAAAATTCTGAGTTACCTGGCCTTGCGCGGAGAAAAAGGCATTTCCCAGACAAAGCTACGTCTATGCCAAATGGACATGCATAAACAAAGCTTAGGAAGCGCACCAACAGTCTGGTGCACAGGAATGTGACATATCCTCCATTCATTTGTACTGCAATCTGACCAACATTTTGTATACAATAATATTGTTGGCATAAATTTGAACACTGCAACTAGACCCAACCCCAAATGCCAAACACTTGAATCCCACCCATTCCCCAAATGCAGTGCAGTCTAAATTGAGCCCATCCCAAATTACTGCAGCCCATCTGCATTGATCAACTTAACTCATCACTGGCCTAGTTTTTAGGACAACTTTGGCCTCTATATAAAAAGACTGAAAAAAAAATTGCAGTGCTTCTGTTGAAGCACGGTGTTTGTTGCTTGGTGCCCTGCCGGAAATAGCACTCGTTCAATGGGGTGATCGCCGTTAAAATAATGCTAATGTGGCCAGCGATTTTCAAATGGCAATAACGTAAAAATTAATCAAAATATCTGCATACATCCATCGACATATTTGTTGATAGCATTATTGTATCTACGATGATATAGAAATACATTAAATTCCGCAGTTTCCACTCCACGTTCAGCCTTTTGAAATATTGAGTCCCCAAAATATCCACCCGAGAGGAGGGAGAGGTTCGAAAGTATAAATTATGTCATTTCCATACACCGTTTCATAACTCTGTTGCATGCCTAAGAAAAAATGACATTCAATTCAGGAATGAGAGCGGAATGTCACATAACGTCGTGCTGTTATCATTTTATAAAAGCAGGCACCGTTGGGCTACGCCAACTACCATATAATCTCAATCTTCGACACCACTGGCTAGGTCTGGTTGAGAATAATACGGCCAACCATGTTATCGAGACCTCACTCCCGTGTGATCCAATGTGTATGTAATACTCTCACTATGCCAACTGCAACATACAAAGAGCAACACAAACCACTTTACATAGCATTTATCAACATCCCTAAGACAAAACGAGTGGGACTAGCTGACATTAAACCACTGGCTTATGGTAGTTGACCTACACACTGTAGTCTATATATTGGCCTGTGCGCTTAGTAGTTTCTGGTAGGCCTGCATTAATAAACATTTACAGTAGATTTGTGTACTCTGTATAGAATATCATTATATATTTCCTGTATTTTCATTTGTTTTCGTGAACAGTTTGTGGTAAGGGAAGACACTGTTAGTTTAGCCAGTGGGTTACTTGAGCCACCCATGTTTCTCAGAAACCCACAGTAACGAACGTTGTTTGGTTCCAACTAGTGATAGAACATATTATTAGACAATGTCACAATAGTACGAAAATAAGAGCTAAACGTACGTTTTTTGATGTTTAATGAAACGTTTGGTGATTGTGATTAATATTTGCTAGTGTGTAGATCACCAAAGCATGTCACCATACGTTAATGTTCTTACAGTAACAAATGGTTTAACTATGCATTGGTAAGACTTTCTTATCGATTCGAGTATTAATGGGAAATTCATTATAATAATTTACTTAATGTCGAATTGGGGCTAGTTGAGCTATACGGGGGTAGTTGAGCTAAACGGGGGTAGTAGTTAAGCAACTGATAAGGAATGAAATGTGCAAAATACACCATAGAGTTCAGGTGTTCGTATAAATTGGGATATCAGGACATCGGATAGCTACAGGGGATCACATATGCAGTTGGTTACACCGTGGTTGCAATGGGCCTTTAATGGTATCTTAATTAAGTGTGTTGATTTATTAATTAAGCGTTTTGACTTGTCAACGACTTCTGTGTACCCATTGGGTAGATGTGTTAATTGTGTTGGCAGAGTTACGATGAAGTTTTAGTAGAAAGCCTTCGTAAACTAAAGCATTTACCAAATGTGGCTCGACTTACCCCGCACTGTGGCACAATTTACATAGTGCTAGTTGAGCCATTTGACTACTCCTTTTTGGTTTAGCTATATCTGGTTATCTATTCAAGTTAGACACATTTTATTTGTTGCAAGAGATCTACAAATAATCATAGTTTATGTGAGTGAAAATGTTGACATCGGATTATATTTATGTCGTAGATATTAAAAATAATGAAAAAATGGCTCAACTAACACTGCCTTCCCTTACATACATCAGTACTGTTGTAGACTTTGCAGTGGAGACGTCGTAGGCGTCTGACGGCAAGAGACGATGCAGTTCGGGGAAGACGGGGTGTCGGGCGCGGCCATAGGCGCCGGGGTTGGTGCGGGCATCCTGTTCGCCCTCGCTCTCATTCTCTGCTGCTACGTGTGTGCGCACCACTGCATAGAACAACGTGAACAGCGAGTCAGGTACGTTATCTGTCTTGGTATATATGCCGCTTTGTCGTCGGTCTGTGTGTCTGTCTGTCTGTCTGTCTGTCTGTCTGTCTGTCTGTCTGTCTGTCTGTCTGTCTGTATGTATGTATGTCTGTCTGTCTGTATGTCTGTCTGTCTGTCTGTATGTATGTATGTCTGTCTGTCTGCGTGCCTGCCTGCCTGCCTGCCTGCCTGCCTGCCTGCCTGCCTGCCTGCCTGCCTGCCTGCCTGCCTGCCTGCCTGCCTGCCTGCCTGCCTGCCTGCCTGCCTGTTTGTCTGTCTGACGGACTGACTGACTGTTTGTTCGTCTGTTTATTTGTCCATCTGGCTTTCTGGCTGTTTGTCTGTGTGTGCGGGCGTGCGTGCGTGCGTTCGTACGTGCATGCGTGCGTGCGTGCGTGCGTGTATGTATGTATGTATTTGTGCATGTATGCGGGGCTTACCGTTCGTCCGGTTGCGTGTGCATGGTGGCGTGTGTACATGAGCACGCGCGCTTGTGCTGATACCAGCAAACATACCCAATAGTATATAGTGTTGGCACCGCTGGTTGTCACTCTGATAGTATGCCGTGGATGTATTGATGCAATGTTAGAAAGGACAGGCAGGAACAAAAGGAATGCATATGACGATTAGTCAAAATAATAAATTTGAAAATCTACCAACATACTTACTTACCACGAATAGATTGCAATAAATACAGGAGTAATGCATAATTTAAATATCATGATATGCTGCCTAGTCCTAAGCTTAGTGAATCAACGCAATATCGTTAATAATCAGTAAGTGCAGTGTTTTCGGGTATACTACTAACATTTGTGTAACAGTATACTATTACTACTACTACAACAACAACAAGAACTACTACTACTACTACTACTACTACTACTACTACTACTACTACTACTACTACTACTACTACTATTACTACTACTGATATTTTGATATTTTCATTCATACTTGTAATAAATATTTTCATCCACACTAGTAATGAATATCTTCCGTTTTGATCTTACGCATTGCAAAGAATGAAAACAAACTTTACAATAATATTATAAAATACAATAGCCAAATGTATTTTATTCGACGTCACCCTTGCACAACCTCCACGTACTTGCTCCGTCCACGTTTACCTACATCCAACGTATAGTTTGTGCCATTTGCACCTATAGCTACAGTCTTTTCCATTTACTTCGTTAGCAATGCGAAGCTAACAAAATGGCGGCAGAGGTCAAGGTCGAAGATGAAAGTGCACACGGCACTCTCGTCTCGAGCCAGCATCTGCAGCACAATTTCGGAAGAGACAACCAACTACGACCTCGTAGCAGTGAGGACCCGTGAAAGGTACGTGTTTCCTCGCGCTGGTTAGTAGATTCGTTAGTCAAAAGTCAAAAGCATATATTCAAACAGATCGAATCAAGCAAATACACTATGGATACATGTTAAGTATACAATACTCACAACTATGTAATTATAGAAAGTAGAAAAAACGTTATCAATGCGCCAGTTAATACTGGGAGTCTTTGATTTCCAATTTCATATTATTATCGTTTGACGTTAAACTGTTTAACCTAGCGTAAACATTGACTATACGGCTTCTTTTATACATACATATTAAATTATGCAATATACGTGCGTTTTGTGATCAACTCATGTCCGACGTTATCCCCTGGCCCACTGGCGGGCGGGCGGGCGGGCGGGCGGGCGGGCGGGCGGGCGGGCGGGCGGGCGGGCGGGCGGGCGGGCGGGCGGGCGGGCGGGCAGAAAGACAGACATACATACAAAGATGGAAGTAGAGACGGAGAGACAGAAAGGCACAAACCGAAAGATGGAATAGAGAGGATATGAAAACCGTATAGTCTCACGTGTGAGTTGACGTGATGTTTCAGTGGCATGTACATGTACTCGTCCAGCGGCAGTTGCGGCAGCAGTGGCAGTAGCGGCAGTAGCGGCAGTAGCTGGACGTCGTCCTCCGAGAGTGAGTCATACACGGATACCTCATCGGCCTCTGAACGAGGTTACAGGCGCCGGGCGTATGTCGACGACACGACGGACTATGAGACAATGTATTCACATGACAGGTCAGTGACATACAAGGAACTACCAACGGCCCGTGATATGCAGAAACAAAATCCACCCCATCTCTCCATTCTTACCATTCTCCTTCAAAACGCTCCAGGTGGCATGCGAACAAAGAAATCATTGACTCATCTAACCAGTTATAGAAAATGCACAGAATGACCAAGTTAAACATAAAGATACATATAATTTTTCAGCGAGCAAGATGTTACCGAATTCAATTAGATTTATAATCGCAAGTATAGATACCTGTATGAATCCTGAGTGCCTCGAACGGAGCTTTTGGCACCTTCACGGTGCCTTCCTCGACGTATAACTGAATCATCCTCGGTCGTCATTTGACTGGAGTTTGTTGGCGATTATCACCAACAACGTTCGAGTGACACAGGATTCATACAAATTCCTATACTTGCAATTATACATCTAAAACAACAACATTATATGAGCCCACCCTAAAGGGTAACACTTTTCACCTCTCTTTGACAAGTTATACATGACTTGGATAATTTAACATCCGTAAGTTTGTGACGTGAAAGAGACTGTCAGCGATATCCGGTCTCCTTGCAGTCATTCGTCGTGGAGTTCCGGGTCATACTCGGCATACGAACAACGGCACGCAGGCCGCCAGAGGGTAGAACAAACGACCTCTGCAGTGACGTCATGGACGGGCACAACGTAAGCACCCATCCGCTCTGAACTTGCATAGATGTTACTAAACAAAATACGGTTCTCTGTCTGTCTGTATGTGTTTGTTTGTTTGTTTATTTGTGGGCCATTGGGGGGGTTCGTAATTTTTTATTTTTTTTTGAAATTCGTCTGAGGCGGTGGGGACCTCGGGAGAATATAAACATATAACTGCTTTTTCCCCGGGTAACGCCGCGTAACTCGGCTAATTACTAAAGAAGGGTTGTGCGCGTTTGTGCATAAGTGTGAGTGTGTGTGTGGTGTGTGTGTGCGTGTGCGTGTGTGCGTGCGTGTGTGCGTATGCGCGTTTGTGTGCACGTGTTCGTGCGTATATGCGTGCATACAACGTTGAATCATCTGCCTCAAGATCTGCGTCATGGTCTCTCGCAGTGAGCAGCCAGAGCCACCTGCACGCAAGCCCCGACACCACCAATCAAGTGACATCATATCCGTGACGACGACACAAGAGGAGATCATTGAGACGCAAACACGTCGCCACAGCGTCACTTCCGCCGACAGTGACAGTACGGTAACGAAGGAGGGCGACGCGAGCATCGTGGTTGAGCAGACAGAACACACCACGATCCATACTACAGGCCCAGAGTTGCCGCCACGCAGGTCAGTTGGCAATGGGATATCATTGCAGTAATATATTCACATAATTTGTGCGAAGAATCCATTCAATATATTCGGCACGTATACACGTTCACAGGTACGTATGCATGCACGCATGCACGCACGCACGCACCCACGCACACACGCACACACACGCACATACGTTCGCACCTATACGCATGCACGTACGTATATCCGAAGGTACGTGTGTTCGTACCTATGTGATAAGTGTGTGTACGTATGTACATGTGTACGTATATAAGGATGTCCATATGTACGTACATATCACCGTACTTACGTACATACGTATGGACGTACGTACGTACGTACGTACATATTAAGTGAGACGTACGTATAATAATGTAACGTTATTACACGAGTCACATGCAATACTGCCTATTAACAAAAGCCAGACGGCTCCGTGTTGATCAAGGCTAATGACTTGCCATCGTGTAAGTATTGACTCTGTTTACAGCAGGAGAGAAAAGAAGAAACATAAAGTAAAACGGCAGGAAATGAAACAAATATTAATGAGGTAAGGAAACTGTCGCTACGAATGCGGGACTAATTCATAGTGACTGGATATATAAAATCTCTCCCATCTTATAATATTAAAACATCGCGTGCAGCAGTTAACACAACGATACTGACGGATAATATCCAACGCATGACCGACGGGCTAGCAAAATATATGCGTTCGACAATAGTTTATTAACCAGTTTACCTTAACCACAGCCCACAGCCTTCCATCTATTTCCGCACCCTCCCTCACCGATGAACATATATATACATTCATACATACATACATATATATATATATATATATGTATGTATGTATATATATGTATATATATATACATATAAAGTAAACTGGTTAATAAACTATTGTCGAATATATATAGGCCTATATATATATTCGTCCCTGTCATTCGACGTGACAACCCGAACGCTAAACCGTTTGACTAAACAAATGTTTCATGTTTGACTGAACCGCTTCACAGGGCGTTGTAGAAGTCAGTGTACATTTTTGTTTACCTGTGTACGTTAAGCGTTCCAATTGATAGAGTTTAGTCGTAAACTATCAAAGACGAAAGGACGCCGTGCGGTGCGTACCAGTCAATGTGAAAACGCGAGTTTTTGTTTTACAGCGATGGTGAAAAGACGGAATCGAGAGAAACACGAGAGGAAATGAAGCAACTAGTTGTCAGGTGAGGAACTGTTGCAATGTGAGTTGGTCTAGTTCGCTGATACAGACGCTAAATCCACGCAGTAGACACATCGCGTGCGACAGCTGACGTCACCACCCGAACGGATACTCCAACGTGGAATGTACGGTTCAGCAGATCATTCGTTCATTATTATTCGGCATCCTTCTTTCTCACAAGATGACGGGTTGCGCCGTGGTGATCAATTCCGGATCTGTCATCACAGAGAGCAATTCTGACAGTCTCTGTTGGCTTGCTGCAGGTGAAGACGAGGACCGAGAAGTTGCTGTATGTGCAGATCTCGTTTTACTGGGGTCACTCTTCCCAGCCAGTTGATTCGTTTTTCTTATTCTCTTCTGATGCCCGAGTGAACAGTCATCTCCCCAAATCATGTATCAGTTGTGTCGATGTCTGGTGCCCCAGGTCACACTTGTAATGTCTTTGTAGCGGATATATTGGTGGTTAGTAGGCTTATGTCCTATTGGAACGTTTCTTCTCTTGCCTTGTTTGTGTTGTTCTTGTGTCTTTGCTATATAGGATTGTGCTAAGGACATCGATCTAGTATATACACAGTGCATTATTGCTCTAAACTTGCCTGTACAGTTTGGTCATGAGTGCTAGTGCCTTTTGTGGTATACGAATGTTAATGTCAGCATCTACTGAACAATTAATTGTTTGCTTAACAGCTTGGTACTTGAAGCTACTAACCACCTCAATATGAACGTTGTCAAAGTTAACTAATGGTGGCACGACAACGACAATATCAACATGATATTTGTCTTTTTGATGCTGTTTCTCTTCCATATTGGACAATCTTCCAGTGTAGTCTATTATTGATGACAATATTTTCTCTACCACTCGAAGTCGCGCTCCACCCGTCACTCCATCTGTTTGTGGTAGTCGGTGGTGACATTCCTTGTCTTGTCTTCAAAGTGCGTATGTTAGTGATGTATCCGTGTCATTTTTTGTAAACGTTTCTGAGTCGTATTTGTTTTACAGCGGCGAAGAAAAGAAGGAATCGAGAGGAACACGACATGAAATTAAACAAATAATTGTAAGGTGAGGAAACGGGCGCAATAAAAGTGAGACGTGATCATTGGGACAGGGTAGATAGTGTCCAAACAGTAATATAGCGCGATGCAATGACACAACCAAACAGATTCATGTTCCAGTGTGGCACCGACGACATAATATCCATTCAGCCATTAGCAATGTTGTTGCCAACGCTTCATGCACCCTTCTATCAATGTTATGCCCTAGTCCCTCCAGTGACGAACGGATCCGGCGAAGATGACTAAACTGTTTGAGTAATCCATTCATGTCGCCAATCAGCAACCACGTGTCCACCAACTCAAATCCCGCCTACACACTCCTAACCATATATCGACTGCATCATCATCCACCCAATTACCCCGTTAACTAGCTTCACTCACTCACTCACTCACTCACTCACTCACTCACTCACTCACTCACTCACTCACTCACTCACACTTACTCACTCACTCACTCACACACTCACTCACTCACTCACACTTACTCACTCACACACTCACTCACACTTACTCACTCACTCACTCACCCACTCACTCACTCTCTCACTCACCCACTCACTCACTGACACTCACTCACTCACACTTACTCACTCACTCACTCACTCATTCACTCACTCACACTTACTCACTTGCACATATACCATCCATCGACCAATGCCAAGTTTCAACAATGATTAAACACAAATTTACGTTCCAAAACTACACTGATGTCCTTCTATTGATACACTCATCTAGCGAGGTGACGACAGAAGACGGGGACACCTTGACAACGTATTCCCGTGACGAGACAACGCCCCATGTCAAGAAGAAGAAGCCACGTGATAAGAAGAAGCCACGTGACAAGACTAAGCCACGTGATAAGACGAAGCCACGTGACAAGACGAAGCGACATGGTAAGAAGGTCGTCAAATCTGAATGGACGGCTAAGCATGCCAAGAAGGCAAACACACTAGGATACTGGAAGACGAGGCCTGGCACGGTCCGTCGATCTGTCTCAGACGTATCAGAGATGATGAGGGACAAATGGGCACAAGACAGGTTGGTAATACTCTTTTTATTAAAGTAGTTATTTTATATATTAAAGAACTGACATTAACAGCATTAACAACGTAAAAGAGAAGCTGATAGCGAGGAAACAAGTTTTGGCAATAATCGAAGCTCAACATTATACATAGGCCATGTCTCGCCCAGTCGAAACCTAAGAAGAGGGGACAGGACTGTAACGAAGACAAGTAAGGAGTGACGTGTTGCATCGGTGGATTGGATAGAAATATAGTCAAATTGTATTAAAGCTATGATTCCACATGCAGAAAGCAGCAAGCGGAATGGGAACACCTCTGTAGTGAAGTCACTTCTGGGAGTTTCCTATCCAACTCCCGTGCGGATGCGATTTGAATTGCTAAATGGAGCGATTAGATTTTTCCCGCATCCGCATCCGCCGTGAAAAACACCCCCATCGCTACATATGGAATCACTCCGATTAATTAATTTCCACTATGGGGAATATGTCCATGTTTTGTCGCATACAACATCCGTATGCGCTTTCCGCACATATGACATCCCAGCTTTTGTATTATTACATATTGTTTTCCTTAAATTTATAATTACTGTCTAATTGTCACCATCGGGTTACGACGTTGCCTGCGCAATGTCTAACACACGGCAATTTATTAGGTATCTGTTATTACCGTCTATTAGATATTGTGCATACATATATACCGCACGTACTGGACTCTTGGATAGTACAAACAGCAACACTTGACGTCAGGGATGGGTCAAGTACTTTCAATTTGTCCAAGTACAAGAACAAGTACTTGTCTAAAAATATATAGGCAAGTACAAGTACGTTATGAAAAACTCAAGTACAAGTACAAAGTATTCTGACAATTTTAGTCAAGTACAATCAAGTACATTGAACACTATATTTAGGTTTCATAATGGTGGAAGTCAAAGCAACGAAAAGACCAAAGCAGCAGTATTATGCATTTGTTCATTGTTTAAGTGAAGGCATAACGTACTGGCATGTACGAGTACTTCAGAACATATATCAGCGATAATAGAACATACTCTTAATATATAGCATACTGGCATAATAACAAACATGCATATATAATAGTACATATTTGCAATAAATGTGCTTCAACAAGTTCGTTGTTGCCCCAGAGCAGGAGGAAATCTTTGTATCACTCGGCTTTGTAGTTGCCTTGTACATTTGTAGGAACAACAAAGTGATCAAATGCGCTGATTTGTTCGCCATGTCTGTACTCTGCAGTCTTGTAGATATAACTGAGAATATGTTTGCTTGTCTGCATGCAAAGGTACTAAACATCAAGATATCTGAGGTTCTGAACAAATTGCAATTGACTGTTATTCAGTCATTATCTTAAGCCAAGACAATTATGTCTATCACAAAAGTCGACAATACAAGTGAACTGCTAGTTTCCGAACATTTGAAGCCACTATAGCTGATCAACAGGTCAGTCAGTGTTAGTTTATCCCATGTAATTGACTAATGGCTTCAAATATCAGCTGACATGCCTGTAAGTGCTTGTGTTTCTCCTTCCCTTTATGCATATAAACCAATCAACATGTAGGCATGCACCGTCAATTATGTTTCATGTTATGAAGCTTCTTACAAAATAAGAATAAATATAAGGTAATTTTCACTGTAGCCAGTTTGTTTTCAATCCTTCAGATAGAACCAAATACATAATGAAAACACAAAAAATACTTGGAAAAGAACTTGCCATATCCAAGTACTTTGACGGTCAAGTACTGCACTCAAGCAGGCCTACTAGTACAAGTCCAAGTACAGTACTTGCTGTACTTAAGTACACAAGTACTCAAATACTCGAGTACTTGAACCCATCCCTGCTTGTCGTTTGCTTGAACGACACATCATGGTCTACGTCTATGTCTATATCATTAACACACGTAGAAGACTTACTTGGTTTTGTGCTACTGAAATGCGTTTAATATTCCAGAACGTTTCCATTACATATTATATCATCTTTCAGTATGTCATATTTTTTAAACCGAGCTTGTTTCTTGTCGCCCCTTTAGACCGTTCAGCTCCGTGTCAGCCGGCCAAGGACGCATCATCGCCACTTCGCTGCAACTGAAGCAACTACGCCAGCAACTGGCTGATGAAAGACAGGTCAAGATGCCCAATCATCGCCCGGGTCACTCCAGACACGCCCGGCACGTCCGCCTCCGTGGTCAGAACGCTCTTGCCCAATACGTAAAGAACGCACTACACGCGGAACAGGTTCATGCCCACAGCACCAAACACACCAAGCACGTACACAAGGGTGATAGGGCACACAAGGCACACAAGGCACACAAGGCACACAAGGCACACAAGGCACACAAGGCACACAAGACACACGCCCAACATGCCCAACTCGTCCAACATGCCCAAGACAACCAACACGGCCAAGACAACCACAACACCCAATTTATTCAACACGTCCACCATACACACAATGTCCAATATACCGAACACGGTTACGACGCCCAACACGTCCAACACGCCCAAAACGCCCCAAACGCACAACATGTCCAAAAAGCCCAACACACTCGTAACGTTGAATACATTCAACATGGTCACAACGCCCAACACGTCCAAAACGTTCAATATCCCCAATACGGCTACGACCCCCAACACGCCCAAAATGCCCCACGCGCCCAACACGTCCAGTATACCCAACACGCCCAACACGCCCAACATGCCCAACATGTCCAATACACCCAAAACGCCCCACGTGCCCAAAACGTCCAATACGCCCAAAATGCACATCAGACCCAAAACGCCCAATATATTCCACGCGGTTACGACGCACAAGCCCGCCACACAAACGCCCAACCGCCAGACGGACAAGTTGCCCATATATCTAATGCGGTGTATGGATTGCCGTCTCACAAATCTAACACCAAATTTGGCCAAACTACACAAGCCCAGTATGACCAACCCAATCACAGTGCCCACGACCAACATGCCAAACATGGTTACGACCCATATCCCCATCATGCCAAGGTCCAAGCCCCAGAAGTTCGCGGTGCCCAGATCCCTAATGTTGTTAATGGGCACCCGCCTCACGGACCTCACGCAAAATATGCCCATAACTTCGAAAGTATCCCCGCCCAATACATCCAACCAGGCTACGATGCCCAAGCCCAACGTGGCAATGGCCAACTGCCAGTCGGCCAGGCTGCCCACATTTCGAATGCGGTTAATGAATACCCGTTTCACAAAGCCCATATCAGAAATGGCCAGAATTCACACGCCCAGGATGTGCAACATGGATACGATACCCGTGTCCAAAATACCCAAAACGGTCATAACGCACGTGCCCGACATACCAACGTCCAATCGCCAGAAGCCCAATTCGCACACATTTGGAATGAGGTTAATGGGCACCCGTCTCCTACAACCGGTGCCCAAAATGTCCCAAACGTCCAAAATGCCCGTGCCCAACATGGCCAGCCTACACACGGCCACCATGTCCACAACCATCCGCTGGACGACCAGGTTCATCACTCCCCAGATGCAGTTTATGGACTCCAGTTTCACAATGCTCACCCCAAATCTACCCAGAACGCAGACAACGCCCAAAACTCCCATCGCCAATATGACCAACACGGTCACAATGCCCATGCTCATGCCCATCCATCAGACGCCCAGGTCCACCGCACTACACACCTAGTTAATGGACTCCCGGCTCACATCGCCCAAGCCAAACACGTCAAAGACGGCCCAAACGCTCACATCGCGCAAGCAAAATATGACCAAAACGGTCCAAATGCCCATTTCGCCAATGCCAAATATGACCAAAACGGTCGAAACGCTCAAAAACCGCACGCTCAGCATCACCAACTTGGCTCAAACCCTCACAACGCCCAAGATCAATATGACCACAATGTCAACGACAACAACGCCCAATATAACCAACACGCTCCCGGCGCCGAGGCTAGGCATGCCAACATCCACGATGCCCACATTTCTAACAAAGTTGGAGGACTCACATCACATCACACCGATCGCGCCAAATATACACAAAACGGCCAACACGGCCAAAACGCCCAAACATCCCCAAACTCCCAAAACAGCCAAAACGCTCACGCTCATCACGACCAAAATGTTCACAACATCAACACCCAACGTACCCAACACGAACACAAAGCCCTTGCCAACGTTCACGGTGCCCAAACCTCCAGTGCGGCGGCCAACAGACCATGGTCTCCAACCACAACGAACACTGCTGGCGGGAATGGTCAATTGGCAAAGCAACGCGATCAACAAGACGAGGTCGAGACGAACGCCTTCGCCGAATGGTCGCGAAACAGTCGCCATAGCCGTCACAGTCGCCACAACCGGCACAATCGCGACAAGAACCACTCCTCCAGCGATAAGCCTCAAGCACACGACGATTACGCCCAAGAAGCCAACGTCCAAACGTCTAATGCGGTTGACGGACTCTCGTCTCGTACCGCGAACGGTATGTTAGCAACCTCACGTGTTCAACGAGGCGAGATCGAAACAAAAGCCCATGTCGAGCGGTCGCACCAGAGTCGTCGCGAGACTGGTTCATCCCATGATAAGTCACAAAAACACGACGAACAGGTCCGACATGCCAACGTCCGTGGAGACCTGACATCTAGCGAGGTTTTCGGACTCCCGCCTTCCACAGCGACGAACATCGCTGGCGGGAACATCTGCCTGGAAACACCACGAGGTCGACAAAACGAGATCGATATGAAAACCCATCTCGAATTGTCTCATAGGAGTCGCAGCCGAACTCGATCGTCTCGCGATAAGTCACACACACTCGATGATCAATCCCGACTTGCCGATGTACACGGCCATAACACTTCTAATGCTAACAGACTATTGTCTTCCGCTGCAACGGACATCGCTAACGAGAATGGAGTGTTAGCAAAGTCCCGCGGTCAACGAGACGAATTTGAGAAGAACGTCCTTGACAAATTGTCGCGCCGGAGTCGTAGAGAGACTCATTCATCACGCGATAAGTCACAAGCACTTGACGCCAATGGTCGACAAACCAACGTCCAGGGTGACAAGATGTCTAAACCGGTTGACGGACTCTCGTCACCAACCGCAATAAACATAACTGACGGAAACGGTGGACTAGAAATGACTCGAGGTCAACGAAACGAGATAGATATGAAAACTCGTGTCGAATGGACGCGCCGTAGTCGTAAGGAGAATCGTTCGTCCCGCGACAAGTCACAAGCACAAGATGATCAAACCCGACTTGCCGACGTCCACGGCCTCAACATTTCTAATGCGTCAGCTAGCATACCTTTGTCTTCCACTACAACGAACATCGTTGACGGGAGCGGTGCGTTAGCAAAGTCCCGCGGTCAACGAGACGAATTTGAGAAGAACGTCCTTGACAAATTGTCGCGCCGGAGTCGTAGAGAGACTCGTTCAACACGCGATAAGTCACAAGCACTCGACGCCAATGGTCGACAAACCAACGTCCAGGGTGACAAGATATCTAAACCGGTTGACGGACTCTCGTCACCAACCGCAATAAACATAACTGACGGAAACGGTGGACTGGAAATGACTCGAGGTCAACGAAACGAGATAGATATGAAAACCCGTGTCAATTGGACGCGCCGTAGTCGTAAGGAGAATGGTTCGTCCCGCGACAAGTCACAAGCACAAGATGATCAAATCCGACTTTCCGACGTCCACGGCCTCAACATTTCTAATGCGTCAGCTAGCATACCTTTGTCTTCCACTACAACGAACATCGTTGACGGGACCGGTGCGTTAGCAAAGTCTCGCGATCAACGAAACGAGTTAGAGAAGAACGTCCTTGACAAATGGTCGCGCCGGAGTCGTAGGGAGAATCGTTCCTCTCGCGATAAGTCGCAAGCACTCGACGCCAACAGTCAACAAACCGACGTCATTGGTGACAAGATGTCTAACGCGGTTGACGGACTCTCGTCGTCACACACCGCGATGAACATCGCTGACAGGAACGGTGGTTTGGAAACACCACAAAGTCGACAAAACATGATCGATATGAAAACCCATGTCGACTGGTCTCGCCAGAGTCGTACCCGTACTCTATCGTCTCGCAAGAAATCACAAGCACAAGATGATCAATCCCGCCTTGCCGAAGTCCACGGTCCTAACACTATTACTAATGCATCAGCTAACAGACTTCTGTCTTCCACCCCAATGGATATCGCAGACGGGAATGATGTGTTGAGTGGATATCGCGGTCAACGAGACGAGTTTGAGACGAACGATAACTCGCAAGCACTCAACGCCAACGATCGTCAAACCAATGTTCATGATAACAACATGTCTAACGCGGTTGACGGACTCTCTTCATCCATCGCGTTAAACCTCGCTGACGGGAACAATCCGTTGGCAACACCACGCGGTCAACGAGACGAAATCGAGACGAATGCCTTTGTTGAATGGTCGCGCCAAAGTCGGCATAGTCGTCACAGTCGTCACAGTCGCCACAGTCGCCACGGTCGCGACAAGATTAATTCCTCAAGTGACAATGATGCCAACATCAGACTTGCCAACGTCCCCGGTGCCCACACATCTAACGGATTCTCGTCTTCCATCGCGACCAACGTAGCTGACGGTAACGGTGTGTCGGCAAACTCACGCGGTCAACGAGAAGAGACCGAGACGAGAACCCATATCGAATGGTCGCGTCATAGTAGCAGCCACAACCGGTCGACCCATGATGATTACGGCCGACTTGCAAGCGTCAACGGTGCTAAAACTTTAAACGCGGCTAACAAATATTTGTCTTCCACCGCCACCGATTTCGCTGATGGGAACAACATATTGTCACCATCTCGCGGACAACGAGACGAGATCGAGATGGTATCACATGTCGAATGGTCGCGCCATACTCTGCACAGTCGCCACGGTCGCGACAAGATTAATTCCTCCAACGATACCTCGCAAGTACACGATGCCAGCGCCAGACTAACCGACGTCCATGGTACCCCAATTTCTAACGCGGCTAACAGACTCTTGTCTTCCACCGCGACCGACAGCACTGACGAGAATAATGTATTATCAAAGTCACGCGGTCAACGAGAAGAGATCGAGATGACACCCTACGTCGAATGGTCACGCGACAGTCGCAGCCAGACATATTCCTCCGATCATAGGTTATCAGAACAGACGCCATATTATACCAAAGACTCCCGCGCCGATCACGCGGTCGAACTGAGTCGAACGCCATCTGATATTGCACTTCGGAGATCCAACTCTCAGAACGCTCTCTATCACCGCCAGCTGTCGTTTACTGGTCCAACGGAAACGTCCTCTGTCAGCAAGGTGATGTCCACCCTCCAAGTACAGACTCTCAGCGAGAACGAACCCGACTGGACGATTCGACCAAGCAACGACACGAGAATGAGAAGAGCAGGTGGAACGAACACGACCGGGGCAGCAGACGGGCAAGGGAGAACGGGAAACGTCTTCACTGGAACGAACAAAGGAACAGAGACAAGAGATATGAAGACCAATGTAACTACTGGGCAAAATTGGACCAGAAACAACCTAAGAGACGCCATCAAAGCGGCCAAGTCTGAGAGGGGCGCGTTTGTCGTGGAGTCTCAACCGGGGGAAGAATACAAGGGCTGGAGCAAGATCAACGAACGCACGGGGAACACGGGAACGGGGAATCGTTGGTGAGTTTTCACTGGGGTGGTTTTCTCACATCAGTGTCGTAATGTCCTGTCGTACATGGTATTGGGCGGTGAGCTACGGGTGAGGTGTTGTTACGTGTGTCAGGGTTTCGACTGAACCGCCGCACACACCATGAGTGACGGTGTCAGGGTGACTATACAAAAGCAACTTCCGAAATTGTAATGTGCAATATGTTTCCAATGTCAGGTATGTTTTCTGCCACATTGGTAACATCTAATACAGTTCTACTTTGTTACCGGTTTGCTCGTTGCCATTTAGTCAGTATCTTATACAATACCAAACTGGTTCTAGTGAGTATGACGTAAACCTCGACGTGCGTATGTTCGAATGTGCGTGCGTGGGAATATGCGGGTGCGGGTGTTTGTGTATGTGTGTGTGTGTGTGAGTGCGTGTGTGCGTGGGTGTGTGTGTGCGTGCGTGCGTGTGTGTGTGGCATCACAGAAACCTATCGCTGATTGTATTATTTTGTCAGGACCCGTGGACTGCTGCGAGTCAATCCCGACACGCTGAACCCCGTCGACAGCAAACCCGTGTATGTGAGGTGAGTACATCATTATGGTTCACTACATTTCGCCAGACGGCGTCACCAGCAAAATGCTAAGATGGTTTCATCTAGTAAACCGTGCAACAAAAGGGAACAGCTTCATGTTTCACTTCTTAGTGGTTGACGTCATACAAATTAAATGCCAGTGGATTTAACAGGGGAAAGAATTTGTAGACCCTGACAAAAATAACTTTGAAAAGGAGGTGGACATAATATGGCGGCCTAAGAAAACCAGTCACATTGACAAAAAATAATATGTATTTTTATTCAAGAAATGGAAAGCAACACTATACTTAATTCCAATACAGTTTACTGTATTCAAATATTCCCACTGGAACCAAAGTTACAAGAATTTAAAGAGGGCCCCTATCAAAAATTAGTTCAGGAAAAAAATAAGTTTTAAAGTTGAGTCATTAATCACATGAAAACAAAACTTCATGATGATATAAAAATATCTGCTGCTATTACCATATACAATCCAGTGAAGCAAATGTAGATGGGTTTGTTATCTTTAGCTTACAGAAATAATTATTTAAAAAAGTTGTAGTTTTTTTGCAAAAACGTATATTACTAATCAACACGCAAGAGGTAGCAAACTCTTCCATGAATATGTGGTTAGCTCTAAAAAGAACTGTTGTTGTTTGGGTCTAAAGAGAGACGTTTGTGTTCTCATCTTGCGCCTCGGGTCGTCATAAACAGTTTGACTGTCACCATTGACAGATCCGCTCACTTCCTCTGCCAGCTCCGGGTCAAACTTCAAAGTCGTCCTCGCTCGAATCAGACAGGTCCGAATCATTGTCATCATTGCCGATCGGGTGTGTCACAAAGTAGTCATTCACAAGTTCGTTGAGGATGTCCCCACTTGCAATATACTGCATGTTCACCAATGCCAATGCGTTTAAACACCGAGCAACATCGTTCGACTTCGCCGTCTTCGGTCCATCCATGCAATGGTTATGGGCGTAGCCATTTTTGATTTTTCGAAGATCGTAAACACGAAACGAAATTCGCCCCGTAGTCTGTATTTCCAACGAAATCCGGTTCGATATCACGTTAAACTGTTAAGAAACATGTACAGATATAAACTACAGCAACATCAAACTAAACTAATAATTAATCGAACTACATAAACAACTCCAATCCAACTTCCAAATAAAATTCCGTTAACTTTCTCTGCGCACTAAATTGTTTTCAAACGTATTCATGAGCACTGCTGCTAGAGAGAACTGCGTGCTGTAAATAGCTTTCGAACGGTGTGTCATATATGGGCATGGGAACTTCTGTCCTAGGTTTTAAGCGTTCGCAAAATAGAGCCCTTTTAATTCTAAAACGCGGCAACCTAGAAGGAACTTCACGATTACAAAAACACAGAAAGTATAACTTTCACATAGGAAATCAGGAAACTACTTGGTGAACTTATAAATAAGTATGTTAGCTAAAAGATCGCAGCGAAATCTCAACATCAACCCGATGACACAAAATCAACTTTGACGTGTTTGCGGGAAATTACGCCTGGCGACTTCCGACTGGTTTTCCTAGGCCGCCACACATATTTGAGACTTAGAACCGTTACACAAGTGAGAAATGTACCACGTTTGTGATGGCTGGCTGACAGCTTGTAGGTATGTCAGTGACATACGATCCCTGTCTTTGTATGGATAACATATATCTTTTTGTAAAATTTTACGGGGATCATTGCCCATGATTTTCTCGAGAGAAACAAATGCAATTTTTTCACAAAAAAAGCAATGTCATGTCACTGGTTTGCCTTGTAACAGCATGTTGGTATAAAATATGGATCTTTATTTTGAGCGCAGGACAAAAATGCTAACGTGGTCGCCAGTAGAAAAAGAAATAACAATATATATCGAACAGTAATGTTAATTGTAGTTCGGTTTGCATTATTTAGTTGAACAAATAAGGCTGTTTTGTTGTGAGCTAAATTATGCGTACACGCGTGCACGCACACGCATGCCCCTCGAAACATCGCATCATATTACATCGCATCACACCACACACTCGCATGCAGATCAGCTCGATAACTCTTGCTGGTGTAGACATACCTCTATTATATATATATATATTGCCAGTCGCTTCAAGTGTCGCATTACACGAGGCAAATATGCCGAAATCATCAGTGTCATTGTCGAACAGTATTGCGTCGTTGCTGTAAACAACGCCCTCATTCAGTAAGATATGAATGGCTGGTTGCCTCGTTTAGCAACGACTGTCAGCCTCTGTGTCGCTCTGTAAGACACTCTCAAGTCGGTTGTTTGTCATTTTACAGGCCCTGTTTTATGAAAGTATTGAAAGAAGTGTTTTTATTCATGATGTAAACCAATCGTATACCGGTCCAATTTTGTTGTGGTTCTGAGCTGCAATCTATGTCATTAGAAATATACGTGAATACTTACAGTAGTACAACAAAACAGCAATGCTATAATATAGTATTGGGTATATTACACAGTGAGAGGTAGACATCGTAGACTTGGGGGAATTGGTTCTATGTTTCCCTGCAGTCTTCTTACCAGCCAGCAAAATGCGACAATGTGACTTCGTTTTGTTTGGCCAAAGCACATCAGCGATGTTTTGGAAAGGCTGAGTAGTCAAGCATTTCCCAATTCTGTATACAATCCAAACCTCGACGAGTCTAATATATGTCTATAACGAGAATAATCATACTGGTATCAACCGTTTATAATATAATCAAACTTCTCCCGTACCCCTGTTTTGTAGAATCAAGTAAATAGACTTGCATTCTGGTAACGGTCTCTTCGCGTGTTACCTATTGTAATAATTATTACTTCTGGCAGACATTCTATCTTAAACGGTCTAATGTGCTGTATTCTGTTGGTTTGTGCGGATTGGGGCGAGTAGACAGAACAGAACAGAAGTGGACCCATCTATCCAAACGGTACAAGCATTCATTAATAATACGTCTGTTTAGAACTGTACGGGCCTATGCTACAACATGTAACGGTGCACAGAGAGGATCATGGAGACTCCCGCTAAAACTTGTTAAAAGTCGTCTGCGCAGAAGGCAGACGCCACCCATTATATTATTGTAGTTTTGTTTTCGTTGAAACGTGTTATTTGTGTTAAACGTGTTACTGGTATCAAATATGTGATATCTCGTCGTTCCTGTTTGCAGGGGACCGGAAGCCGTGTCACACATGTAGACATGTAGCCAATGCCATCATTACCGCTCGTCATCCGTGTCGTTGATGCCGCAACCGTCGGAGGAAGTCACTTGTCAGCACTCGAAGAATGAGTCACTGTGGCGTTATATAATTATATATAACTTCGCAACAGCGAACAACAGCATTCAGTGTGTCGGTTTACTGCTGTTTTTTGTTAATATTGACGACTTAACGAGGTCTGGATGTGAGCATGTAGTGCGCTAGGTGCACAACAATGAGCGAGATCGCCGCATTCCGGAACGTGTTTTATTGCTCGTATGTTACAGGGAGAATGCGGCAGACAAATTAATGACGCCGTAACAAAGGCGAGACCGAACACGGAAGTGTGATCCGTTGGAGGCAATGCGGTGATCACGTATACGCACGCACGCACGCACGCACACACGCACACAGACAAACGTAATACGCGCACGCTCGCAACAGGCGCGCGCACTCACGCATGCACGCACGCACGCACGCACACACACACACACACACACTAACAATAATTGGTTTATATGAGGCTATATGTTAGCCTTTTATAACTCGCATATACGTGGTTCCAATCTTGCTTGTTTTGTTTTTATCATAATTTAAAATAATTATTTAGATATCAAGACGTGTTTGGTCAACGGCGGCGTTGTATGTGAAATCGCATTACTAAGCGATCGCTAATGCCCGTGTTAGTTGACGAAGTATTTGTGTTATCCGGCTGTTTGAACTGATCGCACACTGTCATATACTTTTTTTCTAAATGTGTGTTTGACAACGGTTCTATTCTATGTGTCTGTTCACGGAGAGTTAACAGAAGTTCACTTGCAACAGAACCGGTTTGGTGTGAAATTCCTATATTTTCGCGTAATTATTATATGCGATTTTTATGTATCACAATCATGATGTACGCATTAATAAAGTAATTAATAATATGGTGTAATTGGACATTAAAAGAACTTATTTGTTGTATATGCATGGAAAGATGGGGAAGGGAGAGAGAGAGAGAGAGGGGGGGAGGCATGGAGAAAGAGAGAGAGAGAGAGAGAAAGAGAGAGAGAGAGAAAGAGAGAGGGAGAGAGAGAGAGAGAGAGAGAAGGGGCAAATTGTTTGACGTAGGCTCTATTTTGGTCACATGACCCTTTGCGCCTGCGACATGCCTTTCAGACGCAAAGAAGGAAGATAACAGCTGAACAGACTTATTATACTGCTAAAAGTAATGAAAGTAATTGTGTTGTATGTTTCCGTAAAACAATACTTAGTTAATGCCAACCAATAGTCTCCGATACAGCCGAACACATACTGTCTTTGTTTAAGCAGTGACTAAACTCGAATTTGTTAGCATTCTTGTCAGCATCGTCGAAAGGCGTAGGAAGCGATAATGCAATGCTTGTTGTAGATAAAAAGACATTAGGCGCATGTTAAGCGCCACTCGATAGCTCCCGTGCATAAAATAAGGCGACAGGCTGTAAAACAGCTTATTACAGCATATCAGGTGGCACTCACTTACACGCCTTGCGAAACGAGCTTTTATAGACACGACTAATTTAGGTAGCGTAACGTTACGCATTCCTTATTGCAAACGAGATTCTTCCTGTGATAGTACCGACAAGCTGGTTTTCTTAGATTTGTATAATACGGTCTAAGTTTGTTGAGTCACATGTGACAGGGAATTATTTTAATAATAACGCCAAGACACGGGATAGGTCTGGTACACGCGGTTGTCAGCTAGATAAATGACATTGTTAATTAGGATACGTTTGTACATTTAAATGGGGATATTGCCTTCTCTGCCAATCCATTTGCTTCACGCACCTGTAGTATTACCGGTGGGCAAAAATAAAATCACAGGAACAAAATCACACGAAATAAAGATGCAGCTTTGTTTTATTCGAAGACTACGAACCAGATATAAAGGTACATTTTACACATTTTCACTAATAATTGTGAATAATAAAGTTCCATGAGCAAAAGTAATATTCCGAAGAAACTCAGCCACAATCTTGAAAATGTTCAGTGAAATACAAATAACGATATATTTAAAGTTGTGACTTTTCCCGTGACATTATTTCCTAAGCTTTGTTTCTGTGAAGTTACTTCCTATGCTTTTTTCTTTGACCTTATTTCCTATGCTTTTTTCTTTGACCTTATTTCCTATGCTTTTTTCTTTGACCTTATGTCCTATGCTTTTTTCTTTGACCTTATGTCCTATGCTTTTTTCTTTGACCTTATTTCCTATGCTTTTTTCTTTGACATTATTTCCTATGCTTTTTTCTTTGACCTTATTTCCTATGCTTTTTTCTTTGACCTTATTTCCTATGCTTTTTTCTTTGACCTTATGTCCTATGCTTTTTTCTTTGACCTTATGTCCTATGCTTTTTTCTTTGACCTTATTTCCTATGCTTTTTTCTTTGACCTTATTTCCTATGCTTTTTTCTTTGACCTTATTTCCTATGCTTTTTTCTTTGACCTTATTTCCTATGCTTTTTTCTTTGACCTTATGTCCTATGCTTTTTTCTTTGACCTTATGTCCTATGCTTTTTTCTTTGACCTTATTTCCTATGCTTTTTTCTTTGACCTTATGTCCTATGCTTTTTTCTTTGACCTTATTTCCTATGCTTTTTTCTTTGACCTTATTTCCTATGCTTTTTTCTTTGACCTTATTTCCTATGCTTTTTTCTTTGACCTTATTTCCTATGCTTTTTTCTTTGACCTTATTTCCTACATTCGTCCTCCTAGCTTGCCCAACAATGTATGCATTATATCAACCCCGTACGTCAATTATTTTGTCAGAGTGTTTTAGTAAACAATTTACTGGTGGGAATAGCACCCAAAAGGAACTTTCGATTATCAAAAGATCAGAATTGTCGAACAATAGTAAATGTCCTGATGAGGCACTTTCAGTGATGAAACGGTAACATTTTCAAACAGGTTATTTTCTGTACGTGAAGTCAGAAATGGGTTATTTCGATTAAAAAAAACATAGGCGTATTTAGGGTCGTACGAGGGGACAGGAGCGCGGTCGCCCTCTCCAGTTGAGCACGAGGGGGTAGGCAATGAGTACTGGGGCATGTGTTCAATACACAGTTCAGGGAACGAGAAGCACAACTAAGGTGAGGCAGTCTCAAAACCATAGACACTAAAAATACTGATAATTTGGAAAGAAACGAACAAGAAAAAAATAACTGACAAAATATAAAAGTTTTTGTTATGAAAGAAATTAATAAAAAAGACAGTTAACTGAAATAATGTCAATGTATGAGACATATTTCACATCATTTTTATAGTTTTTTAAATGTAATTTTTCGAACAATACTCAGCATACATTTTCAACATCATCAAAGTGATAGTAGTGATCCGAAGCGACGAAAGTGACCGTGCAGAGGTAGGGTAGGTTCGTAATTGCGGAAGCAATATTGTCTTGATGGTATTTAACTGTCCTTCTTCATTTATTCTTGTTTTACCTGCATATCGGTGGTGAGGCGGATTATTTTATCAAAAGCAATACATAATTATCGTTATAGTTATGTAATTCTTCGAGAAAACAATTATTTGTTTGTTAGGAACGGTAGGCACTTCCGTAGCTCTGTCTCCCTACTCCTTTTCCCTCTCCCCCCCTCTCTCTCTCTCTCTCTCTCACTCTCTCTCTCACTCTTCTCTCTCTCCCCTCTCTCTCTCTCTCTGAACCTCTCTCCCTCTCTCTCTCACTCTTTCTCTCTCTCTCTCTCTCTCTCTCTCTCACTCTCTCCCTCTTCCTCCCTCCCTGTATATATATATATATTATATATATATATATATTGCACACACGCAGGCATGTATAAAGGCACACACATACACACGTGCGCAGGCACACGTCGATGCCATGCGTACGAGTTTATTCTGTACGGTAAACCAAAAGCCGCAAACCAATTTAGTGAAATAAGGAACTCATAAGTTCTCCGCAACTTGACCCATCTCGTTGTGGTAACAAACGGTCGTAATGCGGCGTATACGTGATCGGATATATGGCGCACCTCCAGGTCGCACTGCACAGTAGCGTCAGTGTGGCGCCCCCGATCGATACACAACTGCTCATTGTGCGATGCACTGGAGTATGTCAGCTCGTCACGCGTGGCTGAACATGCCTCGAGTCACGCTACAGATTACATAGCAAGCAGCACGGACTGGACGGCGCGGCGCCCCACACGCTGGACAGTCACTGACCGCTCTTAACGACATCCCCGTTGACGTCACTTCTCTTAACTTACTCGAGACCGACTCGGGAAAGTACCATGCGGGGCTAGGCTCCGTGAAGAGACGTTTTGGCTGCGGAAATCTCAGTCAGTCACGTCTTGACTTCACACCGCTTCCTCGTGTAGAAAATCGATGCGTCAGTTGAGGTATGCGAACGTTGTACGTTAGGTGCTGACAGCGTGGGACCGTACGTTGTTCACCCTCAAAACACCTGCTTCCCGATCGTCCACCTACACCCAGGACGGCAGAGATGACGGACTGAAGTCGACCTCTCGACAGGTTAAGTTGACACTCGGTGGCGTTACGAGGTTGACGCTTCACGCTTGACACGTCCGGTGCATGAGTGACATATGACACGTCTGGTTTGTTTACGACAGCCGGAAGACGGACTAAGATCGCGGAATAGGCCCAATGCGATATTGGCGCTGCCGTCTCTCGTCGACGCCTGCTCACTGCCGCCCCGACTGATTTTGCATATCGCGCGTGGTAGGTGACGTTATTCTATTTCTGGAATATCAGGAAGGAAAACCTTACCACCGTTTGGGACATGTTGGGCAGTGTAGCTTCGGTTATATGAATTCAGCCATTTTAACAAGGTTTAACAACATTGACACCCACATAATTAACTCTAGATGGCAGGTGAACAAAGAAGCCGTTTGGCTTATCGATAGTCCAACCCTTTTTAGCTACGTGTATCCCGCCCTTCTGAGGTATGTGTCGATTCTATTTTGATACCATATTAAGACAGGGGTAGACGGTCGGTCTGTTATAGCAGGTGTCTCTCTTTCTCTCGTCATTTGAGATCGTGTGTAATAGCTGTACATACCGAGCTTGGAACACACGATATAATACACCTGTTTCAGACATCCTATGTTATAATTAGCAGTAGAAGTCTAGTCTAGACAATGGTTTCGCCGCACTTCCACAACCAACGTAAAGAACATTGGCACTAATCGTGGCGGAATACTTTTTGATTTATTGCCACAAAGCAGAGGAAATGATTCACAACTATACCGCAGATCAGTTTGATGTAAGAGGTTACTCCGTCATATCATTTGATACTACGCTCTCGTCCCGACTTCACATAACTTGCCCAGTCCATCTTTATATTCTCTTACATGTTTCGTCCACTGCCTATTCGTACCGTAGGGGCAACCTTCTTCTGTTCTCCCCACTCTGTATTATATATGTTATTGTCAGACAAACACTTCCTCTTGATAGATTCTACTCTTCGTAAGCATTGCTCAGCTTTGTTTCCCAATGACTATGTCTCAGCACTGGTCTTATTACAGTCTTGTACATTTTAACTTCATACTCACATTTTCCCCCAGACCATCTCATCGTTTCTTTCAAACTCCTCGTCTCTCTGTCTCTGCGTATGTATCTGTCTGTGTGTCTGTCTCTCTGTCTCCCTCCCCCCGTCCCTCACTGCCCCTACATCCCTCCCGCCGTCCCTCTGTCCCTCCCTCCCTCCCTCCTCTCTCCTCTCTCTAACTCTTTCTTTATAGCATCTCCCTCATAGTTCTCTTCTGATCTCACCTGACTCTAACCGAACCTCTCCACCTACAACAATTGCTCATTGTATACACCTCTCACAACCTCCGCCTCCTCTCCACCGACCGTTGCCTCAGCAGTCTTAATATATACCTTCAATCCATTGCACTCAATACCCTCTCGTCACCATAATGATATAGTAACCTCTTTTAACTCTGCACATTTAACTCATCCATCTCCGTCATGAAAAGTCTGAGTACTGACTCTCACGGTCGATCTTGCAACCTAAATAGTAATTGTTATAACCAGTCTCAGTGGAACGCAGTCTGTTTGGCAGGATTACGTCAGTATTTCTATAACTGACTAGCCAACATTGCCACCGTCTTCACTTTTCGCAACGCTGGTCGACAAATAAAGGAAACACGCATTACCAATAGCATAATAATATTATTGTATTCATGTAGTTTTTGATTAACAAGAAAACTGATAATACAGTTGTTGACATTTTAGAAACTGTTATTCGGGACGAAGATTGGGTATATGACGTTTACCCAATGTTCCATATACTTACATTAACCGGACGAAATATGGGTAACAGATTTAGGTTAAGATGACTCCACACTATTCATAGACCATTGGTCGTTAACTAAAGCTCTGCTAACGTGGTCTTACACTGTTTTCAGACTCTTCAGTTAAGCCTGTTGTTGTTCTAACATGTATGTCCCCTTGTGCATTGCCTTGATAAACTACATTACATTCTCATATCTAATTAGATGTATGATGTGGTAATTAAGTGTTACTAGTAATCAATAAAGTATACAATGCATTTGCATTCTTGCTATCCCAATAATAAAGTGGAACCCTTACAATTTCTGTCAATTCTGCTGCTAGCTTTAACTTGGTGGCACGTATAAAGTGCATAAATATGATTATCGTAGTACATGTAGAATCTATCATTTACTTCTTTTTAATATGGTACTTTTGTCAGTATCAAAGTCCTCACATAAATGCTTATATATTTGTGCATTGATTACGGTACTTTTTTAACATGGTTAGCCTTGATTACGGATTTTGCTACTAAGGGATCATCCACAAAGTATGCCACACTTAGGGGTGGGGTCTATGGGCAAGTGTGACGAAGCGTCACATGGAGGTGGGGTGTCTGTGGGTAAGCATTATGTAACGATTTTTAGTCCTTTTGGCCGAAAGTCCAAAGGACTTATGCCATCACTCCGCGCCCGCCGTGTTCCGCCCGCCATCCGCCGTGCGCCGTTAGCTGCCACATCTCAGAAACCGTTAGGCAATTTTTTTCTCTAATTTTGCATAGACGTATCTTAGGGTACTGCCACTATGCACGATAAATATGTATTTGATTGAATCATTCTAAGGGCCCCGTTGGACCCCAGAAACTGGTAATTTTTCACATTTTGCCTATTTTTTCAAAAACTCTTCAGCAATTTTTTCTCTAATTTTGCATAGACGTATCTTAGGGTAGTGCCACTATACACAAGAAGTATGTTTTTGATTGAATCATTCTAAGGGCACCCCAGGGCACCCCAAAATGCTACATTTTCACACAATTTGCCACTTTCCTTACTACTGTGGCAGAACCTGGCCAGCTGCCATTTCTGTGTATTGGTCATTGCCAGAGAACCTGGGCAGTTTGTGTATTGCACTAGCTCAGCCTGCCATTGTTCCAGTGTTGAACAGAATGAAAGCCTCAATGTGGACTGTCACTAATGTGTATAGCTTTAGCTCAGCCTGCCATTGTTCCAGTGTTGAACAGAATGAAAGCCTCAATGTGGACTGTCACTAATGTGTATAGCTTTAGCTCAGCCTGCCATTGTTCCAGTGTTGAACAGAATGAAAGCCTCAATGTGGACTGTCACTAATGTGTATAGCTTTAGCTCTGTCTGCCATTGTTCCAGTGTTGAACAGAATGAAAGCCTCAATGTGGTCTGTCACTAATGTGTATAGCTTTAGCTCAGTCTGCCATTGTTCCAGTGTTGAACAGAATGAAAGCCTCAATGTGGACTGTCACTAATGTGTATAGCTTTAGCTCAGCCTGCCATTGTTCCAGTGTTGAACAGAATGAAAGCCTCAATGTGGACTGTCACTAATGTGTATAGCTTTAGCTCAGTCTGCCATTGTTCAGTGTTAACAGAATGAAAACTCAATGTGGACTGTACTATTGTAGCTTTAGCTCAGCCTGCCATTGTTCCAGTGTTGAACAGAATGAAAGCCTCAATGTGGACTGTGACTAATGTGTATAGCTTTAGCTCTGCCTGCCATTGTTCCAGTGTTGAACAGAATGAAAGCCTCAATGTGGACTGTCACTAATGTGTATAGCTTTAGCTCAGCCTGCCATTGTTCCAGTGTTGAACAGAATGAAAGCCTCAATGTGGACTGTCACTAATGTGGTAGCTTTAGCTCACCATTGTTCAGTGTTGAACAGAATTAAAGCCTCAATGGACTGTGACTAATGTGTATAGCTTTAGCTCAGTGCCATTGTTCCAGTGTTGAACAGAATGAAAGCCTCAATGTGGACTGTCACTAATGTGTATAGCTTTAGCTCAGTCTGCCATTGTTCCAGTGTTGAACAGAATGAAAGCCTCAATGTGGACTGTCACTAATGTGTATAGCTTTAGCTCAGCCTGCCATTGTTCCAGTGTTGAACAGAATGAAAGCCTCAATGTGGACTGTCACTAATGTGTATAGCTTTAGCTCAGCCTGCCATTGTTCCAGTGTTGAACAGAATGAAAGCCTCAATGTGGACTGTCACTAATGTGTATAGCTTTAGCTCAGCCTGCCATTGTTCCAGTGTTGAACAGAATGAAAGCCTCAATGTGGACTGTCACTAATGTGTATAGCTTTAGCTCAGCCTGCCATTGTTCCAGTGTTGAACAGAATGAAAGCCTCAATGTGGACTGTCACTAATGTGTATAGCTTTAGCTCTGTCTGCCATTGTTCCAGTGTTGAACAGAATGAAAGCCTCAATGTGGACTGTGACTAATGTGTATAGCTTTAGCTCAGTCTGCCATTGTTCCAGTGTTGAACAGAATGAAAGCCTCAATGTGGACTGTGACTAATGTGTATAGCTTTAGCTCAGCCTGCCATTGTTCCAGTGTTGAACAGAATGAAAGCCTCAATGTGGACTGTGACTAATGTGTATAGCTTTAGCTCTTCCTGCCATTGTTCCAGTGTTGAACAGAATGAAAGCCTCAATGTGGACTGTCACTAATGTGTATAGCTTTAGCTCTGCCTGCCATTGTTCCAGTGTTGAACAGAATGAAAGCCTCAATGTGGACTGTCACTAATGTGTATAGCTTTAGCTCAGCCTGCCATTGTTCCAGTGTTGAACAGAATGAAAGCCTCAATGTGGACTGTCAGTAATGTGTATAGCTTTAGCTCAGCCTGCCATTGTTCCAGTGTTGAACAGAATGAAAGCCTCAATGTGGACTGTGACTAATGTGTATAACTTTAGCTCAGCCTGCCATTGTTCCAGTGTTGAACAGAATGAAAGCCTCAATGTGGACTGTGACTAATGTGTATAGCTTTAGCTCAGTCTGCCATTGTTCCAGTGTTGAACAGAATGAAAGCCTCAATGTGGACTGTCACTAATGTGTATAGCTTTAGCTCAGCCTGCCATTGTTCCAGGGTTGAACAGAATGAAAGCCTCAATGTGGACTGTCACTAATGTGTATAGCTTTAGCTCAGCCTGCCATTGTTCCAGTGTTGAACAGAATGAAAGCCTCAATGTGGACTGTCACTAATGTGTATAGCTTTAGCTCAGCCTGCCATTGTTCCAGTGTTGAACAGAATGAAAGCCTCAATGTGGACTGTCACTAATGTGTATAGCTTTAGCTCAGCCTGCCATTGTTCCAGTGTTGAACAGAATGAAAGCCTCAATGTGGACTGTCACTAATGTGTATAGCTTTAGCTCTGCCTGCCATTGTTCCAGTGTTGAACAGAATGAAAGCCTCAATGTGGACTGTCACTAATGTGTATAGCTTTAGCTCAGCCTGCCATTGTTCCAGTGTTGAACAGAATGAAAGCCTCAATGTGGACTGTGACTAATGTGTATAACTTTAGCTCAGCCTGCCATTGTTCCAGTGTTGAACAGAATGAAAGCCTCAATGTGGACTGTGACTAATGTGTATAGCTTTAGCTCAGTCTGCCATTGTTCCAGTGTTGAACAGAATGAAAGCCTCAATGTGGACTGTCACTAATGTGTATAGCTTTAGCTCAGCCTGCCATTGTTCCAGTGTTGAACAGAATGAAAGCCTCAATGTGGACTGTCACTAATGTGTATAGCTTTAGCTCAGCCTGCCATTGTTCCAGTGTTGAACAGAATGAAAGCCTCAATGTGGACTGTCACTAATGTGTATAGCTTTAGCTCAGCCTGCCATTGTTCCAGTGTTGAACAGAATGAAAGCCTCAATGTGGACTGTCACTAATGTGTATAACTTTAGCTCAGCCTGCCATTGTTCCAGTGTTGAACAGAATGAAAGCCTCAATGTGGACTGTCACTAATGTGTATAGCTTTAGCTTTGTCTGCCATTGTTCCAGTGTTGAACAGAATGAAAGCCTCAATGTGGTCTGTCACTAATGTGTATAGCTTTAGCTCAGTCTGCCATTGTTCCAGTGTTGAACAGAATGAAAGCCTCAATGTGGATTGTCACTAATGTGTATAGCTTTAGCTCAGCCTGCCATTGTTCCAGTGTTGAACAGAATGAAAGCCTCAATGTGGACTGTCACTAATGTGTATAGCTTTAGCTCAGCCTGCCATTGTTCCAGTGTTGAACAGAATGAAAGCCTCAATGTGGACTGTCACTAATGTGTATAGCTTTAGCTCAGCCTGCCATTGTTCCAGTGTTGAACAGAATGAAAGCCTCAATGTGGACTGTCACTAATGTGTATAGCTTTAGCTCAGTCTGCCATTGTTCCAGTGTTGAACAGAATGAAAGCCTCAATGTGGACTGTCACTAATGTGTATAGCTTTAGCTCAGTCTGCCATTGTTCCAGTGTTGAACAGAATGAAAGCCTCAATGTGGACTGTCACAAATGTGTATAGCTTTAACCCATTAGACCCCGCCAGTTAATCCATGCTGGTCCTATAGATTTCACCATTTCTGGGTGCCTGCAGGTTTTAAGCTGTATCTTCAAAACTACTAATTTGGGGGAATATGCCTTCTAGGCAGGGTTGGTTTTCTGCTGGGCAAAAAGGTATTTCTGCCATGCCCAGGGCAGAAATAGGGTTGAAAGTATTTCTGCTGGGCAGAAACTGTTTCTGCCCAGTAGAAACGGCAACAATAGGAAATGCACGCCATTTATAGGCAAATATGTTCTTTTTATAGAAAACGTCAGTTTCTTTCTGCATCTGCTACGTATGATAACTATTTGTCCTGCCCTGCCCACAATAAACAAGAAACATCACATGAATGACAAAATGAAGATCACTGCCACTTAACTTGTTGATTATTATTATAAAACTGTTCTGCTACTGCTTGATGGACAGTTAATTAGTGCCTCAAGTTCAAATACATCAGGATGTTTTTTCACACCTGCATGGTAGTTTAGGCTCAGTAGTGTGCAGGCAGCCACTAAACCTATAGGCTTGTGTGAAAAGGATAGTTGGCAGAAGAACAAACTTCAAAGCACCATTGCGTCCATTTAGCCAGGCAGCAGTCACACTGTCCCAGTGTATGCTGCTATGTAAACTCATAAAGCCTGGAGTAACTAGAGGAATCTACTTTTCCTTGTAAATAATTAAATACCCTGATCACAGAAGCATAATGCAAATTCAACTTTTGCAACAATTTAATTGAACTTCAATACTACTGTATGGTTTACATCCTTGCCGAGTGCCATATTTTCTGCATCTTGCCAACTTACTGCCATTCTCTTCAACAGGCAAACAGTGCTCCCAAATTCTGTCCTTTGGCCTACCACCTTAAAACATGATTACAACACAGCAGTATATCAGACTTATGTAGAGAGTGAGACAATCTTAGCAAATTATCCCTGCCCCATGTTTCTGGATTTGTGGTGTGCACTGGACAAATTTAAAGCCAGTTATATGCAGTGACCGCTGTCTGTGCATACTGCATAACTGACTTCAAACTGTTGCCCAGCCAATACAAGATGCAGATATTCTGGCAAGTTGAATCTCTCTATTGTCTGGACAGTACTTGAACTCAGCTCATTTTTACTATTTGTTGAAATGTTATCAGAGGTAGTCAATAGAGTTTGAAGCCTTGTACTGGCTTTAGTAGCGGCAGTTTTTTGTGAACTGGAGTATTTGTGTAGATGAAGTGGGATAATGGTTGGGGGGTGCAATGAAGGTAATCGGTTGGGGTGAACATCACATGTGAAACCGGAATGTTTGTTGGTACTGACTGGACAAATTTGAACGATTTGGGAGTTTCTTTCCATAGGGCAGAAACTAGAGGAGAACGATATTTCTGCCACTCGAGCAGAAAGTATTTCTGCCGCACGGTTTCTGCAGCTCGGGCAGAAACGTGCCAACCCTGCTTCTAGGACTTATCTTTGCCTACAGTGAATTACTGAGAAAATAATTCTTGGATATTCCTTCCATAACAATCCAAAATCAACATCGACAAAATAAATTATTCCAGGGAAATAAAAATGATCCTTATAATGTTAACTAAATACGTTTTAACTTTTTTCTCACTACTCCCCGCAGCTGTAGTTACCAATATATCTATAATTTTACATAATCACAATGGTAAAATTGTAATTTCTCAGTAAATGTTGCTGAGGAAAAGGTCAAAGCATATTTAATCAAAATTATAATGAATATTATTCAGATGTTTTACTATACATGTTGCAGCTATTACTTCACTCCAATTCAATCAGTAGTATGTCATTAATTGCCACTGTTTTTAAGTCAAAACGTATGCTAAGTATGTGTACCTTGTGAACAAATAAAGTTTTATCACAGTTCATCTCTTTCTTCTTTCCATTCTGGGGGAGGGTGATAGGGGCAAAATGAGAACAGAAAATGTGTGCACATTTTCTTAAACAACCTTTAGATGTGCTATTTGCGAGATTGCAGCTGATCAACTTTCCTGCAAGGTTTCTACAACCACTGGAAATCGGCCTAACTAACAGAGTATCGGGATCAAATTCAACAGTATGTTTAATCACACGTTAACTAATATATACAATCTTCACGAAACGGTCTACTCGAATATTTTATTTCCAGGTGTATCTTCACATATAGTCACTACTAAACAAACAACCAAAAACCATTGCATTAATGATTACAAAATCACAATATCGTCCAAAGAACTTCAGGGCCTCTTGGCCCATTTTTTAAAAATGTAGATTTGTTGATCTGTCGAAATCAGACAGATATCACATACATTCTTCAGCCCGTTTTTGTTGGGTATATCAACAAGTATTCCATCGAAAACCTAGCAGTGTATAGGCCCTGTTTTTTTTACAAACTTATGTTTTAATGTAAACAATGAATCAATACAGCCAGGCAACGAATATAATAATTATTATAGATGCATGCATCATAGGGGATGGGGCCTTAACACTGTCCACAAATAGCATGCCATACTTTATAGATGGCCCCTATAAGGAAGGACAACATACTCATGTCTTTGTTCAAGTGAAGTAGGTACAGCGTGATTAAAGCACCCTCGAGGTAAATGAAAGCACTGTGAAGCGTTAACCGTGTGGGCGATTCGTCTAGCATTTTTATCACATTTTTACACGTTCACTCCGGGGCTCGGCCAAAGTATTTGTTGCACATGCGTGTTGCTAGATAACTACTAATTCGCCTGTGGGCATGTGTCAATGAGGGTACAAAAACATGAGTTTACACAATTGACACAACATCAAAGTATTATGATATATTTATATATATATATATATATATATTTGAACCGCCGTCATTGCTGTAGGCCTACTCGCGTAAGATCCGGCGTCACAATAGCGCGTAAGCGTTGTGAATAACGTTACCTGTCGTGACCTAATTAACTGTACTGCAGTGCTAAAGTAGCCGAGTTTTTTATGTGTTATACTGAGTCAAATATCTAAAAATAATCTCAGTGCAGGTCGGCAATGGAACAGTATTACATCTGTTTCTCATTTCCTCTTCTTTTTTGCTAAGTTTCTCTCTCGGTGACAACACTTTCACGAGACAAAACAGATCCCACAGTATGTTCAAAGAGAGCTTCCTTGTGACAGATGTCAATTCTTGAATAATTATTGAATTCAACTTTTTATCAATAAAATAAAATTGCTTTACTTTAATACCAGTTTACAGATTTATCCTGTGCCACAGAAAAAAATAACACAAAGAGCTTGTTACTTATAAAACGGTATTTAAATACGCGTGAACGAGTACTTTTTAAAATGAAGTACGCAAGTGACGTTTGCTTAATTCATTGTTGCACAATGAATGAAGCACATTCACGCCACTTTAGACATGTAACAAAGTATCAGTGATGTTGGCAAGCATTTTCACTTTAGGCATTTCATGGTTTTTTAAACGGTAGTTAATAAAACACATACATCGGGTTTCGAGGGATACGACCTATCACCTATCACCTATCACCTATCTGTACAATCTACCACTGAGTGACATTGTCAAACTGTTGTATTCGTTGAATTGTTATGTGTTACTTAATTTTGTGCACATACTCGTTCACGCGTTTTACATCTGCTTAAATATATGAACATTCCTTTGCATTAAGCCCATCTGTTTTCAAATAGTTTTTCACTGTCCAAATTAATGGTCGGTGATCAGCGAACCTCTAGCAAATAATATGTCCATTCCTCCAACAACAGGCCGTGTGGTCCTTAAAAGAAAGGTATTATGATATTCGCAAGCGAATGAAAACCCTCAAAGGGCATTGGTATAACTGTCACAAGCGCCATTGTTTTGCGTACTACTACTGCGTACTCTCACGTACTACTACTGCGTACTCTCACGTACTACTCAAGTACTAACAGCAGCCATCGGACATTGTTGAATATGGCGGGTGGGGATATCGTTGATGGGTGCGACCCACGCCTAGGGGGTGGTGGTGAAGGTTTCGAACTACACCAAACATGGAATGTAGCAAACTGAGTGATATATTTAGGGGACCGAAGTATTTATTCAGGCCACGACCCAAAATATTTGGTTAGCTTGTCACAACGCAGCATATTATGTCTAATTAACATCTGCTAAATAAACTGTGACCTAGTGATTCCCATTGGAATTCCTCAGAGTGCAAAATTCGCCTTCCTAGTTGTGCCAACACGTATAAAGTTTGTCTCGGAATATGTTCTGTCGATTTTAATAACGCAACAGTACACGACTAAGCTTGCTTCATAGCATCTCATGAAATAGCAGGTAAAATTCGGTGTGAACACAGTTGTATGAGAATTGTCCCTCTAGTAGGTCCTAAAACCCATCCCATATATATTTACTTGATTTTTCTCACCATGCGGTGTTTTTGTCGGTTTCTTATAAATTCATCTTTGTGTTCGTTGGGTAGATAAGTGGTAATATAATTATCTGAGCCGCACGAATAGGCACATTTGATGGCGAGTGACCTTTTAACGAGTTCTTCTGACTGGAAAGAAAATCAACAATGCCTTTACCCCGGAGCAATTAACTTATCAAATAACATCAGTTTACGTATATGTTACTGCCAACACCGCCAGCGTTCTCGTCTGTGTTGTTAACACAGGCGTCCAGGCGAAATATCACGCTGATAGTGTTTTTGTTTGCAAAACATAGGATTGGTTGCTTCGGGGGCTGGGCACATCTCAACACACGCCAAGACAAGCACCGTAGTGTGTTCTTATGTCGCACTTTGGGCCGAAATACACAGCAGCACTGTTGGGGGTCAACATATATATTCGTACTTCTATTTCTACTTACATACACTGCTTTTTGTCGAGTCTAACTTGTAACTATTTTATTCGATTGATTTGTCCGTTTTTGTAACAGTTGTATTTGAAGTTTGGTGTGTTTGGTTAAATATACACCAAATACGGCGAGTAGTATTTGGTGTGTATGTCCTGCTTGAACATGCGAGGTTTATGATCTTAAATAATAGTACATCGATTGTGTGTGTATGTGTGTGTGTGGGGGAGTTTGATTTCTTCCGGAAGAAACCTATTTCTTCCTGGACGTCCGGAAGAAACTGGAAGAAAGGGGTGTCTTCCAATTTATTCCGGAACAAACCGGAAGAAAAATGGAAGATACCGAAAAACATGACAAAGGTGTTGAAGAAATTGAAATAATGCTTATAAACAGACAAAATATGCAGTTTTCAGAACTTTTATTAAACTGTGGAATTTCATATGTTAGATTCCTGTGACAGAGAATCTCCAGTGGCGGTGATAGTAAAAGTGTGAGTCATTAAAGTATACAATAACATGTACAATACTTACCTGAATATACAATAAAATGTAAGAATATTTACCTAAAAAGTGAATTACATCTACACCGTTATTAGTCACTTAAAATCAAAAGCCACCATGGCTCCCTTTTATCACCCACCATAAGCTGTTCACTAAGCCATGTGACACATTTAATCCATACAATATCCATTTGTGTTTAATATATGTCACAGTTGGGACAAAATATAAACTGAAAGATGCGTTTAGAATATATCAATACTGTGATTATATCACCCAAGCCACATTAAATAATTAATTAGTTAGTTTTAAGTCTTAACAGGCAGTTCAATGCACACACATACCATAGTATTACTATAGCACAGCAGATGCAATCTATCTGCATGAACAATGTTAAATTATCAAAGTAGATTATGCAAATTTGTTATGGATCCCCATTTGTTATAGGCCTTCGTTTGTTATATGCCCTGAAAGGGACCGGGACTAAATGAAAATATGGAAACATTTATCTAACTTTCTCACTGTCTTACCTGACCTTTGGAAGCTTCATTATAAGTAGCATACCACAAATACTGACAGCTTTTAAATCAAGTAATAAAACATTTAATGCAACTTTGTTACTTAATTTTAGTCATATTCATAAATATAATACTCATTAATTCTTACCTGATTTAGAAATGTTGCACAGTTGCTATGATGGGACCGCATCCTGCAGGCATTAATACAGTAGTTGCACCTAGCCACACCATTCCCAGCAATTTCAACGTGAGTGAAGTGCTCCCACATTGTATCTTTACGTCTACCTCCTCAACACATGTTGACCTAAACTTTGTAATGTTGTAACACTGCAACTTTGCTCTGACTTAGTAATGCA